>JAYEPQ010000017.1:24907781-25290281 GCA_036321105.1 Dracaena cambodiana
CATAGTAGTTATATATAACATCTTATCTGGATTAATGTACAGATTTATTATTACAAATGTAAATATCATTTTAATATATCATAAAGAATATACTCACAAACTAATATTTTGTAAGGATATTTATGCAACTCGGTTTTTTTTTTTTTTTGGGTTAGTTGGGGGGGGGGGGGGGGGGGTCATATGAGTAAAAGGCAAAATTTCGAAGGGTGCATATAAATGAAGGGAAATTCTATTTACGAACGAAAATTTACTCTTAATACACATATTTGAAACTTGCAAATAATTTCCAGTTTACCCTTTTTTTTTGACTAAGTTACCCTTTTAAATCCCAAAAGTTTTAAGATTTTTTAAAAATTTAAAATACTGTCATTGTCTATCTCCTCTGTTCTTTCTCAAAAATCCAAAAGAACATATTTATTTGTGGTATTTAAATCTAAAAAAAAATATCTTCCACAAACTTATTGATTTTCTGACACTCTATAATTTTTACATTTACGTTCCTAAAAAAATTAGGAAGAATTTTAAATTCTTTAAATTCATTATGATAAGTGAAATTAGGATTTAGAGTTTGAATTTTTTTTGAAGAAAATGGAAAAATCCAATGTGCAATTGGTATCGGAGGACAAATTTAAGGTATGGTTTAAATTATTCCTAGTTTTTTATGCGTTTTTATTTGTAATTTATTGTTACTATTTTTTTTGTTGGCCCGAGAAGATTTATTGTTACTAATTGTTACTAATTTTTTTGCTTGTAATTTATTATTCTTAGTTTTTGATGGTCTGGTTGTTTTCCATGAAAGTTGCACGCTCTTTATATCGAAGTCTTTTCAATAAAAGGGTTACAATCGAACGGTTTCCCGTTTACAGAAGATGAGGAAGATTGCTCACCCTCTTTGTTTAATACTGGGTTTCTAGGTAGCTATGGAGGACGATCCTGCTCTCCGTTGACACTCCGTACAATTTCTCTCAGTTGGCTAAAGGGAAAAGAAAGGTTTTTTTTTTTTTCTTTTTTTGGCTCTTGATCGCAAAGATAGTTTTTCAGAAGAAGCTCCTCTTGCCGTGCTCTCCTCTGTCTCCGTCCGTGTGTCTTTCACTCCCTCGCCTTTTATAGGAGGCTTGGAGTAACGTCCCGCCATATTTTGCTGGACCGTTAACTCCCACTACTCGAGAAGTGCCGCCATATTCGTTAGGTGGTTATTCCCACGATCGAAGTAACGCCGCTGCATTCGTTTGGCAGTTATTCCGACTATCCGAGGTGGCAATTCTTTTGTTCGGGTCGGGTGACTTTGTATTAAACCCCCACCCGAAAGCTATGGGTAGTGTCGCGAATCTCAACTTTAGATTCGCGAATCTGTTCTGTCGTCTGGATCGCGGACCTCAGTTTCTTAGATTCGCGGATCTCAGTTTCTTAGATTCGCGGATCCGATGAGTTGCGGGCTTCTGTCTCTGAATTCGTTGATCTGCTTTGCTTTTCCAGAATTTTTCGCCGACAAAACCCCCTCCAAAGTTTCCAAAACTCTCATGATTCTTTGAGGAGTTTCGGAATACTTTGGATATAATATTCTGTATTGGAAATTCCATTGCGTTTGTTTGAAGTCTATGACTATGTATTACTGCCACTACTGCTTCTTGCTTTTGAAGGGACACGTCTCTATATTAGGGGCGACTCTTCATCTTAGAGTAGAAGACGACTCTGTATTAGGGTCGCAAACTCTTGTTTTGGAAGGAACACGTCTCTGTATTGGAGCGCGAGCCTTCATCTTTGAGTAGAAAATGACTCTGTATTAGGGTCGCAAATTGTCTTCAGAAGGGGCGCGACTCTGCATTAAGGTCGCGAGCCTTCGCTTTTTGAGAAGAAAGCGGCTCTGTATTAGGGTCGCGAACTTCGCTTTTTGAGGAGAAACCGACTCTGTATTAGGGTCGCGAGCTTTTACGGGAAGGCTGGCAGGAGGTTGTTTTCCTATGGCATCAGATTCGAGGCGTTTTTCTTAGCCGCATTAAATGAAAAGGTATCCACGCGATTCAAACCGGATATCACGTCTGTTCAGAGATCTTGGCCGTCAAATCACCGTCTATATAACCTCCACTTTACGAGAGGTTGCCCTTATCTCGAGAAATTTGAAATTTGAGTTCTTCGTTTGGACTCCTTAGACTTCTCGTCTTCAATCTTCTATCTGATTCTCCGGGTGAGAGATTTCCTCCCTCTGCAAAAGATGTCGAAGAAAGCTTCTTTTTCCGACGCCGTTGCTAAGAGTCATCAAGATCCTCAAGCTGCATCTAGCTCGATAGTGGTTCAGTAGGAACCCTTGATTGGAGGCAAAAAGTCGAAACGCAGTCCCTTTCTCATTATTTTTTTGTCTTGAATTTGAATGTCTTTTGCAGTTGATTACGCCTCGAATCCTTGGCTAAAGGATCATTATCTCGGATATTCTGACGACTATGATGGGAATAAAGAGTTCAGATTTGATCACGTCTTTCCCCATTGTACAGCCTCGGATAATCAAGAGAGAGAAGACAGGATCTTCCACCCTTCTCGCTCAACATTGCGAGAGCTGATGACCAATGCATCTTTCGAGGGAGAAGATCGGTCTCCATTGCTTAAACCTGTCATTTTGTTTGGGGATCATGTTTCAATGCCCGACAATGGTTTGGAAGATGGCGATTACAAGTGGCTTCGTCAAGTTGGAGGTCGCTACTTGTTTCTCCCCAATATGGAGAGGTCTTACCCGTTCTTGTTCTTTCAATCCCTTTCCGTGTCCAGACAAATGGACTGACACATAAACAGACCGCAAGACGGTATCTTATTTGGGGGCTTCAATGCTCAAGGTGCTTTTTCTCGTGGCACTGGGAAGAGCTTTCGTGGATTGCTTCCGGGGTTGCTTAATCGTGACCTCCCTAGAGGCGAGGTTCCCCTAATCGCACATACTTTCTTGCATCGTTTTACCAATGCACAAGGAGAGTTCCCTGTTCAGGATTTCTATCCCCCTGGATGGGTTCACTGTTCTTCAAAAGGAGAGTGGGCTGTTTTGACCGACTTCTTTCTACGATCATTTAGAGATCATCTTCATCATGCGGGGCTGTATCGCGCCATCAGGGCAGGTCAGTACGGCATTCCCGCCAGCAGATTCCATTTCTTTACTTTGTTAGAATTGTATAATTCTGATACTTGTACAATCTTTTGCCCCCGAGGCGATTGGGTTTCGTTCTCCATGAGATGCATGAGATCTCGGGTTTGCCTATGGGAAACATCCCGTATGAGGAGTATGTTCCTACTGGAGAGGAACTCCGTCTATTAAAGACTCAGGACCCTTTGGCTTATGATACTTACTGGGAGTTGCTATGCCATTATCATATCTGTACTCACACATCGGGCACCCGTGTTTGAAGCCAAAGAAGTAGCTGCAATATCTTTTGCCTAGTTTTTCTAAGAGTACTCCGAACTTCACTCGCCTTCCACCAGTTTCTGAAAAAGAGGTAGAGAGAAGAATTGCAAGCTTCGGAACAGATGCTTATGTTGTCGAAGCTGATGAAGATGTTTTCAAAGTTGGGGCGTCCTTTGAGAGTTTTCATTATCAAGCCTTTCAGCCCTTGTCTGACCCTGCCTTCTTGGCGGGTTTTTTACTAGTTTGGCTGAAAAAGTATTCGCAGGAAAACATACCCATTGGGGCTGTATACCCAGCCGTTCTACTGGCATTGGGCAGGCGACTTAGTTTGTTGCCCGCCATGGTATACAGTGTCCAAAGCAGATTGAGAAGAATCTCTGATAAATTCTGCAGTGTGAAGAAAGAGCAGAGGAAGAAAGGAGACCCTATCATTAAGACTCCTAATCCGCGTGTAGAACTTTCTTATACTTACTTGATGGCCTGGCTGGTTCTACATTGCCCCACTCTGATGAGTCATGCAGATTCGAAGATTGATTTAAGTGCTCCAAAAGTGCAGCACTATGAGAGGTCGCAATGGAAAGGGGGCTACATGGCCGTGATCCGCAAGACCCTTCGTTGTTTCTCAACTTTTGAGTTGTTTAGATGTTTTCCATACTTCCCGAATGCTGGGTACGGGGAAGAATTCACGGATTCTGCTGGTGCTGATAAATTCACTACCCTATCTTTGGAGTGTTTCTGGTGGTTGTTGAATATCCGCCCAGGACATTTGGTCCTTCGTTTGGGGAACCTCTGCTATATAGAACCTTACTACCCGAGTCGTTTTGCCCGTCAGTTTTGGCATGATCAGCTCTATGTGAGTAATCCCAATAGGGAATTAAGCTTTGTTGGGAATGTTCTGGAGGGAGCTCGAGCTTGGTTTCATTTTGTTGCAGGTGGAACTCAAGCCAAATTTGATCTTCCGCTCAAGACCCCAAATTCGAATATGAGCTTCTGCTTCTGTATGTGATTCGTGGATGCTAACTCCGTTCCTCAGAATTTCAATATACACCATACCAGTCTACGGGATATCAGAGCTTGGTATGCTCAGAACAAGAAGGCCGGCAGCACGAAAGTGGCAGGGATGGAGGACTTCAGGGGAGACAGCGCGTCTAATGAATCGGAACAAAGAGAAGAGGACACTGAGGTACTGGCTCAGGCTGCCTCCCTTGATGCTTCTCCCGATCCGACATCGAGGAAGATTTCTCCTCCGTTGCCATCTTCTTCTGAGAAATCTTCACATAAGCGGAAGAGATTAAGGCGTCTTAGCGACTTGCCTACCATTCCGCGGGGAACTGATTCGCAGAGTACCCTGCCTGAGACAAGAACTGCAACACCTACTTCAGTTGCTGAACCCCTCACTGAAGAATCCAAGGAGGATGAAGATGATTCCTCCTTAACTCTTCACTCGCTCAAGAGGCGTCGGAACCAAGGACCTGTTCTTTGTCATGACCCTGCTCCCACTACTCAAAAGGGTCTGGCTCCTCAAAAGGATTCTACTCCTCCTGTTGGCCATGCCAACGTTGAAGTTAGTGCTCTTTCGGCTTTACAAGAGGACTCTGTGGTTCCTGTTGCTCAGGGCACTACAGATGATGAAGTGCAAATCATTGGAGAGACCCGCGCACCAGACTCTCCAAAGGCAGCACCCCCTTCTGAAGATAAAGATGAATGGGGCGATGATGATGACGCCAGTAGTGACAGTTTTCGCTCTTCTACTTCTCCTTCCGATCATGGTAAGTACGTCTTTTTGAGCGAGGAGGTTCGAACCGAAGTATATGGGCCTGCAGTGTTCGGTCCTGAGGTGTACAGACTTGGAGAATCCAGCGTCCAACCTTTAGGTTTTCATCTTCTTTCTTCGGCAATTATGCTATTTTATCAAATGATACTGTAATACTTAACTATCAATTTTCTTCTTTTTGCTAACTCCAGTTTCGACTCCGGACTTAGAGTGTATAGGCGCGAAGGTGATTTCCCCAAACAATACTATCGCAGGAGCTGAAACGGGTGAGACGGCCAAAGTTACTACTTCTGCAGTTAATGCTTCAGAAGCAGTGGTTCCCTCGGCTGCCATGTCTACGGTTTGGCCACAGCCACTCCAACTGTTGCTGCAGTTCAAAAGATTATGATTGGTAGCTCCGCAGAAATTCCCAGGGGTGCTATTCCTCATGGTGGTAGCTTTATTGCGGATCAACCCACTTCTGCCTCCTCCAGTATTACTCCTTCTTATGCAGAGATCGACATACTTGAGACTGATTTGCTGAAGGACACAGTGGAGACTTTCTTTCTTTTCTTGTACCGCTGTATTGAGAAAATACTGAGGGGGGTTCCTTTTGCTTCACTCGCCAATATTCTCAACAACTGGTATTGTTAGCATTGGTGGGAAGGATAGAGCCGCTCCTTTTAGGCTTATGATAGCTCAGCTCCAAAAGTACGCTGAATCCCTGTCGAAAGCCAAAAGTGTTGATAAATCCGAGATAATGAAAATCATTTTCCAGAACCTGAAAGAGGAATAGTTTAAGTCTCAGAAGGAGATTCAAGAGAAGACAACTGTTTGCAAGGTCTCTTTAGAGAAATATCAATCAGATCGCAAATCTCTGGTTCTTCAAGTGGAGGCCGCTGCTTCAATTGTCAAGAGCCATGACCAAGCTATTATTAAGGCTCAAGAGTCCATCTCCAAGGCTCAAGCTTTCTTGGCCAAAATAACCAAGGAGCGCGACGAATCAATGAGGAACCTCATTATCTCACCAGCAGGACAATACAAACAGAGATATCCAGGAGATACATGCTGAATTGGCTACATTAGAGGCTGTTGCAGCACAGAATGTAGTCGTCAGTGACGAGGAATTACGTCGCCAAGCCACTGTTCAAGCTTACGAATCCCTCCAACAAGACATTGAGGATGCAGAGGAGAAAATAAAAGCCCTTTTGAACCATTGAATTGTAGAACTCTTGTGTACACTGCGTTAGTTCTCTTTGTAATGGTTCCTTTGTCATTTTATAGAGAACTTGATTTTGGCCTTCTAAGGTACGGTCTTGCAGCTGTTCTCCAAAGATTTGTAGCGAACTTGCCATCTTTTGTCAAAGATTTGAGAACCACCGCAAAACTCTGATATCTGTATATCTGTTTCCATATAAATTTTAGAAGCTCGCGGATTTACATAACCCATATCTGACCCGAGACCCGGGTTCCGGAATTCTGGCCCGTGATGTTTCGTCTGGAAGTTTGCGGAATAGACCGTAGATTTTTCTAGAATTTGTAGGGACTTCCGCGAGCCATGGGATGCAGCCGTTTGGGTGGGGAATTCCAAGCGTTGCATGCCTTTATTAATGACGAGATCTCCAGGTTGTTATATCTAAGCATCCCATGCAACAACAATAAATTCTGTTGAGATCTGAACTGAAAATCTTGACCGAAGATCTCGGTCTTATCTCTTCTAAACTGGAGGTCACAGTTAGCAGCTCGCCTATATAAGGCACATGCTCTCTTCAATGAAGGATCATTCAGCCGTGAGAAAATTTCTTCTTGACTTTCTTCTCTTTCTCTCTTTTGTAGTCGATCCACCAGCGCAGCTATGTTTTCTTCTTCTTCAACCGAAGTGATGAATAAGAGTTGGCATGTCACAAGACCTCCTCTTCTTCTGATTCATACCCTCCTCTTTCTTCTTTTTCTTTCTTTTTAACAAGGATTTGTTTCGGCTGTAGGAGATAACCGTAGTCATTCTCCTTAACAATGGCCCAGACCCAATGAGCTCGTAATTGCTTCCAATGCCTCAAGGGGCTTGGAAGGTCTCATGTATCTTTCATGAGAGAAAAGATTTCGGGTCTGGGGTATTATTTTTCTTCTTTTGTAGTATCCCACAAGGTTGGGGTACTAATGACCAGGACCTTGAATTTGCGCAACCTGTCAGCTATATAGCTGGGGTTTGCATTTGGTATGCTCAGTTTTGAACTAATCAATTCACTGGTATTATCACTGGGGGAACCAACTAGGAGGTCCCTGATTGTGGTCGGAAAGAAGAAACAAGATTATGCCTTTTAAGCCATCCTTAAAAAAAAAAGGAGGCTACAAGAGCAAATTGGAAGTGGAGGCCAGGGAGCAAACTTTTTGATCTGAACTATGCCGAAAGAGGCGGTTACAGAAGCAAGTCTGTCATTCCAGAAGAAGGGCCTGCAGAAGCAAACTTTTTGATCTGAACCATGCCGAAAGAGACGCTTACAGAAGCAAGTTTTCTCTTTTTTTTTTTTAGTGATTTGTATTTACTCTTATTGGCTGTATAACACTTAGAGAATTCTCTGTAATTTTGTTCTGATGACGAATAAAGAAGTTTTTTTTTTCTGAGAGTATCTGAAAGATGATTCTGATGTTGATTACCAGATGTAACTGTTAACTTGATAATTTCTAAATGAATCACATTCTAAGTGCCCAAAACTACTATGAATGAAAGAACTTCTTGTTGATAAACTTGATTCGCCAAATGTGTTATTGACTTGGCAAATTTGATGGACAGGGAAATCTAATTCGCCAGAGGTAATTTTTAACTTGGCAAATTTTGATAGAAGGAAAATCTGATTTACCAGAAGTAATTTTTAACTTGGCAAATTTTGGAAAAAGGAAAATCCGATTCGCCAGAGGTAATTTTTTAACTTGGCAAATTTTGGAAAAAGGAAATCTGGTTTGCCAGAGGTAATATATAACTTGGCAAATTTGATATGAAGAAAAATCTGATTCGCCAGAGGTAATTTTTAACTTGGCAAATTTGATATGAAGAAAATCTGATTCGCGAACTAAAGGCTTTTTAGTCGGAACCAAGAACTTTCATTGACGAAGTTCTGATTACAGAAAAACTATTTGCTCATGACTAGCATAGAACTGCCCAGGCCGTATTATAACTAGTGTTCTGCAATTTTGCTAAGGATAATACCTCTTCAAGAACTTGCCGTTGATTGGAATTAGGACCTTGTCACCATTAGGCTTTGTCAACCGATACGCCCCATTGGAGTAGACCGTATCAATGACGAAGGGTCTCTCCCACTTTGGCTGGAACTTTCCCCTAGGCTTCTGGCTTGTTATGATTGGTCTTCTAACTGACAGGACCAGATCGCCTTTCTTAAATGTCCTTCGTTTAGCCTTTTTGTTAAAGGTTTTGGAGATCCACGCCTGGTATAGCTCGATACTCTGTTGAGCTTCTAAGCGTTTGTCATCCAAGACTTCTAACTCTTGGAGCCTTTGCTGATGCTTTTCTTCTTCTGTCATCCTTGTTGTTAATGTGACTCGTAATGAAGGGATTTGGATCTCCAAAAGCAAGACCGCTTCTGATCCATATACCAAGGAGAACGGCGTGGCATTGGTGGGAGTTCGGACTGTGGTTCGGTATGCCCACAGACACTCTCCGAGCTTTTCGTCCCAATCCCGTTGATTGGATGACACAAACTTCTTAAGAAGTTTTACAATGGTCTTATTGAAGGCTTCTGCTAGACCATTGGTTGCAGGGTAGTATGGCGATGAAGCCACATCTTCGATCCTGTATTTGTTGCAGAATCTGGAATACACTTATCTTATGAACTAAGGTCCGTTGTCATGAATTATTCTTCTAGGCAACCCGAAGTGATAAAGCACATGGTGCTTGATGAACTTGATAACATCTGACGATTTTACTTTGGTCAGGGAGATGGCCTCAGTCCACTTTGAAAAGTAATCAGTTATGACCAAAATGAACCGGTGTCCTCTCGTTGATGGCAGAGAAATTGGCCCTATGATGTCCATACCCCATTGCTTAAACGGCCATGATGTAGCCGTCGGGTGGAGATATTTTGGAGCTTGATATATAAAGTCTGCATGCATTTGGCAGGCCCTACACTTCTTGGCGTAGTTGACTGCTTCTATCATTATCTTAGGCCAATAAAAACCCATCCTTCGGATTCTATTCCAGAGTTTCGGTCCTGGCTGATGTGCTCTGCTGATGCCAGCATGAGCTTCTTCGAGTACCTTTTGAGCTTCGCGGTTGGAAAGATAGCGAAGTAAAACTCCGTCGTAGGATTTTCTGTACAATGTCTGGAGTTCCGCGTTGTAGTAAAACCGGATGGCCCTTCTCTGAATGGCTTTGGCTTCTTTTAAACTTTCGGGTAATATCCCGTAAAGGACATAGTCTATATAAGGAAAACGCTAATCCCCTGGCTCTAGGCTAGATGCGCAAGCGTCAGCTTCGTTTTCTTGTGGCTTTTTCGCTTCTTCTTTGAGCTCATCCTTTGAACAGAACAACTCCTTGCTGCTTACCATAATTTGCCTTTTAGCATGCTTGGGCAAGGCTAATGTAGCAGCCAAGGAAGCTAGCGAATCCGCATAACTATTGAGGTGGCGCTTTATGTGGCTGATATAGAAACCAGTGAAACCATTAGCGACCTTGATCACCGCATGATAATACGGTAGGAGGTCTTCATGTTTGACTTCGTACTCCCCTTTTATTTGATTTACAATGAATTGAGAGTCCGCATATGCCTCTAAATATTTGACCCCCAGTTGTTTGGCTATTCTTAAGCTGATTAGGAGGGCGTTGTATTCCGCGACGTTGTTGGAGCATGAGCTTGTCAATGAGTAAGCTTGAGGAATGATGTGGTTGTGAGGAGAGACGAGAATAACTCCCATCCCCGCTGTCGTCTTTCCTTTGGATCCCATTCGGGAGGCACCATCAAAGAAAAGTTGCCATACACCTTTCGAAACCGTATTTGATTTGGAAGACCTTCTCGAACCATCCTTTTCTGGAATTAAATCCCGTTCCTCCAACTCTCCTGGAATTTGTTCATATAATCTCGAGGATGCCGGGACTGGATGTTCGGCCAAGAAGTCGGCCACGGCCTGTCCTTTGATAGACTTCTATGGGACGAAGTGCATATCATATTGTGATAGCAAAATAACCCAATGGATAGTCTTGAATTTAATGACCCGGATTTAGTCATTAATATTCTCAGAGGGTTAACTCTCGATACAACGTGGATAGTTTGTCAAACTAAGTAGTGTCGCATTTTCTGTATTGCGAACACCAACGCTAGACATTCTTTTTCCACGAGATTATACCGGTGTTCCGCCCCGATCATCATTCTGCTGAGGTAGTAAATGGCCTGCTCATGGCCTGACTCATTCTTTTCTGCTAGCAAAGCGCCCAATGAATGGTCCATAACCCTTAAATATAACTGGAAGGGCTTTCCCGAAACTGGGGACACGAGCACTGGTGGCTTCGTGAGATATTGTTTGATCTCTTCAAAAGCCTTTTGGCATGCGTCATCCCAGATGAACGACACTCCTTTCCTCATCAATCTGGTGAAAGGTTGACATTTACCAGATAAATTTGATATAAATCTGCGAATGTACGCCAGCCTGTCTTGCAACCCTCTTAACTCTTCGAGGCTATGGGGAGGTGGCATGTCTTGGATAGCTTTAACTTTATCTGGATCAAGATGTATTCCTTTCAAAGTTATGACAAAGCCGAGGAATTTCCTACTAGAGACCCCCAGGAAAGACTTAGCTGGATTCATCTTGAGCTGGTGCTTCCTCATGAGGTCAAACACTGTCTTCAAATCTTTCAAGTGATCTTCTTTATTTCTGCTCTTAATTGCTAGGTCATCTACGTAACACTCCACTGTTTTCCGGAGGTGCTCTTGAAAAATTGCATTCATGGCGCGTTGATACGTAGCACCTGCGTTCTTTAGGCGAAAGGGCATGACTGTATAGCAGTATACTCCGAGTGGTGTCCTGAAGGACGTATGCTTCTCATCATCAGGATACATCTTTATTTGATTATATCTCGAGAATCCATCCATGAACGTCATGCGCTCATACCCACAAGTATTATCTATCATAATATCAGTGATGGGTAATGAGAATTCGTCTTTGGGGCAAGCCGCATTCAAATCCCTAAAGTCTATACAGACTCGGATTTTTCCATTTTTCTTGGTCACGGGAACTATATTTGCGACCCAATCAGGGTGCTGTTCCTCGCGAATAAAGCCTGACGCGATCAACTTTTTGATTTCAGCTTCTATAGCTTCCATGATCTCTGGGCGGAATCTTCGTTGTTGCTGCTTTACTGGCTTAGCTTCTGGTCGGATCTTCAATTTGTGAACCGCCACGCTTGGATCTAACCCTGGCATCTCCTCATAACTCCAAGCGAAAATATCAATGTATTCGCGGACGAGGGATATCAATTCTTTCCTTTCTTCTGAGGATATGTTCTCACTTATAAATATGGGTTTAAGATTCTTTTCATCTCCCATATTGATTTGGATCACTTTATCTTCAGTTGGGGGCTCCCGCTGTTCAAACTAAATCTCCCACTCCATATTAAGATGCTTGTCCCAAGGGTCGTCTCTTACTGGTGAGGTTTCCTTGAAATCTTCATCTTCTTGGATCGCGGAAGCCATGTTCGCGGATACATCGTGGAAAATCACACTTGTGCTGACATCTGAATCCTAGCATGATGATTCTGACGAATGATCGTACTGTCTTTCCTCAGCTTTGTCGCTTGAGGAGGCCTCGGAAGTGGTGACATATCCTAACCCCCTGCCGGTTTTCTGGTAATAGTCTGGCATCTTCCCTTCGGGGACAAAAAGTTGAAGGATTGTCTTCCTTCCTTTTTCGAAATTCAACCCCCTGCCTTCAGCCAGATTGTATCCCATTTTCTTTATTATTCCACGGGAATTTTCATCATAATGGAAGAACTCAGGTTTTCCTTGTTCTTCCTCAGAATCTGAACATTTCTCTTTATTCCTGTGACTTGCTCTTCCAAATATTATGGCCTTTTGGGTTTTGTTTTTGGGAGGGACCTCAAAAATAACTTGGTTAGCACTTTCAACGTCATCACTTAATTCATATAAGGATGATCAGATAGGTGCTTGGAAGGAAGTCAGAGAATATATCTCATTTACACAGTCGCTAAATGCATCTGTGCTAGTGCTTGAGGGCTCAGAATCAACACCAGAAGAATAAGCAAATTCCAGATTTTTATTTATCACCCATTCACCATCAGAGTGAACGACGTTATTTACATCAAGGCCTTCGAGGCTTATCACAATGGGCTCACCATCCCAAATCACATCCTCGGATTCCGAATCTTCAGATCCTGATTCTGTATCAGCCTCTTCGCCACTATCAGAGTCATCCTGAATGGGCCGATCTGCGACGCCAAACGCATCTTGATACAGCAACGCGTCAGTAAAGTAGTTTTCAACTCCTTTGAAGGGTTATTTTTCCGCAATGAGCGTCTTCACGTTCGCGTCTTTGTCGACATACTTCATGCGTGGTGTAACGTGGAGGGCATGATTAGATTGCTATGGATCCAGGGTCTCTCCAATAGCAGATTGTATGATGTGTCCGCATCTATCATGTAACACGTGACTTCCATTTTCAAGTCGCCGATTTGACACTTGAGCTTTATCTTACCCATGGGTCTACTACCGTTAGCATTGAACCCGAAGATAGTAGTGTTGGTTGCGGCTAATCTTTTCATCGGCACTCCAAAATATCGTAGCATCCTTTGCGGCATGATGCTCAAGGCCGAGCCTGAATCAACTTGAATACGATCAATCTCCGTAGATCCTATGTATCCCTTGTAATACAAAGGGCGATGATGCTTATTACTCCTGACTTGCGTATCTTCCGGAGAGAAGGTGATGCAAGGGATGTTTTTACCAGAGATTTGGTGACATGTCACGCAAAGAGACTCTCCTTCTTCGATCATCTCTGGTATTTGCGCCAAGAACACTTCCGAATCTTGCAGAGCCTCTCTTAAAGCTTCCCTAGTAGATTTGGAGAGCTTCAGGAGCTCGTACAAGGTTATCCTTACAGGGATATTGACCAACTGTGTTAGGATGTTGAACTGGAATGACTTTCGCGAGTCTTCCGCAAGTTCTTTTCCCTTCTTCCTTAGAGCTTTGTCAAACTTCAGCTCTTTTTGCTTGACTTTATCTAGAGATGGTTGAGAACCTGTTGTTTGGCCGTAATTTTTCAAGTAATCTTTTCCTAAACGGGTCCCCGCGGAGGGAGGGTCTGCATCGGCGACCAAGGAATTTCCGATTTCTTTTTCCGAATCGGTCAGAGCAGGAATGATCTCATCGTCTTCGGGAATTACGAAAACGACATTGGAGGTAAAGACTCTCTCTCTTCGCTTCTTCCCAGATGAACTGGAACTCCATTGTTCATCATTTAGGAGATCAGGATGTACCCATAGTATCTCCTCCCTATCAGTTTCAAAGGGGAATAGTCCTTTCTTTTGCTGTTGGTGTGGATCAAAATTTACGACTTGCATCGTGCCTTTATGGATGGGCTGCACTCCATCTTGAACTGTTGACTCTATCTAGTGGGCGCTTTAACGAACTTGACGGTCACCATGTTCGCAGTCACCTTCTTCTGGTGCTCTTGAAGTTTGATGACATTAGCGTCCACTAAGGCTTGAATTTTATCTTTAAGGATGTAGCAGTTTTGGGTGGGGTGGTTAATGATCCTATGGTAGACACAGTAGTTAGGATCATTAACTTTCCCAGCTTCCCCTGGACGTTTAGACTCTGGCAAGTTCAATATCTTCTTACTCATGAGGAGGTTGAAGATAGTCTTCGTGTGCTCATCGTTAAAGGAGTATTGCTTTTGTAGCAGTCGTGTCTGAGGAGGAAGTTTCGGGGGAGTCTTCGTGGGTTGTGGTGCATCAGTGACCATTGTTTCCTTTCTCTTATACCCTCGGGGTCGGGACTTATAGCTGTTATCACCACTTCACTTCGGTTTCTCCTCGCCTCCTTCTTCTTCAAGCCTTTGCGCAATTTCTTCAGCTTCTTCAGCTTGTAGGGCGAGATCCTTCCAAGTTGAGGACTTCACCGCCCCCATTCTAGCTAGAACCTTGGTCGATAAATTATGTCGACAAGTTTCTACCAGGGTCTTTTCTGGCATCCCATGCGGACATCTGAGAGAATCGTTCTGGAACCTTTTGATGAAGTCCCGGGCTGACTCTCCTTTCTTTTGTTTAGCGGCTAGAAGCGCCGGCATTGATACCTCCATATCATCTTCATAGAATCTAGTGAGAAAGGCTTTCTCCATGTCGCTCCAGGAATTGATGGTTCCCGGTTCTAATCTCCGGAACCATTCAAAAGCTAGCCCGGTTAAGATACTAACAAATATTCTTGTAATAATAGGGTCATTTTCGGATAAATGCCCTATCTGCGACTTAAAATAGTAGAGGTGTTGGTTTGGCGATCCTCTACCATCAAAAGATTTGAGCTTTAATGGTTTGTAACTTTCTGGGAACGGCACTGTTTCCCACTCCATGGGATATGGCCTTACTACACCCAGTTCTTTTAGGTCGCCCTTATGCATGAGGGCATTCAGTTGGTTCTGGAAGCTCTCCATCCAGACAGTATTTGCATTTCCCTCCTGGTGCATGGAGCGGTTGTCATCATCTTTATGATGTTCTTCTTCTTCTCGAATGTTATGAGGACCATGACCTTCTTCTTCGGTCTTCTTTCCTGTATTCTTCAGTTTAGCTTTTTCTAACTCCATCAGAACGTGTAGCATATCTTTAAGCTCGTTGATGGCGTTCTGCTGTTGCTGGATATGCCTATTTTGCTCCTCCATTCTCCGCATGAACTCTTCGGGGATATTGTTCTGCATCATATATGCAGAGGCGGAGTCTTCTAAGAATGAATCAGAAGTCTGTGATTCAGCCATAACAGACTTGGCTATATCTTCTTCATCAGATGAGATCCCCGCCATCTGTCTATAATTCATAGGGATCGCCACCCCACTTTTGAGTCGAGTGTGCCGAAAAACTCCTCGCTCTTCATTGGATGGGTATTTCGAACTCGAAGAGAGCTCTGGGTCAGAAGCTTCTTCTTCGGAGATTTTCTTCGCCTTCTTTTTGTTCTTCTTTTCTCCAACGCTTATCATGTTGGAGGTCATCACGGGATATTCCGGCCCGCATCATCTCCTTTTTGCCAATTGGGATGACGATGTTGACGGAGACGACAATCGATAAAACGCCGAGGATCGGGCATGAGTTGAACAATAACAGTGAGATAGTACTGTATTGATCAGTCGTTCGCAGTGACATTGAGATACATGGGATTCTTCTCTTCTTCTGTTTAGAAGTTTCCTAAGATCTCTTGCACTGGAGTCCCTTGTAATGGGCTCATTTGTGAGAGATAACTTCAGAGACGGTGGAGTTTCAGCCTCGCGGATAGGCATGCACTTTCTGCGAGTTTGAGGTTCGCGAGCTTCTTCAGATTTTCCCCTTAGGACGCGAATGTACGCTCCGCGTTGACTATGGACAACTTTGACGGGTTCGCTCCGCTTCCTGTAGGAAACGTGAGTGAATCCCTCTGCATCTTGACCAACCTCGCCCTTAGACTTCCATATTTGGATGGTAGGTTTCTGCCGAGATAAGTTGGCGGTTTCCTTTTGTTGCGCGTTCCTGTGAAGGGCACGAGCTTTGCTTCTCCTCAGGTTTCTTTTCGTTGTACGAGTGAGAGGAACCTCCTTCTCTGCATGACAGCTTTGCGGTGCGGGTGGTAGTCGCTTCCCCTTGTTGAAGCGGGGACTTTGATCCACTTTGCTTGAGAGATCAAGAGTCTTTGTCGGAACTGACAGAGAGCCCGTTGTTAAGGAAGGGGATTTCAGACTATCTTGGTCCGTTGATTCCCTTAACTGGCTATTGCCATCTCCTTGGGAATTGACCCCTTGGAGATTTTATGGTATCCCCTTAGGGAAGTAGGGCTCTTGGAGTCTGAAGAAAGAAATTCTTCATACCTTTCCTGCTCGACGTAAATGGTGAGCGAGTCGACCATACTACCAACTGGAATGTTGTCAGATTGAGCTACCCCCAAGTCACCGGAGGTGATGGTAGTCCCCAGCGGAGTCGCCAATCTTCTGTTTGCCATGAAAGTTGCACGCCCTTTATATCAAAGTCTTTTCAATAAAAGGGTTACAATCGAACGGTTTCCCGTTTACAGAAGATGAGGAAGATTGCTCTCCCTCTTTGTTTAATACTGGGTTTCTAGGTAGCTATAGAGGACGATCCTGCTCTCCGTTGACACTCCGTACAATTTTTCTCAGTTGGCTAAAGGGAAAAGAAAGGTTTTTTTTTTCTTTTTTTGGCTCTTGCCGTACTCTCCTCTGTCTCCATCCATGTGTCTTTCGCTCCCCCGCCTTTTATAGGAGGCTTGGAGTAACGTCCCGCCATATTTTGCTCGACCGTTAGCTCCCACTACTCGAGAAGTGCCGCCATATTCGTTAGGTGGTTATTCCCACGATCGAAGTAACGCCGCTGCATTCGTTTGGCAGTTATTCCCACGATCCGAGGTGGCAATTCTTCTGTTCGGATCGGATGACTTTGTATTAAACCCCCACCCGAAAGCTATGGGTAGTGTCGCGAATCTCAGCTTTAGATTCGCGAACTTGTTCCGTCGTCTGGATCGCGGACCTCAGTTTCTTAGATTCGCGGACCTCAGTTTCTTAGATTCGCGGACCTCAGTTTCTTAGATTCGCGGACCTCAGTTTCTTAGATTCGCGGATCCGATGAGTTGCAGGCTTCTGTCTCTGAATTCGTGGATCTGCTTTGCTTTTCCAGAATTTTTCGCCGACACTGGTCGGGTATTAACACTGAACCAGATTTAATTCCGGTTGGGTATTAATATGCGACCACGATTTTCTTCACTTGGATATGAATATCTAACTCGGACAAAATTAATGAAAATTGTTAAAATTCATGAATATCTGACTTAAAAATTTATTGAAAATTGTTATGTGGGTTTAAGTATGCACTAATTATACATATATGAAGAAAAATGATAGAGAAATATTGTTATTTTTAATTAATTTAGATGTTGTGACAAATAATATAGAGTAATTATTTATTTGTTCTCTTGATTATTGTAGGTGGATGCAGTGATACAATTTAGTCCTACTCTCATTGGTTTCAGTGTAGACAATATTTCTGAGTTTACAACTTCTGGATACATGCTCTTAAGTTTTTTTTTGGAAAAGTTATATTTATTACTTATGACAACTTCCTTAATTTATGCAATAAACTGTTACAAATATTTTCAAATCGAGATGAGCTTTCTAGGTGGGTCCAAGATGAAGGAAGAAGACTGGATTTTGTTATTGTAATTGCAAAATCTGATAGTAGTGGTTATAATCAGAGAGGCACGATTTGGCTTGGATGTGAGCATAGTAGACAATCCTGATCCAAAAATATGATAAATAGCGTTGATCGTAAGAGAAGAAGTGGATCAAAATAATGTGAATATCTATTTCTTTTGAAATGTGAGACCGTGTAAGGGGAGGAATGGACGATGAAATTGATGTGTGGTATGCACAACCATCCTACTGCAAAGTACATGTATGGTCATTCTTTTGTAGGGAGACGGTTGGAAACCGAGAAGATGGTATTAGTTGAGATGTCGAAGTGTCATGTGCGTTCGAAATATATATTAATATTATTAAAGCACAAAGATCCTAAAAAAGTTTCAACATGAAGACAATATACAATACACGACAGAGATTGCAAGTAACTGAGCAAGGTGGAAGATCACATGTACAACATGTGTTATTTAAAATTATCAAATACAAATACATTGAGTGACATCGTAGTTGTAACACATTGAGTCCGTCATTGACCTGTTTTGGGCTCATCTTTTTAGAGTAGAACTTTTCACGCATTCTCAATTATTCTAATCATAGACTGCACATATAAGGCAAATAAATACAATTGCTCGTTGTTGAAAATTGTATGTATTACATCGACTAATATGCCATTTTCAGTTGCATTTACATTTCTTGGAGGAGAAAAAGAAGCAAATTATGCATGGGCAATGGACAAGCTACGTGAACTACTTCTCAACAATGTTGAACCATGTGTGATTGTGACAGACAGAGAGTTGGAACTTCTAAATTCCTTGGAATCAACCTTCCCTTCTAGTTGACATCTTCTATATAGATGACACCTAACTAAAAACGTCCTAGCAAATTGTATGAATCTTTTTGGTCAACAACAAGAGTGGGAAAAGTTTTATGCCAGCTAGAAGGTTGTCGTATTATCTAACGTGCTTGATAAGTATAACACACACTTGTCTGCTCTAAAAAATAGCTTTTGAAGCCATCTGGATGCACTTGACTACATTATAGCAATATGGTTGGATCCATATAAGGAAAGATTAATCTGGATGTAATTAAGTATAACCTATCAAAGTCTTAATCTAAGAGTTCTTATATTTTTATTGTTTCATAGAAAAATCATGTTATTTTTTATTTTTATTTTAGAAAGAATACAAATAGAATAATATGAGATTGATCTCTAATTTCATCTACATCTTATGACTAAGTGGATTAGTTACTCATACTCTTAATTAACAAGATCCTACTTTTATTCATTTAAACAACTAAAAATCCTATTTTTCCTAGAAATTAATTAAAGATTTATACTTAAAAGCAATAAAATGTATCTAAACGGCTAAGAAAAATACCTCTACACACTAGAAAGTACTTCTAGACAATGGAAACACCTCTGCTGCGTGGTATGGCGGCTGTCACTCCTTCGGCAAAAATCCTAATTTTTATTAATCACCAAGAGTACAAAATTACATAAAAAATCCCTAGGTTATAAGGACACGACCAATATATAGGTTTCGGAGTATCAAAGCCTAATATGAGTACAACTGGATAACTATAAAATTACATAAGAGACTCTGTCAAAATATTAGTATTTGGCGATTCCACCTTGCCGCCAAATGGCGGTTATTGCCGCCATTTGGCGGACAAACGCTGAGTTCTAGGCGTCAACTCTCTTCTACATGAAGATCTAACCTTATTCTTTTAATTAAAATGATTGTATTTGAATTTTGTTCTCTGTAGCTTAATGATCTTGTAGTTTTATTCACTTTTAGTTCTTTTCTGGAAAATTAAACACGGATTAACAGAAACATCACAAGAAGTTTCATGACATAACTCATATTAAAAAATGATTTCGTTGAAAAGATTACTTGCTGTAATTGAATGCATACTACAACAGTTATGATAATTGATACCTTTATATCATGTTAATCCCAAAGATAAATGTCTCATTTTTAAAACCATAACCAATACTCAGCAGGAAACATAAATTAGGACAAGTACATCACAACATTCATATTTACTTGGAGAAGCCGTGTAATTCATTAAAAACTCAAATTCAAATTTAGTTGAAAAAACAAAATGGGCGTTTAGACCAAAATGTTTCTTCATAGTCTTACAAAAACACGACATTTATCTTCTGAATCTATTGGTTTGGAAAACCCCATTGGAGTAACCCAATCTTTAAAAAGATTCTATCAATTTTAAGTATATTTTCCCATACATTTTTTATTCAATTGCAAAAGGTTTAATAAATTTATGATGCTATTTTATTAGTTGTTATAAGTCTTATCTCTAGAACCCTGCAGGAGTAATAGGTCATTTTGAAAAGTTCATTCACTTGACAGATTTGTAAATTTGTTATAGCATAGATTATTAGGCATACATGCATCACAAATGTCAAAATTATCGGGGAGGATCAATTTTCTCTAAAATGATATAACATAATCATTTCTCCAACTAATTAACAGAACTAGCAAAATATCAGGGAGTAGCAATTTTCTACACGTAGGCAAATTATCAGGGAGCAATTTTCAATTCCAATCCAATCTAACATTCTTCATAATATAATCATTTCTCCAACTAGTTAACAAAACCAACGAGCAATTTTCTAATTATATCTAATACTAGACCAAATAGGTATAACATAGTGACGATTAAGAAAATAGATGATCTCTGCTTTCTTCTTCATGTAAACTAAGTATACATAATAGACCATGATTATGAACTCCTTTCGTAGACAAAATTTCCTTTGTATGCAGTCTATCAAGTAAAACCAACCATACCATAATCTTAATAGGAATTGGCAACGTCTAAATATAATTGTTCGTTATAAAATTGTAAATGATTCTTTATTGAGTTTTTTCAATAAAATATTACAATAATAAATGGTTTTCCGATTACAGAATATGAGAAAAATCTAATTCGCTCTTTGTTTAAAACTGAGTTTTAGAGTAGTTATGGAGGACGATTTTGTTCTCCGTTGACACTCTGTATAAAATTTTGAGTTGACAAGAAATTAGAGTTCTTGGTAGCACCAACACTTAGTTAGAAAATGACTCTTTTTTATCTTGATCTCCAGATGCCTTTTCCACCTAAACTTCTACTATTTATAGTGCTTTGGAGACTCTTGAGTTGATGTAACTATCCAACTGTTAGCCTCCACGATCTGAGTATTAATTTTCTGCCTTTTGATCTGGTGGATTTGTATTAAATCTCTAGAATTTATAACCGATATCTTTAATTATCTGAATCGTAACCGAAACGCGGATCTCAACCTTTAGATTCACGTTCTAGTGTTTAGTAGCTTGCATGGTATGCTTGGACCTACATTTGAGTGCTGCTGGAGATGGTTTTTGCTCCTTGAGGCTTTAAAGTAGAATCCCGATTCTCTGGAGTTCGCATGAGTTATGTTTAGCTCTAGTCATGAATTAAGAAGTTAACTAAAATTGCGGATCTCTCTTTGATTGATAATCCGCATTTTAGTTTATTAGCTGGGCCAACCCTTCTATTGAAAAGGGGGTCGTTTTTGGCTTTTATGTGCTTTTGTGTGCCATACTATGATCTCTCACTTGAGTCACGGATTACATTCACATTTTAATGCTATTTTAAGGGTCTGCGCGAATCATTCTTTTCAAACGCGACTCTGTGAGGCTCACCCTTGTTATCCCAGTTTGCGGATCTCTTTAGTTGATATCCACGTTTTGGCTATCTTGAGAGATAAAACGTGACTCTGTGTGGGTCGCGTTTTAGCTTTTTTTTTGCTTTCGAGATGCAAATCTCTTTATGACAGATGATCCACGTATTAGCCATTTTAGACTTTAAAATATGGATCTCTCTTTGATGATCCACGTGTTAGCCATTTTAGACTTGAAATGTAGATCTCTTTTTAGTTGATGATCCACAAATTATTCATGTTAGGTTAAGATTCTCCAATGTAACGGTGGGAGATGATCATATTTTCTATTGATGATTTTAACACCGAACTTTTCGAGTTGAAAAATTTTGCATGACTTTAGAAATGAAAGAGTAGAACTCTTTAAGGGATAAAAATCTCTACATTAAAAGAGTTGAAACTGTTTAAGAGATGGAAATTTCTGGATTAAGAAAGAGTAGAACTTTTTATAAGATAAAGAATCTCAATTCTTCTTGTACTAGAGGTGGATCATCTTATAGAGGTGTGTGAATCATCTCCTGAGATTTTTTTTTCTTTTTTAACCTTCTTGGCCTTTATAGGAGTTTTGAGTATTTAAACCCTCACTAATTTAGAGATAATGGAGGTGTAACCCCCATTTCAAAAGTGTAACCCCCATTTTAATTTTTAATTGAATGGGCTGTAACCCCATTTTAAACCACTCATTAATGGGATGTGAGTCCCACTTTAATTGGTGTTCATACATGATAGTTTTGTTTTTTTTTGTTAACAGAATTCCCTTCAAAGTTTCCAAAATGTTTTTAACTTTTTGAAGATTTTTTTGGAATACTTTGGATTTCTTTGTGGTTTGATAAAACTTGTCATTCAGTCAGAGATAATTGTTAATTTGATAAATTTTGGAGTAATGGAATTAGGATTTGTCAGAGGTAATTTTTAACTTGACAATTTTTGAAAGAATGTAACATGGTTTTGTAAGAGGTAATTTTTAACTTGACAAATTTTGAAGGAATTAAATTTTAGATTTGTCAAAGGTAATTTTTAATTTGATAAATTTTGGAGGAATTAAATTTGGATTTGTCAGAGATAATTTTTAACTTGACAACTTTTGGAGGAATAGAATTTAATTTTGTCAGAGATATTTTTTAACTTGACAAATTTTGAAGGAATTAAAATTTGGATTTGTCAAAGATAATTTTTAACTTGACAAATTTTGAAGAAATTAAAATTTGGATTTATCAGAGATAATTTTTAACTTGACAAATTTTGAAGGAATTAAAATTTGGATTTGTCAGAGATAATTTTTAAGTTGACAAATTTTGGAGGAATTAAAATTTGGATTTGTCAGAGGTAACTTTTAATTTGACAATTTTTGGAGGAATAGAATTTGGTTTTGTCAGAGGTAATTTTTAACTTGACAAATTTTGGAGGAATTAAAATTTGGATTTATCAGAGATAGTTTTTAACTTGACAAATTTTGGAGGAATTAAAATTTGAATTTATCAGAGATAATTTTTAACTTGACAAATTTTGGAGGAATTAAAATTTGGATTTGTTAGAGATAATTTTTAACTTTACAATTTTTGGAGTAATGGAATTTGGTTTTTTCAGAGGTAATTTTTAACTTAACAAATTTTGGAGAAATTAAAATTTAGATTTGTCAGAGATAATTTTTAACTTGAGAAATTTTGGAGAAAATAGAATTTGGATTTATCGTCATTCGTTCAGAGATAACTGTTAACTTAGTTAGTACACTTGGTATTGATGATCATAGGTAAATGTTAACTTGATAGTTATTAACTTTTCAAAATATTATTCAGAGTTAATTATTAACTTGACAATATACAGTCATTATTCAAACGCCCAAAATAGATTTTGCTGCGAATGAATAAATTTCTTGAACATGAAAGAAGTATTCATCCACTTTCCTGATCAAATTGAATTTTTCGCTATTCAGTAACTTATAATATAACTGCTATTTAATTGCCAGAGGTAATTTTTAATTTAGCAACTTTTTGAGTAAGAAAATTTTGTTTTGTCAGAGGTAATTTTAACTTAGCAAATTTTGGTGGAAGAAAATTTTGTTTTGCTAGAGGTAATTTTTAACTTAGCAAATTTTGGTGAAGGAAATTTTGTTTTACCAGAGGTAGTTTTTAACTTAGCAAATTTGGATAGAAGGAAGCAGAGCGCGACTTTATGAAAATTCGCTCTTTTAGAATTCAAGATTGCGTTTCTAAACTTCTTTTAGTATTAAAACGCGACTTTATGAAATTCGCATTTTAGGATCGTTTGATTCCAGATTCGC
Source organism: Dracaena cambodiana (assembly GCA_036321105.1). NCBI lineage: Eukaryota > Viridiplantae > Streptophyta > Magnoliopsida > Asparagales > Asparagaceae > Dracaena > Dracaena cambodiana. The sequence continues at coordinate 24,931,300 of JAYEPQ010000017.1, forward strand.
GAATCTCAAACCTGTCAAAGACAGGAACTTATCATGATAAGTTCATGAGATTTTTAGTAAACTCCCAGTTATAAACGGATTTGATTAGCCTCCCAACTACCGTTTGCGTTGGGTTAGCAATACTATTCCACACTGCATGATGGGTTGTCAAGGATTTTATTTGGACTTTAAATGCCAAACTTTTCTCTTCTCTAAACCTTAATGGATTAGAGTTATTCGTGCTTTTTACCCCCAGCACGGTAGGGTTGTCGAGGATATTATTTGAACTTTAAATGCCAGTTTTTTTTTTTCTATCCTTAGGCATAGAGACATAGAATTCATTCGACATTTCATGCTGAAACTCATTGAGAATGAGCTTTTCCTTGTAGATGAGATCTATTTGATTGGTGGGCAAATTGGTCCAATCAGTTAGGAATAATATTTCTTCAGAATTTTTTTATTAATTGGCATCATTATTTTGTCGTCATTCTGTTTTGCCAATTGATATGTGCCATTAGAATATACTGCATCAATGACAAAGGCTCCCTCTCATTTTGGCTGGAACTTTCCTTTGGATTTTTGATTAATTATGATCGGTATTCTTATTGAAAAGAGCAGATCATCTTTCTTGAAAGTTCTCTATTTAACCTTTTTATTAAAGGTCTTGGAAATTTGCGCTTGGTACTTGGTAGAGTTCAATGTTTTGTTTAACTTCTAGACGCTTATCATCAATCCTCCTCATGAACTCTTCTGGAGTGTTTTGTGCCATATACACAGATACGGAGTCTTTAAAGAATGAGTCCGATGTCTGGGATTCGGCCATAACTGAATTTACTGTCTTCTTCATCCGAAGAGACTCTATCTATTCGTCTGTAATCTACTAATATTGTCACTCCTTTCTTGAGCTGAGTATTCTGAAAAATACCCTGCATCTCGCTAAATACACTCTTCAAGTCTGAAGAATGTTCAGAATCAGAAGAATATTTCTAGAGAAATTCTTTATTTTCTTTTTATTTTTCTTTTCGAAACTTATCATATTAGATGATATTTCAGGGTATTCAGATTCAGAAAATTCCTGCTTATTACATCGTCTTCTTTTTTGATGATTTAGATGAAGACATTGTAAGTCGATTAAAAACCGACTGTTTGAATTCCTGCTTGTTACATCATCTCCTTTTTGATGGTTTAGACGAAAACATTGTAAGTCGATTAAAAACCGACTGTTTGGCAGGAGCAGCCACACAATGACAATGGAATAACACTGCGTTGATTAAATGTTCGCAATAACACTGAGATACTTGGGATTCTTCTATCTTTTTATTGAGAAGTTCTCTGAAATCGCTTGTATTGGAACCCATCATTTGATTAGTGGCGGTGGCATTGCTTCCAAAAGATATCTTTATTATAGGAGTCTCTGTTCCTTTAACGATTCCAGGAGCTAATTTTACTTTAGCTGAAGCAGCAGATGGATGAACTTCTGCCTTAGAATTTGATTCTTTTTTAGAAGCGCGATTTTGAAAACCACGTTTTTCTATTGGCATGAGAATTTGTGGTTCACGTCTATTTGTAAAAACGCGATCTTGAAAATTACGTTTATCTCCTGAGGCATGAGGGTGCGACCCTCGTCTGGTTTGTGGAACATGAATGTAAACTCCGCGTTTGTAATTATTAATAAATTTGGTGGGTGTACGTATTTTCTGTAAGAAATACGCGTAAACCCATATGCATCTTGATTTTTCTTTTTGACGACTAGAACCACTGCTTCGATATTTGGTCTCCATACTTGAACTTTACGTCCTCACGACTGTGGTTCAACAGCCTCTTGTTGCTTCATGGCTCTGCGGAAAGAGCGAGCCCTACTTCTTCGTAAGTTCCTTCTCATCGTGCGGATGAGAGAAACTTTGTTTTCTGAGTCATCTGTTTGACAATCAGAAAATAGTCATTTTCCCTTGTTATTATGGGGATCCTGATCCATCTTCTTGAGGAGATCCTTATGGGTCTTGTACTGGTGAAGAAGATGATTCTTCTTTGGGACCAGATTGGTCTGAGGAGTCCTTTGATTGGACTATTGTCATTGAAACCTTTTTAGAGGCTGAGTTGTTAGAAATCTTACGTCATTACCATAAGGAATTAGGGCTTCTAGAGCCAGAACAGATGAATTTTTTATATTTCTCCTGATCGAACTTAATGAAGAGTGATTCGACCATACTGCCAATTGGAATATTATCAGATTGAGCTACAACCTTATCATCAGCAATGATAGATTTTTCCAGCAGAGTCGCTAATTTTCTGTTCGCCATAAAATTGTAAATGATTCTTTATTGAGCTTTTTCAATAAAAGATTACAATTATGAATGGTTTTCTGTTTACAGAAGATGAGAAAAATTTAATTCTCTCTTTGTTTAAAACTGAGTTCTAGAGTAGGTATGGAAGACGATCCTATTCTCCGTTGACAATCTGTATGAAATTTTGAGTTGGTAAGAAATTAGAGCTCTTGATAGCACCAACACTTAGTTAGAAAATGACTCGTTTTTTTATCTTGATCTCCAGATGCCTTTTCCGCCTAAGCTTATACTATTTATAGTACTTTGGAGACTCTTGAGTTGATGTAACTGTCCAACTGTTGGCCTCCACGATCTGAGTATTAAGTTTTCGCCTTTTGATCTGGTGGATTTGTATTAAATCTCTAGAACTTGTAACCTATATTTTTAATTATCTGAATTATAACCGAAATGCAGATCTCAATCTTTAGATTTACATTTTGGTAGTAGCTTGCATGGTATGCTTTGACCTACATCTGAGTACTGTTGGAGATGGTTTTTACTCTTTGAGGCTTTAAAGTAGAATCTCTATCCTTTGGAGTTCGCGTGAATTATGTTTAGCTCTTTTCATGAGCTAAGAAGTTAACTAAAATTGCATATCTCTCTTTGATTGATGATCCGCATTTTAGTTTATTAGATGGGCCCGCCCTTCTATTGGTCATTTTTGTCTTTTATGTGCTTTCGTGGGCCATACCACGATTTCTCACTTGAGTCGCGGATTAGATCCGCATTTTAATGCTACTTTAAGGGTCTGTGCGAATCATTCTTTTAAAACGCGACTCTGTGTGGTCCACCCTTTTTAGCCCAATTTGTGGATCTATCTGGCTGATATCCACGTTTTGGCTATCTTGATAGATAAAATGTGACTCTGTGAGGGCGCATTTTAACCTTTTTTTACTTTCAAGACGCGGATCTCTCTATGACAGATGATCCACGTATTAGTCATTTTAGACTTTGAAATATGGATCTTTCTTTGATGATCCATGTGTTATTCATTTTAGACTTGAAATATGGATATCTCTTTAGTTGATGATCTACATATTATTTATGTTAGGTTAAAATTTTCCAGTGTAGCAATGAGAGATGATCATGTTTCTCATAAATAATTTTAACACCGAACTCTTTGAGTTGAAATAGTTTTGCATGACTTTAGAAATAAAAGAGTAGAACTCTTTAAGAGATAAAAATCTCTACATTAAGAAAGAGTTGAAACTCTTTAAGAGATGAAAATATTTGGATTAAGAAAGAGTATAACTCTTCATTAGATGAGAATCTCCATTCGTCTTGTACTAGAGGTAGATTCTCTCATAGAAGTGTATGGATCATTTCCTGAGGTTTTTTTCTTCTTCTTTAGCCTTCTTGGCCTTTATAGGAGTTTTGAGGATTTAAACCCTCATTAATTTAGAGATAATGGATGTGTAACCCCCATTTCAAAGGTGTAACTCCCATTTTAATTTTCAATTGAATGGGGGTGTAACTCCTATTTTAAACCACTCATTAATGGATTGTAACTCCCACTTTAATTGGTATTCATGATAATTTTGATTTTTTGTTTGTCAACAATAATAATAAGGAATCCGAACATGATTTCACAGTGTACTCACCACGGGATTTATGAAAGAAATCCTTCTATATAACTGATAAATTACAAGAAGAAAGTGTATCCAAGAACTCTCCCCATTGAGAAAATAAGTCCCTGTCAAATTCCTCATGAACAGAACAGAACATTGCAAACCCATGATTTTGAGACCCTATATCCCATATCAGATACCTTTCTAGATTTATTAATATATAAATCAAACAATCTAGGGAAGTCATCTTTTAGATGGATGTCCTTATATTAAATGGAAGTATTCAGATTCAGAACCGACTTCTACATTAGAAAATCTCATTATAAAATCTATAGAAGATAGTACCCGTTTCCAAAAGTAAGATAGGCCAAGAGTCCCCATAGACACCTCTATAAGAGATTTATCTCAACATATTGAGATTTGATCAACTTGCACAATGTTAACTCAAGTTTATGTATAAATTATCAGATCCATTTAGCTTGTAAAGCATTATTTATGTTTTCATATATAATGTCCCAATTTGCTTTCTTTGGCTTATACACTTCATTCGAGTTAATTAGAAAGGAAAAACCTTTATAGTCTGAAACCTTACCCGTCCTGGAATAAGAAAAAATGTCATTTTTTTCCCATCTCCTACTACCCCTAGGCGAAGAAACACTTGATAATTATTTTAACATAGCACCAATAACCATAAAATTGAATCAAATAATGCTACCACAATTAACCAAAAGCAAAGCTTAACATCCAAACAAAACCAAATTGCTTCAAATGCCAACACATATAAGAATGATTATCATACAAGTAAAATTGTCTAAATCAAGGGAAAATTCCTTTCATCCAAGCCATCATATTAACACTTATTGTCGCTCTTGAAGATTGCGGCAGAAGCGGGAGAGTGCCGGAGCTAGGGTCGCCGGAGCTAGGGGGTGCCGGAGCTGGGGGCGACAGAGATGGGGTGGGCGTTGGAACTGGGGGCTATGGGTTCGGGGATCGTTGGAGGGGGATGATGGAGACAAGGGCAACGGAGGAAGGGGACGGGCAAGGGAAGCAGGTGCGAGGGCGACGAAATGAGGGGTTACCGACAAAGTCGACGGAGAGGCGCAAGAGGCGGTGGGTGACGATGGAGTTGGGTTGGCGGCAAGGGAGGCAACCTTAATATGGAGCAGGACCCAGAGGAGGTCGTCGTTTGGCTCGGAGAAGCACTCATTTGGGAGATTAGGGTTGCGAAAGTTGAAATTAAGAGAGAGGGAGGGAGGGAGGGTGGTTAAATTTAAATAAAAAAATAGATGTATAGATTAAATTGGTAATGATTCAAAATAGGAGATAGGTGTAGAGAGTAATCTGTGCATCAAGAGTAAATTGCTGTGTCCATAAGTGAAAGGAATTTCTAAATGAGCACACTAGTGGCCTTAGCGAGCACACTAGTGGCCTTAGCGAGCACACTTTTGAGTTGGGGATTAGTCTCCAAATGGTCTTCAGGATTAATACCTGACCATGGCAAAAAAACAAGTTTTGTAATTTTTTACAAATTTAAGAGGTGTGGTTATTAAGACGCTGTGCTCATTTCGAAATTCCCTAAAAGAAAAACCTTTCTATTAGATATTTGTTCTGGCGCATTTGAGTACATCGCCATATAATGAGCAAGTATCTAAGAATACGGCATCTGTCATGTCTACATCTTTACTCCTCTTCATCCATCAGTGCGTATGCGGAAGAGAGACATCGTACCTTCATCAACGCAGCTCGTCCAAAATGGGTTGAAATGATGGCTCATCAGCGCCATATAGAGCTGGTTACTAGGCCAGGCGGCCCATTGGGCACGCCCGGCCCGGCACGTGCCGGGCACGTGCTCGGTATGGCTCAGGTGAGCCGAGCCGTGCCGGGCACGGCCCGGCAACTCGGCTCGGGCCGTGCCGGCGGCACGCCCCGGCCCATCCGTGCCGGGTCGTGCCTGGCACGTGCCAGGCACGGCCCGGCACGGGTTTAATATATATTTTTTTAAAATAGCCGTTGGGCTTAATTTGGGGGGGTTTTGCAAATTTTTTTTGCAAAGAGCCCCCAACGGTTATTTTTATAGCTGTTGGGGAGTTTCTTACAATTTTAAATTGCAGATTTTTTCCCCCAACGGTCAAAATAGCCGTTGGGGGGTTTCTGTAATTTTTTTTGTAAATTAAAACCTTTCTTTCTCTATAAATACCTCAATATCTCCTCTATTACCATTCATCATTCTTATACAACCAAATTCATTCTCAAAAATCTTCTAAAATCTTTAATTCTCAAGAAGTCTCAAGCAAAACAATAAGCAAGTTTCAATCAAGTGATCAAGAAGTCTAAAGCAAGCAAGTCTCCCAAACAAGATCCAAGAAAGTTTTCTCATTGAAGCAAGGTTTTCTTCGCTTTTTCGGTTTCGAACTTCATCTCTCTAGCTAGATATTTCACTCTCTCTCTCAAATAGTTCACCGGTTAATAGGTATTTATAATTTAAAGTTTTTTGTTCGGTTTTTTTGAGAATTTTAATTTGTTTTTTTCGGGATTTTATTAAAATGGATCCACACTCATCTGACGCTTCTTCCTCTCAAGCCACGGGTTCTTTTTCTCCCTTTTTAACCGATGAAGAATATCAAAATCTATGTCAACCCTTGCAACAATCTCCACAAGTATCATTTTCTATATCTGAGGAAGAACCAACTGAGATAACCATACCCGAAACACAAACTAACACATTTACTAGGGCTACTAGATCAGACATATGGAAATATTTTGAAAAAAATAATAAAAAATAGTGTTAGGAAAGCTAAGTGTAAGTATTGTCAAAAAATTTATTCGTTTCCTTTAAGTAGCGGAACGGGTCATCTTAAAAGACACCTAGAAAAAACTCACCCACCAAATATACCACATCAAACACAAATAAGCACATTTGGTAGATCATTAGGTATACGTAAATATGATCTAATTAAAACAAGGAGAACATTTAGCAAGATTTATAATACATGACGAACAACCATTTACTTTTTGGGATTTGAAAGATTTTGTAAATCAGCATTTACTGACGAATATAAAAAAGTCTCACGTTCAACATCTACATCCGACATATTCAAACTATATAAAGAGCAGAGAGACACTTTAATAGCTATTTTTACTTCTTTAATTTTTAGAGTTGCTATAACTTCAGATTGTTGGGAAACTAAAAATATAACTAATTATTTATGCGTAACGGCATACTATATAGATCAAGATTGATGCATACAAAAAAGAATAATAGGGTTTAGGGTATTTGAATTTCCTACTATAGAAATTAAATTTAATAAATATTTTAAAGATTTTCCATACTTATTATATTTTGCAACTGTTGTGGATCCCCGTTGCAAGTTAGATGGACTTGAAATATTAATAGATTTATTTTATACAAATATGTCTTATGAAAATAATGTGAGGGATTTAGTTAATGATATTAAAATATGTTTAGATATTATGTATAAAATATATGAAGATATGTATAGTGTGCCAACACAAACTACAAAAGAACCATCTACTAGGAAAATTCATAATCTAATAATATCATCTGTATTTCACAGAAAAAAGACAAGACAAACTAGTACATATTTTAATGAATTACATTATTATTTAGAGAGAGCTAACTATGAAGATAACGCATCCCCTAAAAATTATGAATCTTTTTATATTTTGGCATGGTGGAAATTACAGGAAAAAACATATCCCGTACTTTCCAACATGGCCCGTGATCTACTAACTCCTCCGGTATTTACTGTATCATCGGAGTTTGCTTTTAGCGTAGGTGGTAAAGTGCTCACGGAGTTGAGAACCTCAATGGCGTAGGACACATTGGAGATGTGTGTCTGCTTGAAGGATTGGTACGACGCAGAAGATAGGTAATAGGACTTGACTAATGAAGTTGTATAGAGACCTTAGACTTAGCAGAAGAAAATGAAGCATGATTAAAAGTATTTAAATTTGTAAGGATTTTCACGTATTTTCAAATTTTTTTTTTTGTAATTTTTAACTCATAAATCTCTTAGAAAAGATACTAAGAACAAGTTGAGGGTGACGGTTATGGTCTTTTCCCCTCTCTTCGGGTTTTGTATAACTTCTAAAGAGATTTATAGAGCAATTATATGAATGTAATGAGATTAAATATAATATAATATTTTTTTATTGTTATTACTTCTTGTTAAATCTAGTTAAATGAATCTAAATATCCTCTTTAATTTTTTTTTTGTTTTTTAAATAAATGGGCCGGCACGGGCTCGGCACGGGCCAGTGCCGTGCCGTGCCGGCGGGCCTAGCCCTGGCCTATGCCCGGGCAAACGTGCTGTGCCGACGGCACGGCACGCCCGTGCCGGGCACAGGCCGTGCCCGGGCCGGGCCAGGCACGGCCCGATAAGCACCCCTAGCGCCATATATTACATTTCTTTGGCATACCCATCTGCACAACATGATAGCGTGAGATTTTAGTACATTCAGCAATTGGACATGTGAACATGACAATATAAATGCATCGTATGATTGTGACTATGCATCACGCCCTCCCTCATCGAACACCCGGGCCTCCACTTTGCCCTATAAAATTTTTAAGGGGTATTTATAAATCTCTCCTTTAAATCTTTATAAATTATAATTTAGTCCTCCAAATCTTCATATTTAGATTTAGTCCCTCAAATTCTTTAAGTTGCTACAATTTAGTACCTCTGTTTGTTCTTCCGTTCAAATAAACAGTGGATTTTAATTGTAATATTTTTTAAATAGAGAAATAACTGAAATACCCTGCCTCCAAAGTTAATTCCTCTGATCCCAATTTTACTTCAGAAATACAAACCCTAGATTTTTCCATTAGATCCCCAGTTTCACTTCAAAGGAACAAAGCGAAGGGGCAACTGAAGATCGGTGGGGTGGAGCGAAGCGAAGGGGCTGGAGGCGAAGCTTGAGCCTTGATCAGTGGGGTGGAGCGAAGGGGCTGGAGGCGAAGCTTGAGCCTTGATTGGTGGGGTGGAGCGAAGGGGCTGGAGGCGAAGCTTGAGTGAAGGGCGAAGCTTGAGCTTTGATCGGTGGGGTGGAGCGAAGCGAAGGGGCTGGAGGCGAAGCTTGAGGCAAAGGGCGAAGCTTGAGCCTTGCTTGAACGAAGCGAAGCAACTTAAGATCGGTGGTGGAGCAAAGTGAAGGGGCTGGAGGCAAAGCTTGAGGTGCTGAAGATCGGCGGAACGGCGGAGCTTGAGGCGGCCGATCTGTGTAGGATTAGAGGCGAACAAGTTTTTGAAGCCAGGTTTCTACAAGGTAAGTGTAGTTAGGATTTTTGAAGCTAAATTTGTGTTAATTATTTTTTGACAACAAAAATGGGTTGGTTCTAACAAAATCATAGTTCAGTTTGTACAAGTGAAGAAAATTAAAAACCTGAGACATGTCGGTGAGACCTCGTTTTAGCTAATTTTAGTCCAAGTTTTGTGTTTCTTCCTTTTTTCCTCTTTTGGAGGAAGAAGGCAGCAGGAGAGGTTGGGGGTGGGATGGGGTTGCGGGTGTTGGGGGTGGACGGCCTCAAGTTCAAGACTCAAATGCATGTTAACAAGGGTTTTTGTTCAGTTTATTGAGCATAATTAATTGTTCAGTTTTTTTTACTGTTCATTTAGTAGTTTATATTTTATGATGCACCATTAAATTACTAGCTTGTATTTTTTTAACAGAAATTATTGTTTTATTTTGTAGAATAGATGCCAGTATTGTTGAAGTGATTTTACGCTTAAGTGGTTATTGGAAAATAGTTCCTAGAACAGGCCGGAAAAAATATGAGTGTGGGAATCAAAAAACAATTAGAGTTGAGGTTAATGAAAAAACATTGAGGAGTTTTGGACAACAGATTGCACTGTTCCTTCCTATAGCCCGAGGGTATTTACTGAATCTTTCATACACTATCCCAAATACAAACCCTAAATTATTCGGGTCCATCAAAATAAATTTAGATTTTATTTAAGTATTGAGAGAACATCTCTATAGAAAGAAAGTTGAGATATTCTTGGTGCTAGAGGAGGGAAATAGAAGAAGAGGAGATAGTGGGGTTGATGATAGATAGATTTGTTTCGTGGGATGATATTTTGGTTGAGGATATAGAAGGACATCATGTGGGTAATGATGGCCTTAGTTGTGATGCAGGAGATGATGGGCGTAGTAATGAGGGTTGGTGTGAACCTATGGTTGTCCAAAATGAAGAAAGAACTAAGAATGATGCAGATGAAATTGATTCAGAAGACGGCTACCATTCATTTCATAGCTCAGAATCTAGAGATTCTAGTTGTAGTGATATAGAAAGTAGTGAGGGTCCTACATACGCAATGGATTTCGAAATTCCAGAAATAACTTTAGGGAAAAAATTCAAAGATATAGCTGAGCTCAGATTTTATCTGAGACAATATAGCATAAATTCTAACTTCAATTACAAGACCCAAAAGAATGATTCAGTTCGTTTTGTTGCGTGTTGTGTTGCAGAGAATTGCCCATGGAGAGTTCGGGCTAAAAGATTAAGTGATGGGAAGAGTATGGATATTTCAAAAATTGGTGGTAACTACACTTGTATGGGTGTCAATAAGTGTTTGAACACCCAGGCAAATTCAAGCTGTATTGCACAAACAATCTAGGGGAGATCAAGTCAAATCCAAACATCTCACCTAGGGAGATTATAAACACAGTCCATAACAAATACCAATTGAAGTTAGCATACCCTATGGCTTGGAGAGACAGAGAGAAGGCAAGGGAGAGTATTTTTGGCAATGTAGACAAAAGTTATGACTATGCAAGGAGTCTACGTTTAGAGTTGGTGAGAGTTGGTGAGAAGAAATCTTGGATCTCATATTGATTTATTGGTTGACTCTGATAGGAGTTTTTTGAGGATATTTATTTGTTTTAAAACTTGCATTGATGGATTTAGATTGGGTTGCAGGCCTCTAATTGGCCTTGACGGTTGCCATCTCAGGGCCAAGTACCTCTGCATGTTGCTCTCTGCAACGGCACTCGATGGGAATAATAGTTTATTTCCTATTGCATTTGCAGTTGTTGAGGGAGAAAGTGGTGATACATGGCACTGGTTTGTGAAGAATTTGCAAACAATATTTCAGGGAGACTTGAGTGGGGTATTTTTCATCTCTGATCAAGAGAAGGGGCTGTAGGAGGCAGATAGTATATTATTGTCTGACAATGATCACAGAGTGTGCATGAGAGATTTATGGAAAGCTTTCAAGTTAATTACTCAATATTGTACACTGCCCTAATATGAACACAAAAGAATAAAAAGAGAAAATCAGTGTCTAGACAAAAGGAATTATAAACAAAATATATAAAGGTTCTCCGAAAAGTACTTCACCGCTTACTGTCATTCGGTCTAATCAATGAAGTACGGGTCCTCAATCGGGGCTGGTTTTCCTTCTTCGTCTTTTAAATCTGGGGTCAAAATTCAAGGGATTAAATCCAACAAGTAACACAAAAAAATATATATGTACATCACAGTACTAGAGATGAAGTATGCAATTAAATCGTGATAGTGTTAAACATGTTACTTGAATAATCAAAATTAAATAAGTAAGATTGTGCATGTCATTTGCAATAACAGGTAAATATCTTGTAAAGATGTCAAGTCTAAATCAAATCCTTATTAGCACTTGAAACTAAATGATGGGTAAGATAGCGCGCAGTTTTTCGTATTGTACAAGTGCTCGTACATACTCGAGATCCGTCCTCAATATTCATGGTACTGAACCATGACATGCTGCTAAGCATAACAATCAATTTCTGTACTGTATTATAGTAATGGTACTATATTACAGCAACGGACATATCACTCTGGATATCATTATCAATTGGTGATCCAGTAATCACCCATTTCGCTGCAGTAAAAGAATTTCGGTCTCAATCAAGGAGTTGGCCAACAAGTTCCTTATACAATACAGTTCTTATCCATCATATAGTTTTTTCAATCCCCATGTCAATAATACATGATATACATAAATTAATGGAAACACATGGCTTGCCAAGTCAAACTGTGTACATGTCCTTATCATGAGAAACAAGAATTTAGGAATCAAGATTCAAGATTATGTACACGTATCACATGGATACTTCATATCATGTAATTATGATATAAGAAACTTGTTATCATGTCCCATGAATAGTCATGCTCATCGTGTATCAAGTATTTAAATGATTCATTCTAACAATTTATGTATTGAATTCTAGTGTATATATACCACGAATTACGCATCATGTATCACATAAATTGCACCATTCATGTAAGAATTATATAATACACTATATCATTAACAATTAGCACACATCACGTATCATATTATCTATCGTATAGTTTCTCTCACCCCGGGTTCATAATACTTTATGCACATAAAAATCTTTATTTTATATTTATTTGTTTATTTTTATTTTTCTTTCTTTAATTGTTTTTGAATTATTCATATTAACATGCTTGCATCTCTACATCTGCACATGACATGTAGTATCATAGCACATGATTTGTAACATCAAAACACATGACTTGTAGTATAATGAATTAGATATCCAAATCCTCTTAATAATATTAGTGTACAATTACATCATAATATATCTATTATCAAAATTGACTCAATAATCTGGTTTAGTGCTTAATACCAATCAATAGTCTAATTTGTGGTCCAAATGCATCATGTAATAATACTGCATTATTTCTAAACCCAAACTTATGAACTTATTTCATTCTAGGCTTAATCATATATTTTTATATATTTTTCTTTGATTAAATTCCAATTAAAATCCAAGCCCAATCTATCAATTATTTATTTGTATTATTATTATTATTACTATTATTTTTTATTTTATTTCCAATCCATCAATTATTTCCAATAAGATCCAAGCCCAAGTCCAAGTCCAAGTCCATGCCCAATCAATCCTTCAAGCCCACTTCTTCTTCTTCTTCTCTTTTTTTTCTCTATCTAGCCCAAGCCCAATCAAGTGCACATTCTCCTTTCTATTTTTTTCTTTAATAATTCGCCGCCCAGCCTACTAAAGCCCACTGTATTATATATATTTTTTCTTTTAGCTGCAGCCAATCCCGCTGCAGTCCTTTTTCCTTTTTCTCTCTCTTCATTTTTTTTCTTTTCTGGCCCAGGCCCAGGCCTTCTTCCTTTTTTTTTCTTTCCTATCCGGCCCAAACCCAGCCCAAGTCCCTTTTTGTTTTTTTTTTCTTTTTCTCTTTTATAAGGCTGGGCCAAGTCCAGCCCATCAAAATTCTCATTTTTTTTCCTTGGCCCAGCCTACCAAAATCCTCTCCTCTCTCTCTCTTCTCTCTTTTTCTCTCTCTTTCCCTCGGTTGCCTACAAACCTATTAGCATGCAATTCCTATTATTTGTGCGTACGTAAATTTATATTTTTTTTTTGTAAAATCCAAAATAAAAAAATATTGCAATATTCATATGCATTAAAATTGACCCACTAATCTGCTTCAGTTTTCAATATCAATTAATGGTCCGAAGGGTGAACTAAGTATTTTTCACAAAATAAATTACGTACACAAATATAAATTAAATAAAGGAACGAATAAAAAATAATAGTATTACTTACCTCGCTTTGATCTCGAATCTTCAGTTCGATTTATTTTTCTCTCCTTTCTTTTTTTTCTCTTTTTTTTTTCTTTTTCTTCCTTTCTCTCTGTTGCTTCTGGTTTGGCTGAGAGAGGGACTGAGAAGAGAGTGAGGAAAAGTGAGTGAGTGATGTGGCTCTCTGTTTTTCTTTTTTATTTTATTTTTCCCACCAACTTCTCCTCTCATCTAACACTCCACGATCAATTCTCCTTTGCCACCCACTCTATGGTGCGGCCACATCACTACCACTAGTTCTTTTTATTTATTTATTTATTTGATAATTTAATAATTTCGGTTCCGTGTAACATTTTTCGAATGGTACCAAATTAATGTAGTGCGTAGTGCTCAATGAAAGGAATGCTACAAAATTATCGTTTGTCATTTTGATATCCAGAATAAATGAACCGAAATTTTGAAGTAATTAGAAAGATAATTTTATTATTATTAATTTAGCAATTTTAGGAGTGCTTTTTGGGCTCGCAAAGAAAATCTCTTAAAAACCTAAATATTATAAAATAAATATCCAGAAAGACCAAATGTCATTTGGAGTTACGATTTAAAATTATATCCACTGAAAGTTATTTCGGTGTCCCAATGTGACTTTGATAAGCTTATTCGGAACGTTTGGACTCAAAAGGGGAATACATATAGCACGAACTTTGAGGTATTACATCCTACCCACCTAACAAAAGAATTTCGTCAATAAAATTCCAAATTGAAAGACATGCCACTATATATGGATATTACTAATAAAATAAATTCAATCAGCGTACCTTATCATGAGAAAAGGTATGGGTATTTTATCCTGATATTTTTCTCAAGCTCTCAAGTGGAATCTCTTGGTGATTGTACATCTCATAAAATAAGAACTAATTATGTTACTGATTCTTCAAAACTTTCTTCCATCAGTTAATTATTGCTACCTGTCGCTTCTCATAATTTAGGCCCAATCTCAAATCCATTTTTTTATTGACCCATAACCCTTTATCTTATCTAAGTGCATTTTCAACTATCATACATGAAATATATCATGAACGATTTCTGTTTTTGGGAATAGTAATGGACAGGCAAGATTTCCAATTTATTCTTGAAATTTTATTTAGAGAAAGGAACACAAAAGCAAGCTAGAGTTTAATCAGGAATAGCTGCTATTAGTTTGGAGTGTCACGCCATCCTGATTAAGTAATGAGTGAGATACAAATAATAAATATTTTTGTAGCATCTATTCCCAAAGTCCTGTACAACCGCCTATAATATCCAGCCATCCCTAGAAAACTCTGATTCTTCGATACTGATTTTGTTACAGGCCAGTCCATCACATCTTCTATCTTTTTAGGATCGACAGATATACTATCTCCAGAAACTATATGTCCCAAGAAAGCAACCTTATCGAACAAAAATTCACATTTACTCAATTTTCCATATAACTTTTGTTGTTTCAGAGTTTGCAAAACTATCCTCAGGTGCTCAACATGCTCTTCCCTATTCTTGGAGTTGATCAATATATCATCAATAAATATCATCATAAATTTATCTAAATACTGAGAAAAACATGGTTCATCAAATTTATAAATACTGCTAGAGTATTAGTCACTCCAAATGACATTACTAAATATTCATAATGACCATGTCTAGCTCTAAATACAACTTAAAATATCTTCTATTCAGACCCTAACTTGATGAAATCCAGATCGAAGGTCTATCCTCAAGAATACCCTTGCTCCTCACAGCTAATCAAATAGATCAGTTATCCTTAGTAATGAATATTTATTCTTGATTGTGATTGCATTTAAATCTATATAATCCACATACAATTTTTGACTCACATCCTTCTTTTCTACTAATAACACTGGAGTTCAATAAAACACTATATCTCACAAAACGCACTTCAATAGTCCACCTACTTGTCTCTTAATTTTTTTCTAGGTCTGCAACTCTCATTTCATAAGGTGGCTTACAAACTGGTTCAGCTCCAGGGATAATATCAATAATAAGTTCTATTGTCCTTACTGGTGGTAATTTAAGTATCTCTTCAAAAATATATCTAAGAACTCGGATACTGCTAGAGTCATTCCTTCTCTTACTTTTATAGTCTCCAAAACTCCTCCTTTTGGGATACTTTGGATTCAGCTGTTTCTAGAGTTGACTTCCACTAACAAATTCAAACTCTAAACAACCAGGTATTTGAAATATTACTCTTCTTCTCCCACAATCTATCGCCGCATGGAAGGTACTCAACTAATCCATGCCTAAGATAACATTATATCCTCCTCCACTAATGAGTAATAAGTTGGCATAAAATTCTATACCATTAATGACTTAAGGGATATAATATACACTCCTTATTGGTCATTATGATACTAACGTTCCCAGTCCTAATGTCCACCCCATAGGTAAAATAGTAAAATTAGTGGAATTGCTAGAAACAACATACTGGAGATAAAACAGTGTGAAACTCCGAAATCGAATAAATCAGCAGCCAACATATTGCCAACTAGAATCATACCTGCTATGATCCCTCCAGTGGTCTGAACTTCCTCCACATTCATCATCATAACTTTCCCTTGCCTCCGTCCTCCTCCTTCTTGGATGCTAGCATGGGCTTATTGTTGAGTTTTCAAAGGCCCTTCTGATCTGATCCTAAAATCCTCTGGGGTTAGTATTGTTGTTAGCCTGGTCTTTGGCTGAAATGGGATCTTGGATTCTGCCTATTGTTGAATCTTTGGACAATCACTTATTCGATGACTGGCGGATTCACATGCTAGACACAACTCTTGGGCTCTTCTACACTCTTTCCGGGTATGTCCAAGTCTATGACAATAGCTACAAACTACTGGATCTCGTTTTGGCATTATCTGCCTTTTTACTGGTGAACCATTAAATCTCCTAACTGATGGGCTTAGTCCTTACCGATATGACCTTTTAAATGCTACTGATCCTTTATTCGCCGCCCTTAGGAGGTTCACCATTCCAGTTCTCTCTTGTTCTTGGTACTACAACATCCTTTCTAATATCATTATTATGGTCTGTTGTGTCTATGCTACCCTTTGTACTAAATTCCTAAGCTCAGATACTTCATCCATTGAATTTGGGCTTGCACTAGTAAAAGGTTGGGTCGTCATTGTTCTGTGACGGATCAAAGAAAATCAATCAAATGGAGTTTTAAGATAATATTCCAAAAAAATGGGAAACAATAGAATATGTATGATATTAGATCTGATAGATATCAAAGAATAAAGAAGTGTCAAGACTGTAGCTCATATATGTTCTTATGTGGCTATAGTTATATGGTTTTTCACCTAAACCTAGACTCTGATACCACCATATAACACCCCCATTTTTCAGCTGCTTCCCAAATAGAGAACACTACTTAAAATATACACTATGTTACCCAACAGTCACGGGATCTTGGAATAACCGTAACTACTGCCACAGTCAAATTAATAAATAATATGCCTAAAACTGAAAGAATTTCATTCATACAAATAATTAATTACACAATATGGCACACTGCCCTAATATGGATACAAAAGAGTCAAAAGAGAAAAGCAGTGTACAAACAAAAAGGAAATATAAATAAAATATACAAAAATTCTCCGAAAATTACTTCATCACATACTGTCGCTCGGTCTGATCGATGAAGTATGGGTCCTTAATCGGGGCTGGTTTTCCTTCTTCGCCTTCTAAATCTGGGTTCAAAATCCAGGAGATTAAACCCAGCAAGTAACACAAGAAAAATATATACTATCACAGTACTGAAGATAAAGTATGCAATTAAATCATGATAGTTTTAAACATGTCATGTGAATAATAAAAAATAAAATAAGAAAGACTGTGCATGTTATTTACAATAGCAGGTAAATATTTTGTAAAGATATCAAGTCTATGTCAAATCCTTATTAGCATTTGAAACTAAATGATGGGAAATATATAGCGCAGTTTTTCGTATTGTACAAGTGCCCATACATACCCGGAATCCGGCCTCAATATTCATGGCACTGAACCATGATATGTGATTAGATATAACAATCAATTTTCATACTGTATTACAGTAAAGGTATACCACTCTAGTTATCAATTATCAATTGATGATCCAGTAATCACCCAGACCGCTGCAGTAAAAGAATGCTTACCTCAATCAAGGAGTTGGCCAACAAATTCCTTATACAATATAGTTATTATCCATCATGTAGTTTTTCCAATCTCCATGTCAATAATACACGATACACATGAATTAATAGATTTGTGGATTTTATAGGGTAGAGTTGCAGATGATGGAACTTGCTACGGATATGGTGTGGCCATAATAAGCTGAGTTTCGATGTTTGTTATGAGAGTGATTCGCTTGAATAACAGACATAATCGATATGAGATTAGGGGTGACTCGCCTAGAAAACAGACATAGCCAGTAACTGGGTTAGAATTAGAAAATCATAGATAGAGGTATGACTGATATGCCTATGGGGGTAATTCACCTGAAATGTAGACAGAATAAATGATCGGGTCAGGATCATGAGGTGACTCGCTTCGAAAGCAGAAAGAGCCAGTAATCGGATTAGGATCAGAAAACTATATACAGAAGTATGGTTGACATACCTATGGGGTGATTCGCTTAGAAAACAGACAAAATCAATGATCGGGTCAGAATTATAGAGTGACACATTTGGAAAGCAAACAGAACAGTAATCAGTTTAGGATCACGAAACTGCAGACAAAGGTATGGCTGATATGTCTGCGGGGTGATTCGCCTGAAAAGCAAACAGAATCAATGATCGGGTCAAGTTCATGGGGTGACTCATTTAGAAAGCAGACAAAGCCGGTGATCGAGTCAAGATCATGAAACTGCAGACAGAGATATAGCTAACATGTCTATAGGGTGATTCATCTGGAAAGCCAACAAAATCAATGATCAGGTCAGGATCATTAAGGTGACTCGTCTAGAAAGCAGAAAGAGCCAGTGATCGGATTAAGATCATATCACAATTGTTGTCAAAGTGCGTACTAGACGATTTTGTAAGATGGGTTAAATGACTTAAATCTCGCTATCAGAGATAAGAGTTTAATATGATAAGTTTGTGACGGGTGACTATATGAAGTCATATGGGTGAGATGGTTCAAATCTCGTTATCAGAGATAAGAGCTTAATATAACAGGTTTACGAGACTTTTAGCAAGCCTCCAGTTATAAATAGATTTGATATGTTTTTACCAATCGTCATTTGCGTTGGGCTAGTCATGCTATTTTCCTCAGCATGATGAGTTGTCGAGTGTTTTATTTGGGCTTAGATGCCAAACATTCACTCTTTTCTTACCTTTTCGTGCTTTGGGTTATTAGTCGTCGTACTCTTACCCCCAGTATGATAAGGTTAGTGAGAAGTTTTTTGACTTAAAACTTTTATTTATAGCACTCATTTTTCCATCAAATCTCCAATTATCACATAAAAAATTTCAATGTCTAGCAAGAGCAGTAGAAGCAACATGATGCTTATCACTGGCAACATTTTTGGTAGCCCCAACCCAATTCGGCTGCTAGTAAATGAGGACGACTCGATCACAGTTATGGTTTGGAGCGTACTACGGAGTATGTGTGCTAGTGCCAGTTGCTGTGCTTAGCAAGTACCCCTCTAGGTTCAATCTTTGTTGTGCTAGTATCGATCGAGTATTTTTTTTAGTTTTTCTTGAATTGGTTTAGAAAGTCCATTATTCATCTTTTAGTAAGTCTGGTTATACCCCCATGATTTTTGCTTTTCGGTAGAAATCGGGGAGCGTCGTTTTTGCTTTAAATTATGCAGGTCGTAGTTCTTTACTACCATTTTCCCACAAAGATTGGAGCTGTGCCGGCCGGAATTTCTAAGGATCCATGGTAATTGTCACTGCATTTGCGGATGCCTATTTCTATTTAGGTCTCAACTAAATCACTTTTGCATCGATGAGTACTTGAATTTTATCTTTCATAGCATAGTAATTTTTGGTAGGGTGTCCTTTATTTTGATAGTAGAGGCAATATTTGGGATCATCTGTTTTTCTAGATTCCTCTGGCTTTAGATTTTCGGACAACTTGAGCATCCATTTTTTATTTAGTAGATGAAAGAACATGACTACTTGTTCATCTTTGAAATCGTATATCCATTGCGATCCAGAGAAATCCCTATTATTGTATGGCTTTTGGTTTACTTCGGGTATTATAGTCATTGCTTCTTTTCCCTAAGGATGGGATGATTGTGGCTGTGGACAGTTCATGGACATCCTTCTCTGGACATGATATTCATCGATACATCTGATTATGTCCTCTACTTGCTCTCCTTATTTGACCAGATCTTACCAGATTTTGGACTCTTGATTAGTATCATATTTTACATTTTTTTTCCCTATATTTTATCTATTTTTTACATAAATAATTGCTACTTGGGTATATTTAGTGTCTTTTTATAGGTAACAAAGGATACACAAAGAAGAGAAGAAGAATATGCAAATTTGTCAAGAATATGAGCATAGAAAGTCAATTTTGGTGAAGACAGAAACTCAAGTGCAACAGTAGCAAGTTCAAGAGCATATTCGGCTAAGATAAAGTTTAAACTGAAAACTTTTGTGTAGTCAAAAGTTGTAGATATCGGAATAATCTTCGAAACGAGCCCAAGAATAGTTCAATCCGACTTTGGATACAAACGTTATGCCCATTTACTGATGTGTTGCAGAATAAAAAATCTGATCCAGCGGGCTACGGGTCTACTGAACTTAATTTCAAATTTTGGAGTCGAAAATTAGTATTTTATGACATCTAATCTCGACCATTGGTTTCTAATACCTATAAATTGGATTAAGATTATATATATCTTGTGATTAGTTTGTGTTGGATTAGAATTATATCTTTTAAATTGAGTTTGAGTAGGAACAGGATTGTGTTTGGATTATAAATACCCCATGAATCCTTATAATTAGAGAGAGATTTTTAGATATAATTTTAGATGTAATTTTGATTAATAAAGATTAGGGTTTTGCCAAATGGGTGACGACCACCATACCGAGCTCCAGAGGTAATTCCATTGCTTTTCATTACTTTTTAGATAGATTTAATCACTTTCTAGAATTGCTTTTTAGGAAAAATAGAATTTTTAATTGCCTTCATAAATAAAAATAGGATTTTGTTAATTAGAACCATGAGTAGCTAAATTAGTTTAACTCTAGGATGTAGATGAAGTTAGGAATCAACCATGTAATTGCTTATTATTATTTTTTTCTAAAATAAAATAATAAAAAATATGATTTTTCCATGAAAAGATTAAAATACAACTACTCGTAAATTAATGCATTGATAGGTTATACTTAAGTTAAATTTCTTGATAGTCTATACTTAGTTAGAGTTTAGGGTTATTGATTTTCATCTTTTTTATAGAATTATCTAGTGATTTAGCTTGATTTTATACAAAGTAGTATTTTTGGTGAGTTATATTTGCACACCACTTGATAGATCATGCTTAGAACACTTTAATTAAAAAAATTAAAACTAAAAGATCAATTTTTATGATAGGAAAATGATAATAGAAGAAATACTTGATTGTGAACTAGTGAATTCTATATCCTAGGCTAATTAGAATAACTTGAATTCAATCTAGAACCTTGAATTAACTCGTTAGAATAATAGGACAAGTAAGAATGCAAAAACACCTTAGATTCTCGTGGGAATGACCTGTTAGTGCTACAACTGACACTGTGCGCTTATAGTAGATTTATCACATCAAGTTTTTGGCGCCGTTGCCGGGGATCGACGGTATTTTCTTGCTTTTTCTACTATTTTACGAGTTAACAGTTTGTGTTGAGTGTGCATGAACATGAAACTATAAAAACAGAAGCTAAAAGGTATCAAAGAAATATTTGCTAATCACTGTAAAAAATAGGGAGTCAAAATCCCTAATTTTGCCGCTAAACAGTGGCAATTGCCGTTATTTTGCAGCAAAATCAGTTATCTGTCCTTTTTTTCTCTTGTTTTGTGTTTTTGGTCTTTGATTCTAAAAAAAATCCAAAAAAAATCTCGACTTTTTCTTTTTCTTTTCCATCTCTTTCCCTCTCCACCCTTTCAAAAAAAGTTCCAAAAAAAAATATGTTTCAAAACCAAACTGATTGTTATCATTGTCGTAATCCATATCATAATTATCATAAGTGTCCATGGATAGGAAGTTCGCTAGGACTAGGTCATAATCAAATTTACACCGTATATCATGAACCTACGAGTAATTTCTATATACAAAATTACAATTGTGAATGGATGAATCATTCTAATTTTACATACAATCAAGATCCATATCAAGAGAGTCTTCCATCTGATCCTTTCTTCATGGACTATTTGTCTTCATGTTCTAAATTCAATCATGAACAAGATATTCAATTGAACATGTTAGATGAAAGATTAAAAAGATTAGAAGCGGGGTATGCATGTCATGAGAATATACCTACAACTACTTCATATCTGTCATCAAATATATGCACAGATCCATCATATCCACCATCAAATTTCACTCATGATCTCGAGATAAAATTATTCGAGAATAGTAAGGAAGGTTATAATCATGAGACTGAGAAGCGAGCACGTAGAATAGAGGAAGGTATGTAAGCATTACTAAAATCATTCCCTTAAACTGCATCATATATGGAAGATTTTCTCAAAATAATTTTCCATACTAAATTTTTTAAAGATCAACCATCTAATTGTTTGAATATATCTAACTCTAACGAGCAACCACTTCAGTCATCTTTTAAAGTAGATATAATTCAAAATGAGTCAAATAAGTTTGCGTATAATGAGTCTATACTTCCATACTGTGATCAACTTATTTTAGACCATTGTGAAAATAATTATGAAGAAACTGGTAATAAAGTGAAAATTTTGCTTAGTGATTTTTCTCATGATGAGTTTGCTAGTGACATATTATTATTGATTCTTTTGATAAAAATTGTGAAGAAATTTATGAAGAAAATTTTTTATTCATTCATAATAACTTGACTAATGATAAGTCCACTAATATGACATTTTTTTTTGAGAATTTTGATGACAGATTTAAAAAAAATTGCATGATGAGCCCAGAACAATAGAAAATTGGAAGGAACTACAAAAGGAAGAGGTCATAGTACCTAATGATTTGAAAGAGCGATCCAAAATTGAGCTCATGATTCAACCACATCAAAGTGAGTATATTTTTTTACATATTGATAAGACTAAAATATTTACTACCATGAAAGATGCTCGTGGGTCAAATATGAACAATAACATTACGATTTTCAACTTTAAAATTTTACTATTGAATAAAAAAAAGGGTAGGTATAAATTGAGAAAAACCAAAAATAAGATGGAGAGATTAAATGCAAAATTGATAAAAGGCTAAGTTCATCCATATCAAAACATAAAAGGACACACTATGAGAGTGAGAAGCGATCAAGAGGTCGTAACCGATTGGAATTTTCTAGTAAATGTATAATATTTATATAATAATTTTCTTATTTATTTTACCATCTTAGGTTTGTGTATGAGGGCATACATGAGTTTAGGTGTGGGGGAGTGGGTTAGGAGATTTTTCTTCATATTTTTCTAAGATTTTTAGTTTTTTCTAGGATTTTTATTTTATTTTTAGATTTTTTTTGTTTCTTCATTTTACACTTTCAGTAGTTTTTAGGGTAATTAAAAAAATTTTAAAAAAAGTTTAAAAAATCTAAAAAAAAAATCTGAAAAAAAGTTAAAAAAATCAAAATTGTTTTCTTCAATAAATCAATCTAATTACAAATAAAAGAATAAATTTAGATTATAAGTTTGACAGAAGAGTAGATTGGATAATACACTTAGAATTTTATGAAAAAAATAAAAAATCAAAAAATAAATACCGCTAATAGTAATTTTGAAGTAAATATATGTTTATTTTTTACTTCACAATAGTTTATTAGGTTAAGGATAAAGATAATAATGATTGAGTAGTTTTCTCTCTCTAAACAAGAAAAAAAGAATAAAAAAAAAGATGAGCCTGGTATTTAAGACAGTAATCCTAAAAAAAAGAAGGCGAGCCTGGTATTTAAGGTAATAGTATTAAAAATGAAAAAAAGAAAAAAAGAGGGTGAGCCTGGTATTAAGGCAATAGCCTCAGAAATAAAAAAAAAGAGTATGATTTAAGTAATCGGGTAATTTGCGTCTAAGTAAGTGTAAATAATCGTATGAAAGGTGAAATATTCGCAAAAAAAAATTATTTAGAGAGAAGAGATGAATCATGAGTTAGAGTTTGAGTACAAAATCGAAGTAAACTATTACACGTGAACGTAGATGTATAGGAGCCAATGAATTATCTATTAGTGGGTATTAAAAGATAAGATTTGAATTTTTTTATTAAAATGATAGGTGTATTTGATACGATACTTGACTTAAAAACTGATAATCTAAATGCGTTCTTGAGTTTGTATACTAGTTAGATTAATTGAAGAAAATATAAAAATGAGAAAGATTTTCCTTTCTTTTATATAAAATTTTTTATTTTTCTTGATTTTTGGTTATTTTAATTTTTCTTTTCTTATTTCCTTAATCTAACTTCTTCAAGAATTTTATGGGTATATTCACTGCAAACCCTCACGAGACACAACTCATCCACTAGGGTAACCTAGGGATTTAACGGCTTGTTTCACATGCTAAGTGCAATCGCGATTCCTGCGAAAGTGAGTTAGGATTTTTTTTCCTTTTAAGTTTAGGTTTTCCTTGAGTACTAGCAAAAGATAGGTGTGGGGTGTGATTAGTATAATATTTTACCTTTTTCCTCCCATATTTTATCTATTTTTGTATATAAATAATTACTATTATGGTATATTTAGTGTGTTTTTATAGATAACAAAGGATTCGCAAGAAAGAGAAGAAGAAGATGCAAATTTGTCAAGAATATGAGCATAGAAAGTTAATTTTGGTGAAAACAAAAACTCAAGTGCAGCAGTAGCAACTTCAAGAGCATATTCAGCTAAGATATAACTTAAACTAAAAACTTTTGTGTAGGAGAAATTGTAGATCTCGGAATTATCTTCGAAACGAGCCAAAGAACAGTTCAATCCAAATTCAGATACAAGAGTTATGGCCATTTTACTGAAGTGCTGCAGAATGGAAAATCCGATCCAACGGGCTATGGGTTTGTTGAACTTAATTTTGGATTTTGAATCTGAAAATTAGTATTTTATGCCATCTAATCTAAACTATTGGTTTCTAATACTTATGGATTGGATTAAGATTATATATCTTGAGATTAGTTTGTGTTGGATTAGGATTATATTTTTATTATTGAGTTTGAGTAGGAGCAGGATTGTATTTGGTTTATAAATACTCCATGAATCCTTATAATTTGAGAGTACTTTTTAGATATAATTTTAGATATACTTTCTATTAATAAATATTAGAATTTTGCCGAAGGGGTGATGACCACCATACCAAGCTCTAGAGGTAATTTCATTACTTTTCATTACTTTTTAGATAGATTTAATCACTTTCTAGTATAGATATTTAATTGCTTTCTAGAAAAAATAGGATTTTTAATTGCTTTCATAAATAAAAATATGATTTTGTTAATTAGAACCATGAGTAGCTAAATTAGTTTAACTCTAGGATGTAGATGAAGTTAGGAATCAACTATGTAATTGCTTATTATTGTTTTCTTTCTAAAATAAAATAATAAAAATATGATTTTTCCATGAAAAGATTAAAATACAATAACTCGTAGATTAATATTTTAATAGGTTATACTTGAGTTAAATTTCTTGATAGACTATACTTAGTTAGGGTTTGGGGTTGTTAATTTTTATCTTTTTCATAGAATTAACTAACAATTAGTTTGTTTTACGCAAAGTAGTATCTTTTATGAGTTATATTTGTACACCACTTGATAGCTCATGCTTAGAATACTATAATTAAAAGATTAAAACTAAAAGATCAGTTTTTATGATAGGAAGAAAATAATATAAATAATACTTGGTTGTGAACTAGTGAGTTCTATATCCTAGGCTAATTAGAATAACTTAAATTCAATCTAGAACCTTGAATTAACTCGTTAGAATAGTAGGACAAGAAAGAGCACAAAAACACCTTAGATTCTCATGGGAACGACTTTTTAGCGCTACAACTGATACTGTGTGTTTGCAGTAGATTTATCACATCAACTCTACTGCTCTCATCTTAATGAGTATATTGGTTTGGAAATTGTATTTGCAGGTTTCCACTAGCGTTTCTTATGGCAGGGCATGTAGACATCAGAGTGACATCTCTCGAAAATATTTTACAAAACTTTTCACGATCTCATCCTTTTTTTATTTGTTTGCAAGGAGAGTATGGACCTAAATCTCTATGTCATCTTCGAAGAAGCGATGCAGGAATTCTTTTTTCACGTCAGACCATGATTTAATAGTCCATAGGGACAACTGTATAAATCATGTAAATTCAAACTCTTTCAAAATACTTACAAAGATTTTGGTTATTATAGGATCATTCCCCATGAGATAACCTGTTTGAGACAAGAAGTAGTATAGGTATTGATTGGGCAATTTTTTTCCATCAAAAGACTCTAACTTCAAAGGTTTGTACTTTTCGGGAAAAGGAGTCGATTCCCACTCCACCGGATATGGCCTAGTAACTCCAACTTCTTGCAGCTAGTTTTTGTACATTAGGACTTCCAACTGGTCCTGCATCTTTTGCATCTTTTCTTTATGTAGGTCTATGATAAAATTAAAATCCTCTTCTTTACATGAATTTCTACCGATTGCCTCACTGCCATTCTTTGGTGGTTCATCATTCTCTTTCTTATCTTCCGAATTCTTTTGTGTATTTTCTATTACCTTTAGAAGCAATGTCCGGAGTTTGTCTAGGCCCTTTTGTTATTCTTGAATTAACCATTCTTGAGCTTCTAGCCTCTGGTTCATTTGGCTGGAGCTTCTTGTCATATGGGACATTGTTTCTTCAAATCGGGAAAACTTACATGACCAAGGTGTTGAAATGGCTGAATAATCGATATCTCCTTCGTCCTCTTTGTCTGAACCCCCAACCAACCTCTTGTAATTTCATGGAGCTAATATCCCTGCTGAGCTGCGTATAATGACATGCTTCTGCGTCAGATGAATGCATGTGGCCACGTCATTTCTTTCCTTTGTTCACCATGTTTGAAGTCATGAAAAGAGGTTCTTTGTCAGTGGTGACACTTTGTCTTTGAACATGCCTTCTTTTAGGTATATTGTTTTTTGGTTCGGTTATTCGACTGAAAACCAAGAGTTA
Source organism: Dracaena cambodiana (assembly GCA_036321105.1). Lineage (NCBI taxonomy): Eukaryota > Viridiplantae > Streptophyta > Magnoliopsida > Asparagales > Asparagaceae > Dracaena > Dracaena cambodiana. The sequence continues at coordinate 24,958,063 of JAYEPQ010000017.1, forward strand.
GGCGGACCACAACGGCAATTGGTAAGTACTGTGAAAATTATTTTCTCGCATCAGTATAGTGGATGGGATTGCACCATCATCCTCTTGTTACCGAGGAATTCTCGTAGATCAATTACTTGGTTTGGAGGTGTTGAGTCAGTCATGCTTCTAGAATAAGTTTCCTTTTCGTTCTAGCCTCTGTGAGACTCCCTGTTATGTTTATAGAAGTCTGCATGCACAAAAGTATGGAATCTTTGCCTTAGTTGATATTCTATTATAGTCTTTGTGCATGCTTCACGGAGCTGAGGCTCAGTTTTGTATTCTAGACTTTTTACGCATGGTTGAGTAGCCTTGCATTTTGCTTTTTGTACGCGGCGCTGAGTAGCCTCGTATTTAGAATCTTCTACACGGGACTGATTTACCTTACGTTGCAATTTTTGTACATTGGGTTGATTAGCCTCACGTTTAAAAATAGTCTTGTGTAAAGCTATGTTGGGATGATTAGCCTAACATTTTAAAATAGCCTCGCGTAAAGCTATATTGGACTGATTAGCTTGGCATTTTAAAACAGTCTCACGTGAAGCTATACTAGACTGATTAGCCTGGGATACTTGCACTTCTACGCTGGGCTGATTAGCCTGGCATTTGAGACCAGGTCCATTTTAGACTTGATTTTTAAGCTTCTGTCTCTGTACTTGACGGTTTCGATTTCAAATCTAAGTTCTGATTAGGCCGTATCTTGGCCTCTCTTTGGTATCTTGTGCAGCCATGATAGGAAGAGATTTTTCCTTTTTCAAAATTCTAAAATTCAAAGGTCTAAAAGGCTCATGTCCAACGGGAGTCCTTTTGTCATTTGAATTCGTTATTTTGATTTCTTCTTATTCCAAACTTAAAAATCCGAGAAGTTCCTATTCAACGAGATTCATCTCGTCATTCGAATCCATTGCTTGGACTCCTTACTGTTCTGAGCTCAAAAATCCAAGGAGCTCCTATTCAATGGGATTTCCCTTATCATTCAAATTCGTACTTAGGGTTTTTAAATGATGATGGAGTCGTGTTTTGGTAGGACTTACTAATATAGAGGATAAGTATTCCTCATATTTTTGTTGATCGATTTCTACAATCAATATCTCCACAAACTTACTAATTTTCTGAGCATCGGATTGAGTCACAATTTTCTTATTGGTGTAGAAGGCTTCTTCTACTGTAACTGCCAGTTTGTTTCCTGCAAAACTAACACTTTCTTCCATTGCCAGTGATTTGTGTTTACAAAGATCTCAAAGTACAATAAAAAGAAGCAAAGAAAAATCAAACGAGAGGATTATAAGTTATCACTCTCTTTTTGCAAAAAGGTATGGGTCCTTATCGTGGCTATGGAGCATCGACCTTATACTTTCTTGACAGCCTAATACTTGCATTGGTCTTAAACGTGAAAAGTTGATGAATAAAACTTCTGGCTAATGGCTTCTTGCTGCTAGTCAACATGCCCTCGCATAGAAAATCAACTCGTCAAAGGTTTCCAAAGATTTTCTCACTTCCCTTTTCTCCTCTTGACCCCTATTTATAGTTTTAGGACTTTTCTTAAGAGATAAGGATGGAATTCTATTACAATTTATTCTCTAAACTTGTATTTCAGTTGGATATGAAATCTTCAATTCGGAGTAATTGAATATGATTGGATTTGGAATTCTAATAAAAATCCAAAAAGAAACCCTTTTTGGAAACTGAGTCAGCCCTACGGGCACGAGGCTATCATCTCCACTCGAGACTGTTAGCTTCGTGCCGGGCTATTAGCCCCATGTAGGGCTATTAGGCTCGCCTGCTCGAGGCTGTTTGCCCAATGGATACCTTGAGTATATTCACTATATTACATTAGAAGCTCCAATATAGTTTCATTCTTATACTTTTCCTGAAAGCCATAATGTTACCAAAATATATCAGTAAGATGATCCACTCTTTAATCAAAACAAAATTGAGAGAGGTAGCTAGATATATATACATCACCTTCCTTATAAACAAATCCTCTAAATAAACATGTATTGTTACCAGCACCGTCGCTGTGATTGTCCATGTAATGATGATCGGAAATGTGGATAATAAAGGAGAAGGGGGATTTGAAATCTTTATCAAGCATGACAACTAGAATTTTCAGTTTGAGCCGACCATAAAAGTCCTAAATGATCCAAAGTCAAAATTTCTTGTTGAGCCATTGTTATCACTAGACGAAAGTTCTTTAGTCCTACAAAAGTGAGAGACATAAATTCAACTAAAATTATAGTGATAACATTGTCTTCAGTAAACGAGAAGGTTCAATTGTCTATGAGATTGCTTTTTAATTGTGATCCTTTCCAAGTCTATTTATCCTAACAAACAGGTCCAAACAGAGTTCATGAAAGAATTATTTTTACAACTTTCGACTTTGATATCCCTTGGAATCCGAGCATCAGTCTAATTTTCAGTGGGAAAAGTCTAACATTTCACACACGTGTTGTTCCGAAATCATCATCTATTTAAATTGATATACTATGAAAGCTAAATTCACGCTGCCACCTTAACTAAGAGTAGATCACAAGCCTATTTTACGATCACCACCATAGCATGATTGATATAATTCATGTAATGAAACTCATCAATTTAATCCATATATGCTTGACAATATTTATCACTGCATTCATCATAGATGAACGCTTTAAAGTGAGAGAGAATGATGAGTATGCTGAACAATCATAATATATTAGAATTTGTTATTTAGATTTTATTTTATCTTTTAATATTTTTATGAGATCATTTGCGATATTAGGTTTTTGCTGCATTTGCTTTAGTCTCACGTTGCTTATTTTGTTTAATTTTTGTTTGTAGTTGCCTATTTAAATCCCATGCTTATTATTAAAATTAGAGATGATTTGAAAGAAATTACCAATGCAAGCTATGATGGCTATTAGAATAAAAAAAGTCCAGATCAGAATAGATTAGTTTATCTTCTAAAAAAAAAAAAAGTTTATCTTCCTATTTCTAAATTCTCAAAAACCTAATTCATCTCAAATTTCTAAATTTCACCAAAAATCCCATTTCGCTTTCATCCCACATCAATTCTAGGTGTTGGATGTATGCCTATCTTCGAAAACTCCGGCCATTTCTCTTTATCAGAATCATGAAACCATTCTTTAATTTTTTTTTTTTTTTAAATCACGAGTCAAATTTCTCTCTGTCTACTATTTTTCTATTTTGGCTGAGCGCTTAAGTAAGTTAACTTTTATACCATAAAATAATTTATATGAATATTAATTTGTCATGTCACACGAGTCTATGGTGACAGATAAATATCATTTTGCATATTTGCCTATTTATACAGTCGCTAAATCAACTGCTTTAACCTTTGAAGTTCTTAATACCTTCTATTATCTAGGCAAAACTCTGGAATGTTTTTTCTGCTTTTCCCCCTTTTTCTACGTAGCTCTCACCATTCTTGAACTTCAAACGCTTTCTGTCCTGTCGAAGGCGAGCGCAATGAATCCATTACATGGCCAACACTCTTTTTACTTCTGTTTCTGCAAAATAGTCATAGTTCTTTATTCAATTTTATCTCTTTCTTCATATTTCTCTCTAGTAAATCCTAATTTATTCGATCCCCAAAAGTTTCCTTCGTCACCCGGGACGTCACCAGCGGACCCTGATTGCTCTATAAGAACCCTCGCTTGTCCGTGCAGTTCATGATAAGGGTCGACACATCATCATACTAATCATTCATCAATCTCACTGTTTGTCCAGATTAATATTTCCATGACATGGCAAGCCTTAAGCCAGCAGCAAAGCACGCCTCACCACTTCTTAATCGTCACCACCGCAATCCAAGGCCAAATTGTAACGCCCCGACACCCAGTAGTGTGGAAAGCTGGAACGTTCGGCGTCGAATGATAATTCGACGAGCCTCAAACAAAATATTACAGACACCATTTACAATTTAATATGAATAACATGCAGAAACTAAATGAAATTTTTCTTTATCAAAACAAAGCGATAATAAATTCCCTCAAAATAAAATTAACAAATGTCACCACAGTTAAATTATTTCAAAATAAAAGAGAAGGACTGTCTCGCATAAACTTAAATAAAGTGTCATCAGCACTTATTATATATATATATATTTTAAAAGGAAGCAGTTAACCAAAGGAAGTAATCACTCCTGCAGATCCGCTTGTTTTTTAAAATATGCCATATCATATCCTGTATCCGGAGGATCTACTTCCTCATAAAGGTTTGCATCTGGTCATGCATAAACATGATCGTCAGTAAAGCGATCTCATATAAAACATGAAAGGATAGCAATGATAACTCAATGTCATAAACAGTTATGTAAATAAAAAAAAAATGGAAGGCTCTACGTAGTAATCATTATTGTGTTTATTTTTATTATTTTAGTTAATGTCTTTTAATTATGGTATTTGAAAATTCAGGAAATATGAATATAGCTAAGCTGAACGCATCCCCGTCTACCCCCGGGAAAACGGAACAATAGTTGATCGGAGCCTATCCCGATCCTCCCAACAATGGGAAACAGTGGCGCAGTAAATTGATCGGAGCCTATCCCGATCCTCCCACAAGTGGGAAACAGTGGCATAGTACAGTTACGTTCAGCCGTCTAATTCATATGAACCTAAATTTTCCGCAAATCCCCAATGTATATCAGGTTCGGTATTAACTGTCAAATTTTAGTATCAATTGGTGATTTAAGAAATTTCAGTTCAGTATGTAGATTGGTAATACTAATTAAGTTCAGGGTACAGTAACAATAACAGTGACATTTGAGGAACAGTATAACATTACAGTGGTTAATTATCTATCACCAATCATATACAGTAGCAGTTTGCATTTAAACAGTGTCTTATCTTACTTCATATCAGTATTATCTTTCTTTTCCTTTCAATATATAATAAAAATTTGAATTAAAACTTATAACATAACTTTCAGGATTATATGCATATTTCAAAAAATATAAACGTGTGGAGTTTATTTAATCACTCTTAAAATAACATGTCTGTGGGTTCAGATAACAATAGTAGTTACATGTAAAAAGAAATCGGGGTAGTTCTAAATGCGCGCCACATAACACACAGTAAAGTGATTGGCAACATAGGGAAAATAGTGCTCTCTAGGTATGTGTGTGTGCGCACTTAGTCATCACCGAAACCAAATGCAGCATTTCACTGGACTTAGGGTTGGTCTAAGTGCGCACACATGTTAAAGAGATTTACAACACAAAGAGGTGTTCACAAGTAGAAGTATGTGCTCACTTAGCAATTAACCAAAACCATGGGCTGCTGCATTCTTGATTTAAGGTTGTTATGACTGCGCACCCACGTGAGATGGTCTACAACATAGGAAAATGGGTGTTCACGTAGAAGTGGGTGCGTTTTAGAATCCCCCCCTCCCCAAAAAAAAAACCAGGTTCCCCTTTTGAGAATTTCCCAAAAAGTTTCCCTTGCCCCTGCAACCAAACGAAGAGAGGAGAAGGGAAAGTGAAGAAACCGCCAAAGCACTAGCAGAAGCGGGAGAAGAAGAAGAAGCACAAGCGCAAGTGGAAAACGGGAGCAGACGGTGAAGTCCGACGAGGCGGTGGCAGGGATCAATGGAGTCGACATCGGCGACCACTATCGTTGGCTTCGGTCGGATCGCCTCGCCTAGCCGCGACCGACGGGGGCAGCGGCAGCACCGATGGAGTCGCGATCGTCGACTGCAGTCGGCGCATGGTCTCGGCCGAGTCTCCTTGCCCATCCACAACCGAACACAGAAAGGAGAAAGAGAAGATGAAGAAGAAGTACATGCGCAAGTGGAAGTGGAAGTAGAAGCACAATGCAAGTGGCAGTGGAAGTGGAAGTGGTAAACGGAAGTGGAAGCGGAAGAAGAAGCACAAGAAGATGCGGAAACGGAAGCCGAAGAAGCCAGTAATTTGATCATTATTTATGAATTATTAATTAACTTATAATTTGATTCAACAGCTAATTAAGTCAACGTAACAGCATAATAACGAAAACTATTAAATGTGGTTAATACTATGAGTATAAAGTCATTTAACTAACCTATGCACTATGTCTTATAAGAAGCAAGTGTACGAAGTGTGCTAGTTTGAGATTACGAGTAGAACAATCAAAGCAGTAAATCGAAGCTGAATACTTTGTATTAAATAAAGAAAAAAAAGAATAGTGCAGTACCCGACGATTTGAATACTAAGTAGTGAGTTGTGTCTACCTGCTTGTGTAGCTACTAAAAGAGACGTATCAGTGTAGAAGTCAATAGAATTAACTTATTATTAATTTATTCTTTGTCAAATATACTTTCGCCTAAAATAAAATAATATGAATGTTTTAATCAATCACGATTGTAAATTCATAGATCTATTTTTAACAAAATTCATAGACAATCTTTAACAAATAATAGAGGACTATTTTCGATTTAATATTTATGCATCTAAATAAAATATGAACTATATAAAGAACAAGCATAGCATGTTAAGTGAGTTTAAAAACTCACCTTTAATTGAGTCGCCTCCCCCTTTCCTTTTCTTTTCTGACCTGCGTTCCTCTTCCTCTTCTCGTACGTCCTGAGATTTCCAGCGTTCCAGAAGAGAAGAGAGGTGAGAACGGATTTTTAGATCCTTATTTATCTTTAGGTTAGGATATAACCTATTTGGTTGAGATCCAATAAACGAATCTTTTCGGATGAGATTGATATCCCTCCAACTATTTAGATTTCCCTCCAACAACCCCATTATATATTTTATATTTAAATTATTATTATTATTATTTTTTTTTGAAGTGAAATGAACACAATGAAAAGTGGTCGTTACATTCTACCCCCCTTAAGAAAAATTTCGTCCTCGAAATTTCTTTAAACTTAAATGATGTAGAGAGGTTATACCTTTAATCAAATAGGTGTGGAAAACGCTCCCGAATGTCTTCCTCTCGCTCCCATGTTGCTTCCCGATTAGAATGTCGATTCCAAGAAATCAACACAAGTGGAATTACTTTGTTCTTCAAAGTCTTCTCCATTCGGTCAAGTATGGAGACTGGTTCTTCTAGATAGGAGAGGTCTGGTCCAATCTCCAGTTCTGAATTGTCCACGATATGCTTTTCATCATGAGCATATCGTTTTAACTGTGAGACGTGGAAAACGTTATGTACTTGCTCCAGTGTAGACGGTAGTGCCAGGCGATAGGAGACTTTGCCTATCCGTTCCAAGATTTGGAAGGGTCCGATAACTCTTAGGCTTAACTTCCCACGATTGCCAAAGCGAATGACTCCACGTGTGGGCGACACCTTCAAAAAAACTGAGTCCCCAATATTTGACTGGCCGACCTTTTGGGCGCAGAAGATTGAATCCTCCTCTCCTTATTTATTACTTGCTCTACATCCTGAGCTGCATCAATAACCTCAGCATAGGCCTCTATTCTGGAGGTTACTAAATATTTCTGGATATCTATCCTCAATCCCTGTTGGAAGCGATGAGCACGATCTGCCTCATTTGACACCATGTACGGTGCAAATCGACTCAGATGGACAAACTCTGATGCATACTCCTCTACTGTCATCCCGGCCTGCCTCAAGTTAATGAATTGGTGCTCCATTTCCCTCCTGGCTGTTCTCGGAAAGAACCTTGCAAGGAAGCTCACTGTGAAAGCTTCCCACGAGATTGGTTGGGATAGTCTGCTCTCCTCTGTTTGCCACCAAGCCCTTGTAATATTTGTCAATTAAATTTTGACGACATTTACTTTGTCGGCCTCAGGAATCCGAGCAGCTCTTAATAAGTTTTCCATCTGCATGAGCCACTGTTCAGCCTCCAAGGCTCCTACTGTTCCTGAGAAAGTTGCTGGATGAAGACGTCTGAAATCAGATATCCCTCCTGGTCGCTGGTCCCTCGGTTCCGCCACACGATCTAGGGCTGCCATCACTCCCACTCGAAAGGCTTCGGCCTGCTGTTGTTGCGCGTCGACCATCTTGCTAAGCAGTCCCAACATTTCATTGGTATCAACGGAGTTTGAGGTCGAATCGGAATTTCCCCCATTCCTATTAGCCTGACGAGCCATCCTTCTTTGGAACAAAATAACGTAAGTATTACTTAAATAAACATAAATAAAAGTAAATAGATATATGTAGAAAATCATATTTACGCATATATGTGTATAGTCGTATCGAACCTTAAATACTTTAACAAAATTAAACTATTATTATATACATATACAGTTTGCTGACTGTAATGATATTCAAGTTTGATCAAATCACTTGAACAGATTTAAATAACCTAGGCTCTGATACAACCAGTAACGCCCCAACTCCAAGTAGTGTGGAAAACTGGAACGTTCGGCGTCGAATGATAACTCGATGAGCCTCAAACAAAATATTACAGTCACCATTTACAATTTAATATGAATAACATGTAGAAACTAAATGAAAATTTTCTTTATCAAAACAAAGAGATAATAAATTCCCTCAAAATAAAATTAACAAATGTCACCACAGTTAAATTATTTCAAAATAAAAGAGAAGGACTGTCTCGCATAAACTTAAATAAAGTGTCATCAGCACTTATTACATTTTTTTTTTAAAAGAAAGCAGTTAACCAAAGGAAGTAATCACTCCTGCAGATCCACTTGTTCTTTAAAATATGCCATATCATGTCCTGTATCCGGAGGATCTACTTCCTCATAAAGGTCTGCATCTGGTCATGCATAACCAGGATCGTCGGTAAAGCGATCTCATATAAAACATGAAAGGATAGCAATGATAACTCAATGCCATAAACAGTTATGCAAATAAAAAAAAAATGGAAGGCTCTACGTAGTAACCATTATTGTGTTTATTTTTATTATTTCAGTTAATGTCTTTTAATTATGGTATTTGAAAATTCAGGAAATATGAACATAGCTGAGCTGAACGCATCCCCGTCTACCCCCGGGAAAACGGAACAGTAGTTGATCGGAGCCTATCCCGATCCTCCCAACAATGGGAAACAGTGGCACAGTAAATTGATCGGAGCCTATCCCGATCCTCCCACAAGTGGGAAACAGTGGCACAGTACAGTTACGTTCAGCCGTCTAATTCATATGAACCTAAATTTTTTCCAAATCCCCAGTGTATATCAGGTTCGGTATTAACTGTCAAATTTTAGTATCAATTGGTGATTTAAGAAATTTCAGTTCAGTATGTAGATTGGTGATACTAATTAAGTTTAGGGTACAGTAACAATAACAGTGACATTTAAGGAACAGTATAACATTACAGTGGTTAATTATCTATCACCAATCATATACAGTAGCAGTTTGCATTTAAACAGTGTCTTATCTTACTTCATATCAGTGTTATCTTTCTTTTCCTTTCAATATATAATAAAAATTTGAATTAAAACTTATAACATAACTTTCTGGATTATATGCATATTTCAAATAAATATAAACGTGTGGAGTTTATTTAATCACTCTTAAAATAACATGTCTGTGGGTTCAGATAACAATAGTAGTTACATGTAAAAAGAAATCGGGGTAGTTCTAAATGCGCGCCACATAACACACAGTAAGGTGATTGGCAACATAGGGAAAATAGTGCTCTCTAGGTCTGTGTGTGTGCGCACTTAGTCATCACCGAAACCAAATGCAGCATTTCATTGGACTTAGGGTTGGTCTAAGTGCGCACACATGTTAAAGAGATTTACAACACAAAGAGGTGTTCACAAGTAGAAGTGTGTGCTCACTTAGCAATAAACAAAAACCATGGGCTGCTGCATTCTTGATTTGAGGTTGTTATAACTGCGCACCCACGTGAGATGGTCTAGAACATAGGAAAATGGGTGTTCACATAGAAGTGGGTGCGTTTTAGAATCCCCCCCCCAAAAAAAACCAGGTTCCCCTTTTGAGAATTTCCCAAAAAGTTTCCCTTGCCCCTGCAACCCAACGAAGAGAGGAGAAGGGAAAGTGAAGAAACCGCCAAAGCACTAGCAGAAGCGGGAGAAGAAGAAGAAGCACAAGCGCAAGTGGAAAACGGGAGCGGACGGTGAAGTCCGACGAGGCGGTGGCAGGGATCAATGGAGTCGACATCGGCGACCACTATCGTTGGCTTCGGTCGGATCGCCTCGCCTAGCCACGACCGACGGGGGCAGCGGCAACACCAATGGAGTCGCGATCGTCGACTGTCGCCGGCGCATGGTCTCGGCCGAGTCTCCTTGCCCATCCGCAACCGAACACAGAAAGGGGAAAGAGAAGATGAAGAAGAAGTACATACGCAAGTGGAAGTGGAAGTAGAAGCACAATGCAAGTGGCAGTGGAAGTGGAAGTGGAAAACGGAAGTGGAAGCGGAAGAAGAAGCACAAAAAGATGCGGAAACGGAAGCCGAAGAAGCCAGTAATTTGATCATTATTTATGAATTATTAATTAACTTATAATTTGATTCAACAGCTAATTAAGTCAACGTAGTAGCATAATAACGAAAACTATTAAATGTGGTTAATACTATGAGTATAAAGTCATTTAACTAACCTACGCACTATGTCTTATAAGAAGCAAGTGTACGAAGTGTGCTAGTTTGAAATTAGATCGATAGAAACGAGTAGAACAATCAAAGCAGTAAACCGAAGCTGAATACTTTGTATTAAATAATGAAAAAAAAGAATAGTGCAGTACCCGACGATTTGAATACTAAGTAGTGAGTTGTGTCTACCTGCTTGTGTAGCTACTAAAAGAGACGTATCAGTATAGAAGTCAATAGAATTAACTTATTATTAATTTATTCTTTGTCAAATATACTTTTGCTTAAAATAAAATAATATGAATGCTCTAATCAATCACGATTGTAAATTCATAGATCTATTTTTAACAAAATTCATAGACAATATTTAACAAATATTAGAGGATTATTTTCGATTTAATATTTATGCATCTAAATAAAATATGAAATATATAAAGAACAAGCATAGCATGTTAAGTGAGTTTAAAAACTCACCTTTAATTTAGTCGCCTCCCTTTTTCCTTTTCTTTTCTGACCTGCGTTCCTGTTCCTCTTCACGTACGTCCTGAGATTTTCAGCGTTCCAGAAGAGAAGAGAGGTGAGAACGGATTTTTAGATCCTTATTTATCTTTAGGTTAGGATATAACCTATTTGGTTGAGATCCAACAAACGAATCTTTTCGGATGAGATTGATATCCCTCCAACTGTTTAGATTTCCCTCCAACAACCCCATTATATATTTTATATTTAAATTATTATTATTATTATTATTTTTTTTTTGAAGTGAAATGAACACAATGAAAAGTGGCGTTACACAAATCAACCCGGCCCGCCACCTCGCCTGCCGCCTTGCCCGAGCCACCACCTCATGGGTCACTCTCGCCATCCCCGTCTCCTCCTATCGCCGTCTGTTCCCCTCCAGCTATCAAGAACAGCAAGTCATCGTCGACGAAGCCCACCCTCTGGTCTCTTATGCTGCATACTCCGACGACAATGACGATGGATCATTGCATCCTGATGCTACCAATCCTAGCCACGTCATCGCTCAGTTGCAGCTTGTTGGATCCGAGACCCTCATCCGCCTCGTTCTTTCCCTTGCAACCGACGGTAGGCAAGTCACGTGCGTGTTGTACACCATTCTGATGGCCTAGGCTTCCGACGTGGCGTGGGACGTCCTCGGCGTTCCCTCCGTCCTTTACTGGATTCAGCTGGCGGCGTTTTTCAGCATCTTCTACCACTATTTTCACGGCTATGCCAACATCGTCTCTGCTCACCGGAGCGATCGTCTCGATCGCGCTGAAATTGCCAGGCTTGCCGCAGCTCTGGATTAGCGACCTGCCATCCATGCTTGCAGCTTCAGACAGTCCTTTCCTTGAGGGCTTCCAAGACGTAATGAAAGCGTTAGAGAAAGCCAAGGAGAGAGGCACGGCTAGACCCACAGTTTTACTGAACACTTTTCACGAACTAGAAGCCGAAGCCATTGAAGCACTCCACGACCTGAACCTAATTTCGGAGGGTCCGATCATCGAAAAGGATGATCAAGCGGTTAATGGAAACATCAAAGATCTGTTCGAGCAAGATAAAAGTGCGTACATGGACTGGTTAGACGGAAAAGAGAGGGGTTCAGTCGTTTATATCTCGTTCGGGAGCCTCTCGAGGTTCAGCCGAGCCCAGATGGAGGAGATGTCCAAGGGGCTGGCGGAGAGCGGGAGACCGTACCTCTGGGTGGTGAGGTTAGATTAATCTATAATTTGGGGCACACGTGTAGACAATTAAAATGTGTGTACTATCATTTAATTAAAGCCTAAGTCTAAATTTTGTGGTCTAATTAATAATTGATTAATTGGCTTAAAGGGTATAATAGTCATGAGATTATTGTGTAGATACCATTATATAATTATTACTTTTATGAGGGACAGAAGGGTAATTATGGTAAAAATTATAACTGTCCTACCAGTTTATAATTAGGGTTATGGTTCCCGTTCTACCACGACGTATTCTGATTTCTCAAAATCCTCTCAGAGAGAATTCTAAGGAAGGATCTGGTGGCTAGAATTGGAAGAGCATAACGCAAGGGTTCTCTTCTCGCAAGATTTCTATATCAATGGATTCAGGTATGCTTCCGCTTTTAATTTGTACTCATGGTATTAATAAGGAGATTCAATAATATATAAAATTATTTCTTTTATTTCGGATTTATCAATTGGTAAATTATTTCTATTACGAATCCCAACAATGGGTATCAGAGCCTACTCCTTGATTAATTCCTTGAGTAATCAATTGAATTTAAAGTTTTGTACTGTTCATATAATAAAATAAAAAAAAAACTTTTACTGTACAAAATTCGGATTTTACTGTTCATTTAAAAAAATTATTTTATATAATTCGGATTTTACTGTTCACCCAATTACTGTTAATCGATTACTGTTAATTGGATTACTGTTCATCTGATTACTGTTCATCTGATTACTGTTCACCAGATTAGTGTTCATCTTTTTTTTTATTTTTTATTTTTAAAAAAAATTGGATTACTGTTCATCCGATACTGTTTCAAATTTTTTTTTTCGGATTACTATTCTTAAAAAAAAAATTTAAGACTATTAATGTTTTATACACATATTTTTTTTTTAAAAGGAATTTTCTCTTAAAGTCAATTTTTGATAATTTTTAAGGGTTGATTCGGTATAATTTTAATTTCAAATATTTGTATTTTGGATATATATTTTGAGATAGATTGATTGAAGCAACATGTCGCCAAAGTGACCTCTCTTGTTGAAATTGATTTTATCTTGAAATATAAAAAGTTGTGTGCATGTAACTTATATGAATATTAATCGGCATAAAGGAAGGTTAATATTTAATAGAATTGCATGTGCACCTGTGGTAATAAATGCGTGGTGATTATTTGGTTTACATGTGAACAATGACTCGGCCCAAAGGAAGATTTATTGTTTGATATGTTATTTATCATCAATATTTGATTACTACACCAAGATATCACTAAAAAGTTAATATTGTTGTCCAAAGATAAAATATTAATGGAATCCAGATATCTTGAGATGAGGTTTACATTTATTTGAAATTATTATTATTATTTGGTTAGATATTTGTGTATATGTGATTCATGCGGATATTGACTGGCCCAAAGGAAAGTTAATATTTGGCCGAATTACACGCATACCAGTGGTGATAAATATGTGATGATTATAAATGTAACCTAATGTGAATAATAAACCAATCCAAAGATAGGTTTTTTATTTGACATAACTTATCATCAATATTTGATCACTACAACAAGAGTACCACTTACAGTTAATATTACTGTCCAAAAACTTGATATTAATGTTGTGCTAGGTATCTTGAAATGTCATAATTTGCTTTTTTTTTAAATTTAAAGATTAAGTATTTAATTACTTGTTTTATGTGACATAATGGTTTATTCGATTTATTTTATTTTTGTTCTCTATTCAGATTTTATGTCTGCTACTTCTGTATCTGCCAACATGAGCAATGTCCCTATGTTAAATGAGACTAATTTTAAGGACTGGAAAGAGAATATGATGATTCTCTTGGGTTACATGGATCTAGATTTAGTCTTGAGAATGCCCAAACCCAATGAACTCAATGAAGAAAGTACTCAGTAGGATGAGGTTTATTGGGATAAGTGAGAGCATTCAAATAGGCTAAGTCTTATGATCATTAAGCGCGGCATTCCAGAAGCTTTTAGAGGTGCAGTAACTGATGAGGTTACTAATACCAGTGAGTTCCTTGCAGAAATTCAGAAACATTTTGCTAAAAACGATAAGGCTGAAACAAGCACGCTTTTAGCAAGCTTGATTTCAATGAAGTATAAAGGTAAGGGTAATGTTTTGAGACGGGAACTGCAACAATTTTTGAGGATGTTGAGTTTTGGGGGAGAAATCATGCTAGAAATATTGTTTTTAAGGAGGAAGAGGGATCTGCTGTTACTTTTGACAATGTACAGGTGTCAATACCTATCATTGATCAAGAAGCAAATTTGGATCCTCAACCAATAGACAATATTGTTCAACCCTTAAATCCAAATGATGAAATTTTTCCTGAAGAACAAACTCAACAACCTCAAGATAATACGCCATTAAGGCGATCCTCTAGAGTGAGGAGAAATGCAATTCCGGACGATTACGTCGTATATCTTCAGGAACATGAGGAAGAAAGTGGAATGATGGAAAATTATCCAATCAACTTCCATCAAGCTATGAAAAGTTTCAACTCTCAGAAATGGTTTGAAGCCATGAATGAAGAGTACAAATCAATGCAAGACAATAAAGTTTGGGAACTTGTCCCATTACCAGCTGGTGCGAAACCCATTGGTTGTAAATGGATATTTAAAACCAAACGGGATGATAATGTGGAAAGGTATAAAGTACGTTTTGTAGCTAAAGGCTTTACTCAAAAGGAAAGAATTGACTTCAAAGAGACCTTCTCTCTAGTTTCTACGAAGGACTCCTTCAGGATAATCATGGCACTAGTTGCACATTATGACCTTGAGTTACATCAGATGGATGTTAAGACAGCGTTTCTCAATGGCGATATTGACGAAACAATTTATATGGTACAACCAGAAAACTTTGTGTCGGAAGACTCAAAGAATATGGTTTGTAAATTAACTAAATCCATTTATAGGCTCAAGCAAGCTTCTCGTCAGTGGTACTCAAGTTTCATCAAATCAATGTCTCGTATGGTTTTGAGGCAAATCTTATGGATGAATGTGTGTATCACAAATTCAGTGGGAGTAAGTATATTTTCTTGGTTTTATATGTCGATGACATATTGCTAGCCACAAATGATAAAAGAATATTGCACGACACCAAGATTTTTTTGTCAAAATATTTTGGGATGAAAGATCTTGGTGACGCCTCCTTTGTTTTAGGAATCCAGATACACCGAGATCGTTCTAGGGGTGTTCTAGGATTGTCACAAGGGAACTATATCGATAAAGTCCTCCAAAGGTATGGCATGCAAAATAGCAAATCAGGTGATATCTCTGTCGCTAAAGGAGACAAATTCATTCTCAGTCAATGCCCTAAAAATAATTTAGAAATTTAAGAAATGCATAAAATTTCTTACGCTTCGGCTGTAGGAAGTCTAATGTATGCTCAGGTATGTACGCGTCCGGATATTGCGTACATTGTTGACATGTTAGGCAAATATCTAAGTAACCCGGAATGGATCATTGGAAAGCAGCCAAGCGGGTTATGAGATATTTACAGAGAACAAAAGAGTACATGCTTACATATAGGAGATCATATCAGTTAGAGATCATTGGGTACTCTGACTCCGATTTTGCTGGATGCCAAGACAGCAGAAGATCCACATCGGGCTATCTTTATTTGTTGGCTGGTGGAGCAATTTCTTGGAGGTCTGCGAAACAGACACTCATAGTTTCATCCACCATGGCAGCAGAGTTTGTAGCATGTTATGAGGCATCCAATCAAGGAATATGGCTGCGAAATTTTGTCACTGGGCTGCGTGTTCTGGATGGTATTGAAAGACTACTGAAAATATTTTGTGACAATAAATCAGTAGTTTTATATTCCAATAACAACAGGAGCTCCACAAAGTCAAAACACATTGATATCAAGTTCTTAGTTGTAAAAAAAAGAGTACAGAGTGGACAGATATCCATAGAGCATATTGGAATAAACTCTATGATAGCGGATCCGCTTACAAAGGGATTACCACCCAAGGTCTTTCATGAGCACACTGCTCATATGGGTGTTATCTTATTTGAGAATATTCAAATTTAGTGGGAGTTTGTATTATTTATTGTTTATTGCTCTATGTTATGTTTAGATTTTATCTATACATTTGGATTATGTTCTGCAGAAAATAAAGTATTCAGCTTATTACACTCTGTTAAAATTATGCTAAAGAATTAATCTCAATAAAGTTAAGTAGGACCAGTTGGAAATAGGCATAAATAGATCACATTGCATGTAATTTCCATGCTATGCACTCATGATTGATCTATGTCATTTAGCTGTGCTGATATAGATGACCATTGATCGGTCTAGTAACAATTGATGTAACAAAGGTCGCTTTGATCCTATGTCAGCATAGTAAATGGACAAGATTGTTTCGGATATACCCTAAGGACATGATAGCAAATTTTGAGCTCATACGGTTAAACACTTTTATTGGATTACATATGTGGCCCAGTGGGAGATTGTTAGATTAATTTTTGTAATTAATCTATAATTTGGGGCCACACATGTAGACAATTAAAATATGTGTGCTATCATTTAATTAAGCTAAGTCTAAATTTTGTGGTCTAATTAATAATTGATTAATTGGCTTAAAGGGTATAATAGTCATGAGATTATTGTATAGATACCATTAGATAATTATTACTTCTATGAGGGGTAGAAGGGTAATTATGGTAAAAATTATAACTGCCCTAGCAGTTTATAATTAGGGTTATGGTCCCCGTTCTACCACGACATATTCTGATTTCTCAAAATCCTCTCAGAGAGAATTCTAAGGAAGGATCTGGTGGCTAGAATTGGAAGAGCATAAAGCAAGGGTTCAAGATTTCTACATCAATGGATTCAGGTATGCTTCCGCTTTTAATTTTGTACTCATGGTATTAATCAGGAGATTCAATAATATACAAAATTATTTCTTTTATTTCGGATTTATCAATTGGTAAATTATTTCTATTACGAATCCGAACAGAGGAAAGACGTAAGGCCATGAATTCGTCCATGGGTTGGCGAATAACGGTGAGGGAATCGTGATCGAGTGGTGCGATCAGGTGAGAGTGCTTTCACATTGTTCTGTCGGGTGCTTCGTGACGCATTCAGGATGGAACTCGACCATAGAGAGCATCATGAGTGGCGTGCCGATGGTGATGCTGCCTCAGTGGGCGGACCAGGCGACGAATGCGAAAATGGTGGAGGAAGTGTGGGGGAATGGAGTGAAGGCGGAGACCAACGGCGAAGGGTTGATGGAGGGGAGAGAGCTGAAGAGGTGTTTAGAGCTTGTGATGGGAGAGGGAGAGGGAGGAGCGGAGATCAGGAGGAAGGCAGAGATGTGGAGGGAAAAGGCAAGGGAGGCAGTGGAAGATGATGGACCGTCGATTCGCAGTCTTATTGCTTTTGTAAATGATATATCTTCTGTCGGTGGACCATCTCCATCTTCTTCTTAAATCATAATCGGTCAAATAATTGTGTGATTTGAATATATTAATAAATAATGCAGTGCATGAAAATTTTAGGTGCTTTCTGATTTTAGACTTTATCTTTAATTAAATGCATATTAGGAATCCTACTATAGTAGAAAAAAATATTTTAACTCTGTGCTGTCTGTTTCATTGATTAAATAATTTAACTGGGCATAAATTTACTGTTGTAATTGCCACCATTATAATAATATTATTCGTAAGGATTGGCTAATTTCCTGGATTTTTTTTTAGTATTAAAAGGATATATAAATGGTAATTCTCTCTACAAAACAAAGGATAGTTAGTTAAAAAGTTGACGTTTAGTTCCAAGAATAAGTGTTTAAGGACTCTATTATGTGTTCCAAAATTTATCATATTAGCCTGCTAAATAGACAAAACGTTCAATAAATTTAACAATTTGCGAATTATGTTTTAATTAATTTAATTTAATGATATGTTATGTGTTAAGTTGTACATGCCGGTCTATTAATTTTTATTTTTTATTTTTTATTTTTGATAGGAATTCTACTAATTTAATTACGCTTTAAGTTGTCTCTAATAGTATGCAAATATAATAGGCACTTAATGTTTGTTCAGTTTCATCAATCATTTATGTATAAATAGGTAAGGAAAATAAAATCTATGACCAAATCACATTTAAAATTTTAAAAAAATAGAAGATTATACTCGTAAGATATGGACTTAGGATATCATAGTCGAGGAGTGAAATAAGTTTGCTATTACGAGGACGAGTAGTGTTCTGGTAATAATTTATTCACTCAATATGGAAAATCAAGTATTCTGGAAATAGCCAGGGCCTTGGGGGGAAAAATTATTCTTGTTGGGCCTACGCCCCATGGGCTTCGTTTATATTTCCATTATTATTATTGTTACTATTATTATTATTATTTTGATGAGATTGGTGATCCTTAGTGTTTGCATATTTGTTTCGTATGAGCAATTATGGCATTGATGAATGGGGGTGTCAAATTATACCTACCCTAATGTTGAAGGGTTTAAATCGATAGCACACAATTAGGAAAATGAATATACAATCGATAGAAATGGATCTGATAATTTATACATAAACTTGAGTTAACATTGTGCAAGATAAATCTCTTATAGAGGTATCTATGGGGACTCTTGGTTTATCTTACTTTTGGAAAGGGGTACTATCTTCTATAGATTTTATAATGAGATTTTCTAAGGTAGAAGTCGGTTCTGAATCTGATACTTCCATTTAATATAAGGACATCCATCTAAAAGATGATTTTCCTAGATTGTTTGGTTTATATATTAATAAATCTCGTAGGGTATCTGATATGGGATATAGGGTCTCAAAATAATGGATTTGCAATGTTCAGTTCAGCAGGAATTTGACAAGGACTTGGTTTCTCAATAGGGAGAGTTCTTGGATACACTTTCATCTATATCTGTTATATAGAAGGATTTCTTTCATAAATTCCGTGGTGAGTACACTATGAAATCATGTTCCGATTCCATTTCATTATATTTAGACATTGTCAATTCTTATTAAAATTATGGTTTGGTTGGTTTTACATGATAGACTACATACAAAGGAGATTTTGTCTAAGAAAGAAGTTCATAATCATGGTCTATTATGTATACTAAGTTTACATGAAGAATTTTTTAATCGATGTTATACCTATTTGGTATAGTATTAGATATAATTAGAAAATTGCTCCTTCTTGATAATTTGTTGGTTCTGTTAACTAGTTGGAGAAATGATTATATTATGAAGAATGTTAGATTGGATTGGAATTGAAAATTGCTCCCTGATAATTTGCCTAGGTGTAGAAAATTGCTACTCCCTGATATTTTGCTAGTTCTATTAACTAGTTGGAGAAACTAGTTGGAGAAATGATTATGTTATGTCATTTTAGAGAAAATTGATCCTCCTCGATAATTTTGACATTTGCGATGCATGTATGCCTAATAATCTATGCTATAACAAATTTACAATTATGTCAAGTGAATCAAAATGACCTATTACTCATGTGGGGTTCTAGAGATAAGACTTATACCAACTAATAAAATAGCATCATAAATTTATTAAACCTTTTGCATTTGAATAAAAAATGTATGGGAAAATATACTTAAAAATTATAGAATCTTTTTAAAGATTGGGTTACTCCAATGGGGTTTTCCAAACCAATAGATTCAGAAGATAAATGTCATGTTTTTGTAAGACTATGAAGAGACATTTTGGTCTAAACACCCATTTTGTTTTTTCAACTAAATTTGAATTTGAGTTTTAAGATGAATTACACAGCTTCTCCAAGTAAATATGAATGTCGTGATGTAATTGTCCTAATTTGTGTTTCCTGCTGAATATTGGTTATGGTTTTAAAAATGAGACATTTATCTTTGGGATTAACATGATCTAAAGGTATCAATTATCATAACTATTGTAGTATGCATTTAATTACAGCAAGTAATCTTTTCAACGAAATTATTTTTTAATATGAGTTTTGTCATGAAACTTCTTGTGATGTTTCTGTTAATCCACATTTGATTTTCTAGAAAAGAGCTAAAAGTGAATAAAACTACAAGATCATGAAACTGCAGAGAACAAAAGTCAAATACAGTCATTTTGATTAAAAGAATAAGGTCAGATCTTCATGTAGAAGAGAGTTGAAGCTCATAACTCAGTGTTTTGCCACCAAATGGTGGCAAGGTGGGATCCCCAAATACTAATATTTTTATAGAGTCTTCTATGTAATTTTGTAGCTATCCATTTGTACTCAGATTAAGGTTTGGTACTCCGAAACCTATATATTGACCGTGTCCTTATAATCTAGAGATTTTATTTAAATTTTGTACTCTTAGTGATTAATAAAGATTAGGATTTTTGCTAAAGGGGTGACGATCGCCATACCACGCTCCAGAGGTGACTCCATTGTCCAGAAGTACTTTCTAGTGTGTAGAAGTATTTTTCTTAGACGTTTAAATAAATTTAATGGCTTTCTAGTGTAAATTTTTAATTGCTTTCTAGGAAAAATAGAATTTTTAGTTTTATTAAATGAATAAAAATAGGATCTTGTTAATTAAGAGTATGAGTAACTAATCCACTTAATCGTAGAATGTAGATGAAACTAGGGATCAACCTCACATTATTCTATTTGTATTCTTTCTAAAATAAAAATAAAAAATGACATAATTTTTCTATGAAACAATAAAAATACAAAAACTTGTAGATTAAAACTTTGATATGTTATACTTAATTTAAGTATCTTGATAGCCTATACTTAGTTAGGATTTGGAGTTGTCGGTTTTTATTTATTTTGTTGAATTTATCTAACGATTTAGGTTATTTCTATTAAAAAGTAATTTTTTTGATGGATTATACTTGCACGTCACTTGATAGTCCATACTTAGAATATTTTAAGTAGGAATTAAATTAAAAGATCATATTTTTATGGAAGAAAGAAGATGAAATAGATAATATTTAGTTGTGAATTAGTGGATTCCATATCCTAGACTAATTATAATTACAAATCATCAATCAAAACTCATAGTTAGATCGTTAGAATAATAGAATTAGGAAGATCGCATAACACTCTAGATCTCTATAGGAACGACCTGGAAAGTGCTACAACCAACACTGTACTTTATAGTAAATTTATCACATGACTTTTCTATTGGATCAGCGACCGATGAACTAACCGGATTTGATATCTCTCTCAACTGCTTCAGCAGACAAACCCTCATTTCATTGTTCATATTCAAGAACGAATGGATGAAAATCTCCACATCCTTGTGATAGCTTATCGGATCCATAATTTGCATGTCGAGCTTCCTCCAATGAGGGTCTATTGTCTCCAAAGGTATTGGTTGATTGTCTATCTTATACATTGAAATCTCATGTGCACATGGCAAGTTATGAGTGTGTCGAATAATGTAACCACAAGCGACTAGATCTACGCCGATAAATGTTGCTCTTTTCAGTTGGCTGTGTGTATCAAGTTAAGTGCATATATTAATATTAGACCCGTTGTTCTTTGAATTCAGGCAGCATAAAATTGAAATGAATGATTGTTAGTTTTTTTTCAAATGAAACCTTAATTTCCATAGGTTGGAGTTCTAGCAGAGAATGGATGTTAGTCCAACTATTCTCGAAGTTAGTCCAACTATTCTCGAAGTTGCCTTGGCTGGTTCGAAGTCGTCATTTATGCAGGGCATGTGCACTCTCAGTCCTATTACTTGTCACATTATCCTTGTGCAAGCACATGTCCGTCAAGTAAGCAATGAATCTTTCCTTATATGGATCCAACCATGTTGCCATAACGTAGTCAAGTGCATCCAAATGGCTTCAAAAGTCAATTTTTAGAGCAGACAAGTGTGTATTATACTCATCAAGCACGTTGGATAACATGACAACCTTCTAGCTCGCATAAAACTTTTCCATCTCTTTTTGTTGACCAAAAAAATTTCTACAGTTTGCTAGGACGTTTTTGTTTAGGTGTCATCTATACAGAAGATGTCGACTAGAAGGGAAGGTCGATTCAATAGCATTTAGAAAATCCAACTCTCTGTCTATCACAATCACACCTGGTTCAACATTGTTGAGGAGTAGTTCACGTAGCTTGTCCATTGCCCATGCATAATTTGTTGCTTTTTCTCTTTCAAGAAATGCAAATGCAACTGAAAATGACATATTAGTCGATGCAACACGTACAATTTTCAACAACGAGCAATTGTATTTATTTGCCTTATATGTGTAGTCCATGATTAGAATAATTGAGAATGCATGAAAAAGTTCTACTCCAACAAGATGAGCCCAAAATATGTCAGTGATGGACTCAGTGTGCTTACAACTACAATGTCACTCAATATATTTGTTTTCGGTAATTTTAAATAACAAATGTTGTACATGTGATCTTCCATCTTACTCAAATACTTGCAATCTCTGTCATACATTGTATATTCTCTTCATGTTGAAACTTTTTTAGGATCTTTGTGCTTTAATGATATCAATATATATTTTGAACGCACATGACACTTCGACATCTCAACTAACACCATCTTCTCAGTTTCTGACAGTCTCCCTACAAAAGAATGACCTTACATGTACTTTGTAGTAGGATGGTTGTGCATACCACACATCAGTTTCATCGTCCATTCCTCCCCTTACACGATCATCTACTCACATTTCTGAAGGAATAGACATTCATATTATATTGATCCGCTTCTTCTCTTACGATTAGCAATATCTATCATATTTTTGGATCTAGATTATCTACCACGCTCACATCCAAACCAAATCACGCTTCTCTGATTATGACCACTACTATCAGATTTTGCAATTACAATAACAAAATCCAGTTTTCTTCCTTCATCTTGGACCCACCTAGAAAGCTCATCTCGATTTGAAAATATTTGTGACAGTTCATCGCATAAATTAAGGAAGTTGTCATAAGTAATAAATATAACTTTTACAAAAAAAAACCTTAAGAACATCTATCCAAAAGTTGTAAACTCCAAAATATTGTCTACACTGAAACCAATGAGAGTAGGACTAAATTGTATCACTGCATCCACCTACAAAAATCAAGAGAATGAATAAATCATTATTCTATATTATTTTGTCACAACCTCTAAATTAATTAAAAATAACAATATTTCTCTATCATTTTTCTTCATATATGTATAATTAGTGCGTACTTAAACCCACATAACAATTTTTAACAATTTTTTAAAGTCAGATATTCATGAATTTTAACAATTTTCATCCATTTTGTCTGAGTTAGATATTCATATCTAAGTGAAGAAAATCAAGTCGCATATTAATACCCTACTGGAATTAAATCTGGTTGGATGTTAATACCAGATTAGTGACCGACCATCAAAAACTAAGAATAATAAATTGCAAACAAAAAAATTTGTAACAATTAGTAACAATAAATCTTCTCATGCCAACAAAAAAAAAGTAACAATAAATTACAAATAAAAAAGCATAAAAACTAGGAATAATTTAAACCATACCTTAAATTTGTCCTCCGATACCAATTACACGTTAGATTTTTTCATTTGCTTCAAAAAACTCAAACTCTAAATCTTAATTTCGCTTATCATAGTGAATTTAAAGAATTTAAAATTCTTCCTAACTTTTTTTAGTAACATAAATATAAAAATTATAGAGAGTCGGAAAATCTATGAGTTCGTAGAAGATGTATTTTTTTAGATTTAAATACCATAAATAAACTTGTTTTTTGGATTTTTGAGAAAGAACAGAGGAGAAAGACGATGACAGTATTTTAAATTTTTAAGAAATCTTAGAGATTTGGGATTTAAAAGGATAACTTAGTCAACAAATGGTAAACTTGTAATTATTTGCAAGTTTCAAATATGTGTGTCAAGAGTAAATTGTCGTTCATAAATAGAATTTCCCTTCATTTATATACACCCTTCGAAATTTTGCCTTTTACTCATATGCACCCCCCAAAAGAAAACAAAAATTCCGAGTTGCATAAATATCCTTACAAAATATTAGTTTGTAAGTATATTCTTTATGATATATTAAAATTATATTTACATATGTAATAATAAATCCGTACATTAATCCGGAGAAGATGTTACCTATAACTAATATGCTCGATTGACATTCAATTCTCAAAAAATATTATAAATTATATAAGAGATGGAGAAAGTTAAGTATTAGTATGAAGGAAAAAGTTGCTCTATATTATGTATGAAGAGAAACTCAATAGAATTGTGCAGGCCTTATAAAACTATTTTGAGATTATGATCTCTATTTCTTAACTTCTCGAGGATCAAATTTCTTAAATTTTGGAGCTTACTTATCCTTTTAACAAGTGGATACAAGATTCTGTATTAACTAAAAACACACACACACATATATATATATATATATATATATATATATATATATATATATATATATATATATAATTTTTTTAAACCTCGACTTTACGCAGCGGTATAATTTTTTAAAACCCACAATTAAATACGTGCCCAACAGGAATCGAATATGGGTTGCTCTGATACTATGTTGAAAGTCCCCACCACTGCACCAAAACTCCGTAATTATGGTGAGCGTTGAGGGAAATTATTTTATATTTTAACAATATATATATATATATATATATATATATATATATATATATATATATATATATATAGTTTGATTTTAGTGTGTTTGGTAGTGTGCCACAAGAAATTCAATAAAAGAGAATCTATTTCTTTCTCTTCATACTTCTCCACCTATACAATATATCTTTGCCCCATTATTATCAAATTGGTATCAGAGCACAATGAAGAAGAAGAAGAAGAAAAGGGTTTCGAACCGACGAAATCGAACACAAGGAACAACGATGCCTTATACATGGCATGGAGCGATCACTAGGTTTGCAACAACAAGCAAGTAAGGTGATTTACGATAGAGGCAGTTGAGCTGCGATGACTGCTGTAGTCATAATGATGAGTAGGAGATTTTTGTTGGAGGTGGTTGATTACGATGACTGCTAGCTAGATTCACAATGGTGAGTTAGAGATTTACGTTGGAAATAATCGCATGGCAAAGTAGACTTGGTTAAAATTAAAATCAAATTAAAAATATTTCAGGCATGCAAGTGACAAGCAAGCATAGACCTGGTAGACACTCAAGGAGAGTGTACAGAGATGTGTAAGATACGCACGATGACTATGAGTTGCCTGAGTATGTGGAGCTCATTTATGTGGAGTCAAAAGATCAAGTCGTCGACATATTTACGAAGCCACTGAAGTTTGAAGTACTCTCTCTATTAAGGAGTACATTT
The DNA here is from genome assembly GCA_036321105.1 of Dracaena cambodiana. Lineage (NCBI taxonomy): Eukaryota > Viridiplantae > Streptophyta > Magnoliopsida > Asparagales > Asparagaceae > Dracaena > Dracaena cambodiana. Next base: position 24,983,535 of record JAYEPQ010000017.1, read on the forward strand.
GGAATGATGAATAAAAATTAATGGAGGATGCGAAATTAATATATTCTTGATTTTTTGTATTTCTTGATAAACTAAAGAGTCACTAGAATGAATGCTTCTTGAGAATCTAAAGAGTCATTCAGGAAGTTTAAGAGTCAGTAGAAAGAGAGACTGTATGTATATTTAATTAGGGAGATAAATGGTCATTTGTACCACTATATATATGGGTTGATTGTAGTGTGTTTGTGAGGTGCCAAGAAGTTCAATAAAAGAGAATCTATTTCCTTCTCTTCATACTTCTCCAGATATACAATATATCTTTTCTCCACTATTATCATTGGTGTAGAGAAAGAGCCTTCAATATGGTATCAGAACAATTCATGTTTAATAAAATAAATAATAGTATCGTTGCGTTAAGCCCTCACCATAACTTCGAAGTTTTGGTGCAGTGGAAGGGCCTTCAACAATAACTATAATTGATATAATAAGTTATAAACTGTTAGTTTAAAGATTATTTAATTTTAATATTAACAAGTACAAGCTAACATTAGCAATTACTCTATACAACTAATAATTATAGTTTTTCAAGAAGAACTTCGATAGAATTTTGAATTTCATTTTCTAGAAGGAACTCTATGCAGTAATAACTATAGTTTTTGTAATTATTTATTTTAGTTTAATATTATTTTTGTTAAAATACAAAATAATTTCTCTCAATCCTTATCACAACTTCAGAGTTTTGGTATAGTGGAAGGGACTTTCAATATGGTACCGGAGCAACCTACGTTCAAATCCTACCGGGCGCTTATTTAATTGTGGGTTTTAAAAAAAATTATACTGCTACGTAAATCCCAGATTTCTGTACAAAATGGGCCTTCAACCTGCGAGGGGCGTGTTAAAATACAAAATAATTTCTCTTAACCCTTACCACAACTTTAGAGTTTTTGTGCAGTGGAAGGATCTTTCAACAATTTTATTTAGGGATTTTTACATATTTGTCCCTTAGTTCTTTAAAAATTAGAATTTAGTCACTCAAATCTTCAAATTTATAATTTAGTCCCCAAAATCTTTTAAGTTACCACAATTTAGTCTCCCAGCCATATTTTTGGCCCGAAATTTCCGTTATACCTTTGAGTTATTTCATTTTAGTCATCTCTTTCCTCTTCCTCCTCTCTTTATTTTCTTATTGGGTTCCTCTCTCCATTCTTCTCCTCTCTCTCTTCCCTCCAAGTTAATCTCTAAAGTGAAGTAACTCAAGAGAATCCAATAAGGAGAGGGAAGAGAGAAACAAGAGAAGAATGGAGAGGGGATTCCAATAAGAAGAGGAAGAGATGAGCAAGAGAGAAGAGAACTAAAGTGAAGTAACTCAGAAGTATAACGGGAAATTCGGGCCAAAAATATGGCTGGGGGACTAAATTGTGGTAACTTAAAGGATTTGGGGGACAAAATTATAAATATGAAGATTTGGAAGACTAAATTCTAATTTTTAAAGATTTAAGGGACAGATATGTAAAAACCCCTTTTATTTATATAACCTATAACTTCTTCTATAGAGAAACCAATTAAATTTTGAGTTGAATTTTCTCGGAAGGAACTCCATAATAAAAGAAAATATGACTAGAGGAAATATTACTCCCTACCATTTGCTTTTGTTGTGATATGTTAACACCTAGTTAAGTCTAATTGCTTTTTCTCCAACCAATCAGTCTTAGCCCAAAAGACATCATCACTCTCTTATCTTGTAAATAGGAAAGGGATTGAGCATTCCCACCCATAGTTTATGGAGATATTCCGAATAATTGATAATGCACGCTAGAAAAATATATACAATGATTCAATGAGATCTTAAGGGACCAAAGGCTCTGTTTAGTTTGGAGGAAAATGAAGGAAATGAAAGAAAAAATAAGAAAGAAAGTGTTTCCTTTTTTTGGTTTGTAATGAAATTTAAAAGAAAAGAGAGTCAAAGAAAAATAAGAGAAATTATGACTAAATTTTATGACACATTGCGCATACCATCACCATCATCACGCATCATCCAAGTATTATGAAAGTAAGTGATATGAAACTAAAAGGGTTCTTTATTCATGTTTGCATGAATGAAGATAACGAACAGAAAGAGAGTTAAAAAGTTAAGCTTCCTCATTTATTACAAAAATGATAAAGAAAAAGAAAAAGGTACAAGGGGATCAAAATTTCCCTATAATCCTCAGCCTGCTCTCGGTTTGATCAAGAAAAAGTTGTTGAGAGAGTTGGATCCAAGATTCTTCAATCGACCGAGTACTTACCATCCTTTCTTTCTCAAGTTGCCCTTGTTGCAAGACCAACTCCTCTTTTCTCTTGAAGGACTCTTCTAATTTGGCCTGGCTTGCCTCCAAAATGGCTCGAGCCTTAGCAATGGTTTCGTGGGCCCGAGATATTGCCGTTTGGCTAGCATCTATCTCGAAGTCTGTCTTCTCCAGATCTACCAAAATTGCTTCTTAGTTAGCTTTGAGGTCGGCTAACTCATAAGACCAGACCTTTTCTTGGCATCTCAATTCTTTTTGGCGAGCCATTAGGTCCACTCATAGTCACACTACTTCGTTTGTTGCTATTGCCGCCACATCTTCTTGGCGAAGAGCATTTAGCATCTGAACTTGTTCCTTTAGGGCTTCTAAACGAGCCCGATAAGGTGCTGCTTACTCAGAATCTCCAATCCTTTCAATATTGTCTAGATAGCTAGTCAACATTGGACGTCCAGATTCAAGGAAATCACGCCCACTTAGAATCATGTTGATGTATCTCCTTAGCAGTTGTATGAAGTCACTAACACTGAAGTTGAAATATTTTTCGAGTGGGTCTTTAGTGGCAAGATTGAGATTAGGCAACACCAAGTGTGGAACCGTAGGTGGGGGGTATAACTTCTACTAGAATGGATAGTATGGGGGCCGCCCTTGTACAATATTCATGATATGTGGAGCTAGTAGCTGTAGCAAAGAACTGGCCGAACTAGGAATCTGAATAGATACACCACCTTCATTAGCTATCTGGAGAACAAGATTGATAGGGGTAGACTCTGAAGAGGGACCATCGCTTGAACATTCCCAGATACTGGATGTTGCCTCAAATGAAAACTTTAGTGAGTCTTCCCCTTCAACTGGTAGAGTGGCCAGTGTTGAAGGTAGAACAACTGTAGGAATCTCGGCCACAACTACAAAAGGAGTCACCACAGCAAGTCGAGAAGTCATGGGTGCTCCAATAATGACGGGGAAGCTGTCCACAAAGCATGAGGCAGGTGGAGTAGGAGAGGGCAGAGAGACCTTGGACTCAGATGGAATGGAATCTTACGGCACTATGCTTGTTGGGGGTTGTGATCAGTCATCACTTCCTAACTCGCCTGGCCTAAGACAAGTGAGTGTGCTGGAATTGGGTTGGGACGTGAAATAATCCGTGTCATATTCATTTGTAGAACTACCCAATCCACCCATTGATGCACTAGCACCGAAATAGTCAACTCGCTCTTTCGATTCTATTCTTGTTGAAGAGTGCATGGGTGAGTGAGGCTGATTACCTAGTGCCAAGAAGGAAGAAGAGATGTTAAGTCCCATAGGCATAAAAAAAAGAAAAGAAATAGGCTAAATTTTACCAGTAGAAACTAGCCCGGTAATTGGGCTAGTGGGAGGAACGACTGCAATATCAAACAGAGCGCCTGTTCCACTGGCTAGAGGCAACTCTTTGGTGTGGTCTGGAGAATTGAGGGCAGGGACAATTGCAACACCCGTGGCATCTAAAGGAGGTGTAGGAGTGTCCTCTTGAATTGGCATTGTTTAAAATGTTACAACCAAGAGATCAACTACAAATTGGACTCTCTTCTTCAGGGATTATCATGGTTGGAAGAGTGTGCTGTATTGTCTTCTTTCTCCCACAGGTTGGTTCACTCTTCCCATTCGACAGTGTTTAGGCAAAGGATTCCGAGTATTTTCATCTTCATCACCAGTAACTTTGGGGGCTTCTCCAACTAAGCAGCACCATTACCCGTGTCGTCATCTTTTGAACTGCTCTCACCGTCGGATGATTGAGCCTCCATATCCAAGTATTCACCCATCCCTCTGACGCGGACTATTTTGGCTCCTTTACGACGGGAATAGAAGGAGTTTATCTCCTTACAATAGCTGTGGTTGTTCGAGAAGCTGGGAACTGTAGAATTGGTTATATAGTACTATGTGCAAAATCTGAGTATTGTGTTCAGAACAGGAGACTTCTAGGGTAGGACGAATTCTGCACCAGTACCCTCGGCTACGAAGTGGAACCAACCTCGTGCACCTTCGAATAAATTCTCCTGATAAACCAAATCCTTGTTTGAGTTTCCAACATATAATTGGGTATAACCGAATTGACGAGCAAAATGACTGGGAGTGTAAGGTTCAATGTAGCACATGTTGTCCTGCCTGTAGACCAAATGATCAGGACGTATGCTCAGCAAACACCAGAAGACCTCCAAAGATAGAGTGGAGAAATTATCTTGCCCCAGAGCATCTTTAAATCTCGACCCGTATCCACTATCCGAAAAGTCATGAAAGTATCGGTTAATCTCATAGTTCTGATGATGTTGGAGAGCTTTGTAGATAACTGGCATGTTGTGACCCCTCCAGGAGGATCACTCATATTTCTCCACAAAGAAAGGCTTGTCTAAAGGACAGTAGTTGGCAGGTGTCATTAGAGAAGAGCAGTGCATCACAAGCCATGCCATCAAGTAAGTGTAAGGCATCTTCACTCGAGGATTTGGCATCTTCATCCAGACAAGCCCCTTGGTTGTATTTCCCTTAGCCTTAACCTTTGAAAGAAAACCATCAGAAAGTGCTCCTAGTCCACTTTGAAGGTTGTAGATCATGACCAGAAGAAGTCTAAATGGAAGTCCATATGCCAGAAGGACTGCTGGGTAGACCACATTAATAGCAATAGCATCTTTAGGAAGTGAGGGGATGACGCATCGCTTCAGTCACAACATGAGGAACCCAGTGATCAGACCTCTACTTGATGCAGGAAACCCAGCTTGAATTTGGAAGCTTTTGAATACCGTACCAACGCTAAACCCTCCCTCGTTCAAGTCAGTAGTGTTGGATACATCGCCTATTTCCGCGATGCACTACTCGATTTCATCCTTATCAACAGCCTTATAGCCTGTAATGCTCCCAAGGCTTTCTTTCAAATTTCTGAACAAGTAAGTAGCCCATACCTTGTAGCCGACCCATTGATTTCTAGTTCCAGATATGTCAGTACAAATACGAAAGTGACACATTATTTCCTAGTAAGTTTCATAGATACGCTCATCTTTTGCTGTTAATATGTTTAGCTCCTTGGTTGTCAGGATATACTCTTCGTAGGGAACTTCACCCATGGATAAGACCGACACCTTATACATTTCATGAAGAGTAAGTCCCAATTCACCAACGGGAGTACAGAATGTGCCAGTCTCAAAGTTATACATCTCTAGTAGGCTAAATAGGTGATATGGGCTTTGGGGGATACCATATTGAACATTCCAGATCGCCCGATATTAGCCTATTTCCTTCAAAACTTGTTCGTGGGACTCAAGCATGTATCCCACTAGTTGAGCCCACCACATTTTGTTGGGAACGAATCCAACCTGGGGTCTTGAAATTATTGGAAGGATACTGCCTGACCTTAGCTACAAATTCGCTGATAAAGGTCTTAGCGCGAATAACAGTTTCTACCACTAGATGCTCTTTATCCACTCTCCCTGGGAGGAGCCTGGTGACTAATCTCGCTGGACCATCCTAGTAGGGCCCATGGGCACCAAACTTTCCTATCACTACCCATCGTGTTCTCGGGTGATGTCCCAGTCCATTCAACAAGGGGCTGACAATTTTTGAAGATACACAAGAGGATAACTCTGTTCCATGTCGGGCAAAAACATAAGGAGGTCCCTAACTTGGTGAAGCCACTTGCTCTCTTCTTCAAGCAAAACTTCATCTGAAACTAACACTTTATCACCAAAAAAGAAATCTGGCTTCGCTAAGGCTTCCCAACTCATGGCCTCAAAAAGAGTGCCGGTCATTATCTCCCTTGCAGTGACGGAGCTATACCTTTTTAACCTTTCGTGACGCTCTCTGATACCTGAGTGGTACACAGGAATTGTTGCTTCATATCTAAACTGTGTTGCTCCATATGGCCTCCCAATGAATCCAAGATGGTGCTTCTTTGATAAAGGATCTATCGAATAAACCCACTGCAAAAGAAGAGATCAGAATTATAAAAAAGTGTCAAAGTTATAAAAAAGACACTAAGTGTCAAAATACGAAGTTAAATGATCGCCTCGCATTGAACTAAAATGCGAAGCTAAGCTATAGCCTCGCGCATCAATAGAAAATGCGAAGTTAAGTAATAGTGTCGTGCAGCAACTAAATACGCGAGACTAAGAATAGCCTCGCACAACAATATATAACGCGAGGCTAATGAATAGCCTCGCATAAATAGTAGACCAAGGGTCTTTTCACCAACTCACCAAAGCGACTAGAGTACAACAATCATTTCATAGACCTATGGAAGATTTAGAAGATCAACTTCGCATATGAGTGATGAATTCATTTCAAATCATCATAAAAAAAGAGGTTATAAATCTAAAATCCAAAGTATTTCAAAATTTGCTAACAATACTATAGTAATTTTGAAAACTTTGATTGGGGTCCTGCTGAAGGAAAAAATTTTGAAGAAAAAGGAAGACCTGAAGTGGCTTCGCAGCCAAACTCACGCGAGGCTAGAGCGTAGCCTCGCATTGAGAACGTAACACGAAGCTAACTCTTAACTTAGCGTTCTAGGGCTGTTAGCCTCACATTTACTGATTGAAGGAAGATTCTCAGGATCTGTAATTTGTTTTAAATTGGATTTCGGCTGATCTACTGTCAAAATCAAATCAAATCAAGATACAAAATCTAGAGATCCAAATCATGGTCAAATTTTTTATTAGAATCCTTGATGAATATAAAAATATTCCATCTCTATCTCTAAGAAATTCTCATAACTAACTGAGGCCTATAAATAGCTTTCATGAGAGAACTATGAGAGAACCTTTGGCAAAAAACGCTACGTGCGAGAGCCTTGAAGCATCCTGACCAGCAGAGAGAGCTAGGGTCGGTCGTTCCTCTTTCCTCAATAGCAATCTTCATGTCGGATCGCCAATAAGATCTACGAGCTTGATCCCATCGCTACACCAAGAATCCACCTCTTCTGTAAAAGAGAGAGATGTTATAAAGTCCTCTTGTTTGTTTTCTTTTAATTCTTCCATTGTAATCTTTGAAAATTATTGTAATCTATGGCAATGTAAGAGAGTAAGAATTTTGTAGAAAACAATGTGTGTGTGTGAGAGAGAGTTTTGCTAAAAATAATGTGTGTGAGAGAGAGAGAGAGAGAGAGAGAACATGATTGAGAGCAGTGAAGGGAATTCCTTCACCAGTGCTGAGAGATGACCCAGTAAGAATGTTGAACATGGCATATGAAAATACAATTCATGGATGGACATTTTTTGAAAAAGAGCCCCTCTCCCATTGAGACTATAGCTGGCCTCGTTAAAGAAAATTCTCTCTCCTCTTCTCCCCCACGCTCTTTTCAAAACCCAATAGATCTCGAGGGTGCTCAACAAGCTCAGGACAGCCCTCCTCTCAATCATACGGCCACCGCCCATAACCCTATGCTCGGAAACCCCATTCTTCTGGCCAACACCTGCGCCATTGCGCTCGGAGCCTAATTCCGAAGCCGTTGTCGTTGGTTTTACCAGTTGAGGATGATGGATTTAAACCCAAGATCAGGATTGACAGTAAATCATCATGTTAGGTACTAATTTTTAAAAAATTATTTTTCCTTTTCTTTTTTATTTTTATATTGTTAGAGGTCCCAAACTCTGCCTTTTGCGTTGCTTGATTTTTTTATCGTTCGGTTTCTCCTTCACTCTCTCGAGTCACTTATGAACTATTGTTGTTTGAAAAGCATCGAGGTTTTTATTAGGGTAGATGAATAGTAAATGTTTGCATGGTAAACAACTTGAAATCTTCTTGGATATGGAAGTGCATATAATTTCATGTTATAGAGATGATAATGTTTCTAAAGTTTAATAAATGCGTACCAATATGTAACAACATGATTCTAACTTTTAATACTGAACATTCTTATCAAGGAACTGAAGTATCAATGAGTAGAACGGTTCTGATAAAGTACATATACTCTTCGTACTATATAAAACATGAAAAATTTCGTTCAAAACTCAAAATTTAAAATCTATTTTATTTGTCACATTTCCTCTGACATGGTTGATTCTCTTCTTCCTAATGACATTGCGACTCTGAAATTGTTGAAACTCCTCTTCCTGATAATATCCCGAGCGACAACAAGAGGGGGAGCGAACTGGCCTTTGCCCTTGCACATCACTGAGCAATGCCTCACTAGCTATCCGACCTGAAAATATTATAGACTTGGGAGCATAGTTGTATCCTTATTACTGGAGAACGGATGCCCCAATTGTGTGGAAGGTCGTGGACAAGTCTCCAATGACAATAAAGGAGATGGCCATCGATAAGATAGATTGTATGGGAATGAGAGTCTAATGTAGTCTTGAATCTGGATATATTTTTTTGAGTTTGGTGAGTATTTAAAGCCTTTAGTTTTGATTTGTTGAAAAGAGGCATGACAGGCAAACTGGTTTGAGTAAGACTAAGAATTCTCACTAGAAATTTGTCTGGGGCAGGCTTTCCTCGATCCTAGTGATGATGATGATGAGAAGCTAGGACAGAGCATCGTTCACCCGAATCTCGACAAGCGCAACATGATCTCGATGAAATAGATCACTATCACCAAGTCCAGCACCTACGACATCAACATGAACTCGACCAGATACACATAGCATCAACCCTAGAATGTCTCTAGAAATAGTGATATGAAGGCCGCCAGCATCAGCTATCTTTCCCGTGCTGCTAGCCCCTCGGATCGCATTGCAGTGGCGGCAGTGACAAGCCAGATCATGATGGCAAGTGAAGCATTGTAAGGAGCGCGTTAAGCTCGAAGAGTGCCCTGGAGATCTCATTGGGTTTTAGCATGAGATTTGTAGAGAGAGGAGTGAGACTAGAGAGATAACAAGAAAGAGAGAATTTTCTTGTTAATTAGAAGGAGAAGGAGATAGAATTAGGAGGAGAGAAAATTTTCCTTAACAAGGCCAGCTGCAGTCTCAATACGAGAGAGGCTCTTTTGCAAAAATAGCCAACCATATACTATGTTCTTCGAAGCCATGTGCAGCACTCTTATTGGGCCATGTAAGCACTGGTGAAGGAATTTCCTTCACTATCAGATAATTTCTTGTTTTCTCTCTCTCTCATATATATATATATATATATATATATATATATATATTTCCCGTATATGAATAATGCAATTCATTATTGTATTCATATGATCAACATATATACTTTACTTTTATATCTGATTGCCAACTTGACTCGTGATATGTCAAGGCTAATATTAATGCAACTCAAATTAGCAACTAATTGGTTTGATCCTACTCCTTGCCCATCCACTGTCATTCTCTTTAGTACATGAAATTGCTTAACAGATTTCAATCAAGATAAAATTGTCATTTATCTTTTGGTCTTCCAAACTGTGAGACTGACTCAGTGTACTTGTAGACCGAGGAGAGTATAAGGAGATTGTAAGTAGAGAAACCCAATTAATTGCTTGTTTTTATCAACAACTTGGTGATTCTATCATCTTCATGATCCATCTGCCAACATCCATTTTGCTTGGCATGTTAGGCATGTTAATAATGAAGCTTTTGCTAGCCAAGTGAATGCAGAAATAAATCAAAATTATTAGGTAATTGAATGCTTATCAATTAATATATAATATAAAAAATAATTCTGTGAAGAAATAGTCATACTCACATTTCATTATCAGAGACTAGTCAATTGGTTGATACTACTATTGCTACTAGGACCACTACTGCTGAATTGATAGCAAAATGTAGAAGCTAATAGTTATTCTTGATGATCATACCTTGTCCATCTATAACTGAATCAATTGGATCTTCTGAAGAAAGTGTTTCCCACAAAACTCGCGCTTCCTTCCATTGCTATTGATTTGTGTTTACGAAGATATCAAAGTACAATAAAAAGAAGTTAAGGAAAATTAAACGAGAGGATTTATAAGTTATCGCTCTCTTTCACAAAAGTTGTGGGTTCTTTATCGTTGCTATGGAGTATCGAGCACATACTCCGTTGACGATCTGATGCTTGGATTAGTCTTGAACGTGAAAAGTTGATGAAGAACGTTTCTGGCCAACGGCTTCTTGCTGCTGGTTGGCGTGCCCTCGCATTGAAAATCAATTTGCCAAAGGTCTCCAACAATTTCCTCCCTTCCCTTTTCCCCTCTTGACCCCTACTTATAGTTTTAGGAGTTTTCTTAGGAGATGAGGATGGAATTTCATCACAATTCAATCTCTGAACTTGTATATCAGTTGGATTTGAAATTTTCAATTCGGAGTAATTGGATATGATTAGATTTGGAATTTTGATACAAATCCAAAAAAAAACTCTATTTGGAAACTGAATTAGCCTCATACAGGGCTATCAGCCTTGCGTGCAGGAGGCTATCAGCCTTGTGTGCACGGGGCTGTTTGCCCCATATGGCTTAGTTCCTTTGAATCCAAATTTTTTCCTTCTACAAGACCCCCTCCAAATTTTTTAAAATATCGTTTGTTGATTTCTAATGAGTTTTGAAATACTTTGGACTATAATTTTTTAAAATTTCATCACAAAAGCTTCTTTTGTATAAGAGGCTATCTAGTTTCGCGAGGCTAATATCCTCACGTGGCTTATAGCCTCGCGGGGCTGTTACTCATCCTATTGGTACTCAGCCTTGTGAAATTTTTGCTAACAAATTGAGCCTCCTTGGGTGTCATTTCCTCTTTAAAATGGCCCCTTCATCTTCTTCCTCTCATTTTATCCTAAGAAACACATTTTTTCCTCCTCGGGAATTCCTCCAAATTTTCTTGAATTTCTTCATTCTTTCTTCAAATTCTCGCCACATTCTTCCATCAATGACACCAAAGAAGGTTGTGGATAGCTGGAGTGGTGCCTCCTCTCACTCTCAGCTGTTGGTAGCTAGGATTGGATCCGTTCTTTTCGTTCTTGGAGGTAAAATCCCTTTAAATCCTCATTTTCTTTCTCTTTTTTGAGTAGAAATGAGTTATGAAGCTTCAATTCTATATTTTTGCCATGATTTTTGGCTTGATTTTAGCTAAAAACACCATTTGTGCTACCAGCAGCATTGGGGTTTGCCGACAGTGGCGAACCGACTCTGGGCTCTATGACGTGAGGCTAAGTAGCGCCGCGTAAAGTTACACAAGGCTACAACCTCGCGTTTTAGTAATGTTGCATTGCGTTTGATTTCGCGAGGTTGTTAGCCTCGCATTCTTCTCTGTTTACGTGGGGCTATTTTAGCCTTGCATTTTTTCCTCTTAGAGAAATTTTTAGTTTCTGATGAGCTTTTGACTTCTTCTTTGTCTTCATAGCAGTGAACTAGATGACTTATCTGATGAGGCGTCATCACTTCGGCTTCTGAAGAGGTCCTAATGGTAGAATTAAACATTGATTCCGTGGACCAATCTCATCTTTCACTCTGGGCAGCAGTGTTGATTGGAGAGATAGGCTATCCAGCAGTAGTCCTTCTATCTTAAGGGAATTGACAAGCGATGCCCCTCTCGAAGGTGCGAACAGAGAAAAACTTTAGAAGCCAACCTTTCTCTTTGGTGACTCGATACTAGTCTCGTAGAAGTTTCTATTTGAGGATAAATGCAAGTGGCTTTGCCAAGTGAGAGATGTGAGAATGTTTATTCCGAAGATGGCGAGGAGCTGCTCATTATATCTCTAAAGTATTTCTGTCCCTCGCCAAATGGAGTGGAGTCTCATCAAGAATCAAGATGGCATTACCGTTGGTAGTTTCGGCAGTCAGGGTCCGTACCAAGATAGCCTTGGTAAATACTTAACTAGTTTGCTTTCAGGATGAGTAGGGAAATTTTTTCCTCTCGATGAGTCTCCCCAACTTGCCAGCACCTTTCTTAATGACTTCCTGAAGTTGAAAGGGCAATATCCTACCCACAACTTTCGTACACCTGGATGGATTTATTCCACTGACAGGATGTGGTAGAGCAGCATGATCAGCTTCATACTTTCAAATTTCGAAATGATTCTAAAGGATATTGGGTTGTATAAAGCCATTAGAAATGTACAGTACAGTCTTCCTCGTGCCTATTATCTATTTAGTATTCTAGAGATGTACAACCCTAAGTCTAGGACTTTCTTTACTCCTATTGGCGAACTCGGCTTCGCTCTCTATGAGATGTTTGAAGTTTCTCTACTATCAATAGAGAAGCTGCCAAACGAGGAGATAGCCCCGACCACAGAGGAGTTGCAACGAATAAAGACTCAGGATCCTCAGGTATACGAGACGTACTGGGAGGTGATGTGCTGCTTCTGCATTTGCCAAGAGGTTTCAGATACAAGACACTGAGGTGTAGCCAACAACTATGGGCTAACTACCGTTTCCAAGATGTAGATCATCCCGAGGTTATCGTGATGAAGTTGGACCCTCTCAACCAGGCTTTTGTTGAGACTCGGATAGCTACTATAGGGACCACTTCATATGTAGCAGAGTCAGATGATGCTAGATTTAAAGCAGGCACAAGCTTCCAAAGATTCCACTATCAGGCTCAAATGCCCATTTCCGATAGAAGGTTGATAGCGGACTTTCTCAAGCTATGATTAAAGTGGTGTGTTGTCCCATCCGTGCCTCAAGACACCATAGCTATCGAGATAGTATACCCAGTCATTCCTTGCACATGGAAGACCCCTCAGATTTCTATCCATTATGGTCTGCAAGTTGCAGAATGACCTTTAGGAACTTGCGATGGAGTTTTGCCCAGGAGGCAAAAAGAAGAAAAAGAGTAAAGGTACTGAATTCGAGGTTATGTGCCAACTCCAAATTGCAAAGTAGAGTTACCTTACACCTATCTCATGGCATGATTCGTAATGTATTGCCCGAGCTTGATGACTTCGCCTCCAGAAGACAGTAGTGGGGTTCATTCATTCAATGGCATGAAGGATGTGATAGGAGAGCCATTATATGAGCGCAATTCGTAAGACTATGCACAATCATCATAACTACCACATCTACCGATATTTTTCTGACTTCTCTGGGGGTGCTTACGAAGAAAAAAATCAAAAATACCACCGGTCCTGACGACTACACTATCCTTTCTTCTGGCTATTTTTGTTGGTTGATCAACATCAGACCAAGGCACCTATTATATCATTAAGGATCAATCTGTTTTCTTGAACCATATTTTACCAACTAGTTTGCTCATCAGTTCAGATATTCTCAGCTTTATGATGGCAATTCCAATACTTTGCTGCAATTTCGATGTAACATGTTCGAAGGTGCTAGAGGATGGAATCACTTTTCTGCTGACTGCATGGGAGCTCATTTCGCCCTACCTCAGAAGACTCCCAATCTTTATATGTCTCTAAAATTTTGCTCTTGGTACCAAAGTGCTAACACTATACCTTCCTCCTTTTCTATCAATGTTGGCGGAAAAATTGAGAAGCAAGCAAAAAAGCCACAGAGAGCATAATAGCTTAGCCTCGCGTATGTGTTCGCCATAAAAATTGTAAATGATTCTCTATTGAGCTATTTTAATAAAGGATTACAATTTCAACGGTTTTCCATTTACAAAGATGAGGAAAAATCAAATTCCTCTTTGTTTAAAGCTAGGTTCTGAGGTAGCTGTAGAGGACGATCTTGCTCTCCGTTGACACTCCGCACGAACTCTTTCAATTGGTAGAAAGGCTCTGTACTTCTGATCACAAAGGGTAATTCTAGAAGAAGATGATCTCTCTCTCTCTACTCCTCTTTCTGTTTTCCGGCTTTTTATAGGGGTTTCAGGGAAACGTCCCCATTCCATTCGTTCGACCGTTAGCCCCACTACTCGAGAAGTGCCGTCATATTCGTTAGGTAGTTACTCCCACGATCGAAATAATGCTGCTATATTTATTTGGCAGTTAGCTCCACGATCTAAGGTGACAACTCCCCTTGTTCGGGTCGGATGGAAGCTATGGGTAGTATCGCGAATCTCAACTTTAAATTTGCGGATCTGTTCTGTTGTAGCTGGGTCGCGAAGCTCGAACTTTAGGTTTGCGGATCTGCTGAGTTGTGAATCTCAAACCCTAAATTCGTGGATCTGCTTTGTTTTCAACAGATGACTCCAGAATTTTTCACCGACAAAACTCCCTTCAAAGTTTTCAAAACTCTCATGATCCTCTGAGGTGTTTTGGAATACTTTGGATATAACATTCTCCTTTGATGTGATGTAGGATTCTGTATTAGAATCTCCATCTTCTATATTTTCGAGAGTGCAATTCTGTATTAGAACTTTCAATTGAGGGCAGCATGATCCTGTCTCAATATTCTGAACTCCCATTTCAAAAGGAATACGACTCTGTATTAGCGCTGTAAACTTGCTGTTTATTAAGGAAAATGCGACTTTGTGTTAGTGCCACGATCTTCAACTCTTGAAGGAGAATACGACTCTGTATTAGGATCGTAAATTTTCATTTCGAAAGGAACATGACTCTGTATTATGGTCGCGAACTTTCATCTTTGAAGGAGAAAACGACTCTGTATTAGGGTCGCGAACTTTCATTTTGGTTGCGGAAAATCCTGAAGGTGGTTACTTTATATGGCGTAGGAATTGAGACTTTCTCCGAGCCGCATTAAATGAAAAGGTACTCACGAGATTTGGGCCAGGGATCACGTCCATCCGAAGAACTCGGCCATCAAATCACCTGCTATAGAACCTCGATTTCATGAGATAGGGCATTCCTAACTTCTTTCTGAGAAATTTGAACTCCAGGCTCATCTTCAAGGTTTTCAAGGCTTTTCATCTTCGGCCTCCATTAATCTCTGATTTTTCTCATGAAAGATTTCTTTAATCTGCAAAAGATGCCAAAGAAAGTTTCTTCATCTGTTGCTTCTGCAAGTGGCTATCGAGACCATCAAGCAACTTCTAGTTTGATAGTGGTTCGACAAGAACCCTTGATTGGAAGTAATTTCTTAACACATATTTGAAAGGTAGTCCCTTTCTTAATTTTTGTCTTGAATCCGAATGTTTCTTTTGCAGTTGATTACGCCTTGAATCCTTGGCCAAAGGATTATTATTTGGATATTCAGGTGGCTATGACGGGAAGAAGGAGTTCAGGCTTGACCAAGTTTTCCCATATTGCACCGCATCCGATAGGCAGGAAAGGGAAAACAAAATTCTCAATCCTACTCGCTCAATATTACGAGAGCTGATGACCACTACTCCTTTTGAAGGAGACAATCGATCTTTGTTGAATAAACCTGCCTTTTTGTTCGGTGATCCAGTTTCGGTGCCCGACAGTGGTTTGGATGATGGAGATTACAAGTGGCTTCGCCATGTTGAAGGCCGCAACTTGTTTCTCCCCAACATGGAGAGGAACTACCCATTTCTATTTCTCCAATCCCTTTCTGCACCCAGACGAATGGACTGACATTTAAACAGGCCACAAGATGGCGTCTTATTGGGAGGATTTAACGCATAAGGTGCCTTCCCTCGTTCCACTAGGAAACACTTTTGTGGGTTGTTCCCGGGGTCCTTTAAACAAGACTTTCCAATAGGTGAAACACCCATAATCGCTCAGACCTTCTTGCATCAATTCGTCAACGCGCAAGGGGAGTTTCCAGTTCAAGACTTTCGTCCCCTCGGATGGGTTTACTGCTCTTCGAAAGGAGAGTGGGTAATTCTGACTGATTTCTTTTTGAACACTTTCAGAGATTAGTTTCAGCATGCGAAGCTGTATCGTGCTATCAGGGCAGTTCAGCATGGTATTCCTGCTAGCAGATTTCATTTATTTGCTTTATTAGAGTTATACAACCCTGATACTTGTACAGTCTTTTCCCTTGCGGCAAATTAGGTTTCGCTCTTCATGAAATGTACGAGATTTCGGGATTACCCATGGGAGACATACCATACGAAGAGTATGTCCCCACTGGGGAAGAACTTCATTTGTTGAAGACTCAGGATCCTATGGTCTATGATACATATTGGGAATTGCTATGTCCTTGCCACATTTGCACCCACACGTCCGGTACTCGCAACGTGAAGCAGAAGAAGTGGTTGCAATACCTTTTGCCCAATTTTTTGAAGAATAAGCCAGATTTCACTCGCCTTCCTCCGATTTCTGAAAAGGAGGTTGAGAGGAGAATTACGAATTTCAGGATAGATGCTTACATCGCCGAGTCTGATGAGGACGTCTTCAAGGCTAGAATGTCCTTTGAAAGTTTTCACTACCAAACCCTCCAACCTTTATCTGATCCAGCTTTTCTGGCGGGCTACTTGATGGTCTGGTTGAAGAAATGCATTATTTTTCGCAGGAAAGCATACCCGTTAGGGCCATATACCTAGCTGTCTTGCTTGCATTTGGTAGACGGCTCAGTCTACTACTCGCGATGGTGTGCAGTATTCAAAGCGGGCTAAGGAGATTGGCCAACAAATTTTGCAACGTCAAGAAGGAGCATAGCTAGAAAGGAGAATCAATCATTAAGACTCTTAACCTGTGTGTAGAACTTCCCTATAGTTATTTGATGGCCTGGCTAGTTCTACACTGCCCCACTTTGATGAGCCCCACTGATTCGCAGATAGACTTTAATTCTCCCAAAGTGCAGCACTATGAGAGGTCACAGGGGAAAGGGGCTATATGGCCGCAATCTGCAAGACCCTCCGTTACCACGTGAATTTTGAATTATTCAAATATTTTTTATACTTTCCAAATGCCGGGTATGGAGAGAAATTCACGGATATTGCTGGTGCTGACAAGTCCACAGTTCTGTCTCTTGGGTGCTTCTGGTGGTTAATAAACATCCGCTCAGGATATTTGGTTCTCCGTTTAGGGAACCATTGCTACATAAAACCTTACTACCCGAGTCGTTTCGCTTGACAGTTTGGGTATGATCAACTCTATGTTGGTAATCCCAACAAGGAAATAAGTTTCGTTAGGAATTCTTTTGAAGGAGCTTGAGCTTGGTTCCACTTTGTCGCATGCAGTACCCGGGCTAAATTTGATCTCCCAAACAAGACTCCGAACTCGTATATGAGTTTTGGTTTCTGCAAATGGTTCACGGATGCTAACTCCGCTCCTCAGAACTTCAATATAAACTTTACTTGTCTGAGGAAGATCAGAGCCTGGTATGCTCAGAAGAAAATGGCCGGCAACACGAAAGTGGCAGGGATGGAGGATTTCGGAGCAGAAGGTGCTTCTGACGAGTTGGAACCAACGATTCAACAGGGGGAGGAGGATAATAGTACATTGGTCTTATTGACCCAGACTGTTTCCCTTGACGTTTCTCCACTTCCAACTTTGAAAGAGACTTCTCCTCAACCGCAATCTCCTCCCAAGAAGGTTTTACATAAGTGGAAGAGATTAAGGCGTCTCAGTGATTTGCCTATCAATTCGTAGGACACTTCATCTGGAGCTGGTACTGTGGCACCCAGTTCGGTTTCTGAGACCCTCGCGGAGGAACCAGAGGAAGACGAGGACGACTCAGTTTTAACTCTCCGTTCCCTTAAGAGGTGCCAGAGTCAGGGACCTATTTTTTGCAGCGATCCTGCTCCTGCTCCTGCTGTTCAAGAGGATTCTGTAATTCTCACTCGCTAGGCCGCTGTTGATAATGAGGTGGTTGCTACTCCTACTGTACAAGAGAGTTCTGCGGCCATTACTTCTCTAGCTGCTGCTGCTGATGATGATGAAGTGCAGATAATTGGAGAAGTCCATGCACCGGGCTCTCCAAAGATTGCACCTCCTTCAGGAGATAATGATGATTGGGGAGATGACGATGACGTCAGCAATAAAGATCTTGGTTCTAGTACCCCTCCGTCAGATCACGACAAATATGTCTACTTGAGTGAAGACGTTCGAGCTGAAGTGTATGGACCCGAGGTGTACGGACATGGAGAATCCAGTGTTCATCCTTCAGGTTCATCTTTATACTCTATCCATATTTTTTTATTCAGCTGTTATTTAATGATACTGTAACATTCAATCGTCAATTTCTTCCTATTTAATAGCTCTTGCTTCGACTCCATCTTCGGAGCACATGGCTGTAGACGATACTCTGCAGGATAGCACCATTACGGAAGTCCTAGCTGAAGCAGCCTGTGGGGTGATTGAGACCACTGTTTCCGCGGCCATTACTTCTGAAGTGGCGGTTCCTCCAATGGAAACTGCCACCCATACCGTTCCAACTTGGGTTGCTACAACCATTGCTATTGCTTCTGTACAGCAGAGTACAGTTCAGGATACACCAGCTCCTGTTGCTGCTGATTCTTCCCATGTGGAGGTTGATGCTTTTGAAATCAACTTGTTGAAGGATACAGTGGAAACATTTCTCCACTTTCTGGATCGTTGCATTGAGAACATACTAAAAGGGGCTTCTTTTGCTTCTCTTGCCAATATCCTTCATCTTTACTTGACTTGTATAGTCGGTATTGGTGGGGTGGAAAAGCTGCTCCTTATAGGCTTATGATAGTTCAACTTCAAGACTACGCTGAATCTTTGTCAAGATCGCGGAGTGCTGACAAATCTGAAGTAATTGAAGCTACCTTCCAGAAGCTGATGGAGGAGCAACTTGGGCCCCAGAAGGAGCTCAAAGAGAAAATTGATGCTTGCAAGGCTTCCTTTGAAAAGAGCCAATCATACAGTCAATCTCTAGTCTTCCAAGTACAGGCTGCTGCCTCGGTTGTTAAGGATCATGACCAGGCCATCATCAGGACCCAAGAGTCCATCGCTAAAGCTCAAGCCTTTTTAGCTAAGATTACTAAAGAACGCTATGAGTCAATGAAGAATCTTATTAGCCTATCCAGACAACGGGATAATGCGCTAAAAGGTCTTCAGACGGTGCAAGCCGAACTAGAGGCACTGGAGGCTGCTTCAGTACAGAGTACCATTGCTAGTGAAAAGGAACTACATCACCAAGCCACTGTTCAAGCCTATGAGATCATCCAGCAGGAAATCAATGACACTGAAGAAAAGATAAAGGTCTTCTTAAATCATTGAATTGTATAAGAAAATCACTTTTTGTTTGTCTGAGTTTTTGTAATCTCTCTCACAATTGCTTTAGCTTTTACTCTTTATGACATGTTTTATCTTTTGTATCGTAAACATGATTTTGCACTTCAGAATTGCTACTTCGCATTTGGCTTCAGAGACTTGTGTCAAACTTGTTATCTTGTGTTTTGAAGTCCGCGAATTTGCGTAGAATCCATAGTATCTGTATATCAGGCATGTTTATACATCTCGAGACCGCGACTTTATATTAGCATGATTCTTTCCTTTGTCAAATGTACGCGACCTTCATGAGGTTTTGTCAAGTTCACGTATTTTCATCCTGAAGTTCGCGAGATAAAAATTCTTCTATAAGAATTTGCAGAAGTTTCTGCGAATCATGACATAACCCTTTATCTGATTAACTAGTGCGAAATCCCAAGCGTCATACACTTTTATTAATTGTGAGACCCTTCGGTTGCGAAATCTAAGCCTCCCATGCAACAATAATAAATTCTGTTGGGATTTGAATTGAGAATCTTAACCGAAAATTTGGTCTTATCTTTTCCCAACCGAAGATCATAACCATAAGACCGTCTATATAAGATACATGACCTCTTCCATGAAGGATCATTCTGACGTGAGAAAAGTTTCTTCTCCCTTGTCTTCTCTTCATTTCTTTTGTAGTTGATTCATTCGTGCAACCGTATTTTCTTCTTCTCTAACCGAAGTGATGGATGGAAACTGGCATGTTATAAGGCCTCCAGACTGCATCAATCCAGAGGGGTATTCCACCGAAAAAGTTCTTATGACCGTAGTCATTTTCCTTAATTAAGGTAAACTTATTTTTCTGATCAATATCATCCTCTCTTTTCTTTTCTTTTTTAACAAGAGTTTGAATTGACTGCAGAAGATAACCGTACTCATTCTCCTTAACAATGACCCAGACCCGATGGGCTCGTAATTGCTTCCCATACCTTTAAGGTATCGGAAGATCTCATGTATTTTTCATGAGAGAAAAGATTTCGGGTCTGTGGCATTGTCTTATTTCCTGCCTAGCATCCCGCAAGGTTGGGGCGTTAAATGGTTAGGGCGGCACTCAATTTCAGCAATCCCTCACATTGCATATTTGGGAACATGCATTTGGTATGCTCAGTTTTGCATTAACCAAGTCATTGGTGACGTTGATCATGACTGAACAAACCAACTTGGAGGCCCTAACCGTTGGTAGGAAAGACTGTAAGAGCAAGCTTTTTACCTTTAACCCGTCCTTGGAGGGGAGGCTAGCAAAGCAAATTCGCCATTCCGGAAGAGGAGGCTACAAGAGCAAACTTTTTGATCTAAGCCATGCTGAAAGAGGAGGCTACAGAAGCAAATTCGTTATCCTAGAAGAAGAGTCTACAGGAGCAGATATTTTTATTTTTTTGCCTTTAAGCCATCCTTGGAAGAAGAGGCTACAGAAGCAAACTTTTACTTTTTCTCATATCAATGATTTATATTCATTCTTATTGATTGTATAGTGCTAGGGAACTCTTCGTAATTTTGATCTGATAATGAATAAAGAGGTTCTTTCTTTTTGCATAACCAAAAGTGATTGATGAATAATTTTGATATTGATTATCAGAGGTAACTGTTAACTTGATAACTTTTAAATCACCCAAAATTTTCCAGCCACTCAAATTTGCTATGAATGAGAGAACTTCTTATTAACTTCGCTGATCAGGTTGAAGCTCGTACTGTTTAGTGACTTCCAGCACCACGACTTTTGATTCGCGAGAGGTATATTTTTTTCCTAACTTGGCAAATTTGGAAGAGGGAAATTTTGATTTGTCAAAGGTATTTTTTTTAACTTGGCAAATTTAGAAGAGAGAAATTTTGATTTGCCAGAGGTATTTTTTAACTTGGCGAGTTTGGAAGAGAGAAATTTTGATTCGCCAGAGGTATTCTTTAACTTGGCAAGTTTGGAAGAGAGAAATTTTGATTCGCTATTCAAAAATCTTTAGTCTGGAACTGCGAATCTTTGGTAATGAACCCCTGATTACAGATAGACTTTTATTCATTATTTGTATTGAACTACCTAGATTACATTACAACTGGTGTTCCGCATATTTACTAAGAATAATATTTCTTCAAAAACTTGCCATTAATTGGCATCATGATCTTATCACCATTCGGTTTTGCCAACCGATATGTGCTATTAGAGTAAACTGTATCAATGACAAAAGGCCCCTCCCATTTTGGCTGGAACTTTCCTTCAGGCTTTTGGCTTGTTATGATCGGTATTCTTATTGAAAGGACCAAATCACTCTTTTTAAAAGTTCTTCGTTTGGCCTTTTTGTTAAAAGTCCTGGATATTCGCGCCTGGTATAGTTCAATACTCTATTGAGCTTCCAACCGTTTATCATCCAAGGCTTCTAATTCCTGGAGCCTCTGCTGATGCCATTCTTCTTGCGTCATCCTAGTCATCAATGCGACTCGCAACAATGGAATCTAAGTTCCAAAGGTAAGACCGCTTCTGACCCGTACACCAAAGAAAAGGGCGTGGCATTGGTGGGGGTTCGGACTGTGGTGCGATATGCCCATAGACATTCTTCGAGTTTCTCATCCCAGTCCCTTTGATTGGATGACACAAACTTTTTGAGGAGTTTTACAATGGTTTTGTTGAAAGCTTCTGCTAGACCATTGGCTGCAGGGTAATATGGCGAGGAAGTTACATCTTCGATCCTATATTTATTGCAGAATCTGGAAAATACTTGGCTCACGAACTTAGGGCCGTTGTCGTGAACAATTCTCTTGGGCACTCCGAAGCGATAAAGCACATGGTGCTTAATGAACTCGATCACATCTGATGACTTTACCTCGGTTAGGGAAATAGCTTCAGTCCATTTCGAAAAGTAATCTGTTATAGCTAAAATGAACCGGTGCCCTCTCGTTGATGGCTGAGAAATCAGCCCGACAATGTCCATTCCCCATTGCTCAAACGGCCACGATGTGGCCGTTGGGTGGAGATATTCTGGAGCTTGATGTATAAAATATGCGTGTATTTGGCTGGCTTTACAATTCTTGGCAAAGTTAACCGCTTCTGTCATCATATTAGGCCAGTAATAATCCATTCTTTGGATTCTATCACAGAGTTTCCGCCTTGGCTGGTGTGCTCCGCAAATCCCAGCATGAGCTTCTTCAAGTACTTTTCGAGCTTCTCGGTTAGAGAGACAGCGAAGTTTGATTCCGTCATAAGATTTCCTGTACAATGTCTGGAGCTCCGCATTATAGTAGAACTGAATAGCCCTTCTTTGGATCGCTCTGGCTTCTTTTGGATCTTTGGGTAATATGCCGTAAAGGACATAATCTATATAAGGAAATCGCCAATCCCTTAGTTCTAGACTTGACTCGAAAACACCGGTCTCGTCTTCCTGTTGCTCCCTCAATTCCTCTTTGAGTTCGTCCTTTGGACAGAATAATTCTCTGCTTCCTACCGTAATATGCTTTTTAGCTTGTTTGGGCAAGGCCAATGTAGCAGCTATGGAAGCCAGTGAATCTGCATAGCTATTTCGATGGCGCTTCACATGGTGGACATAGAAACCATCAAAACCATCGGCTATCTTAATTACTGGGTGATAATACGACAAAAGGTCTTCATGTTTGACCACATATTCTCTTTTAACTTGGTTTACGACAAGTTGAGAATCTCCATATGCTTCCAAATATTTGACCCCAATTGTTTAACTATCGTTAAACCGATTAGGAGGGCATTATACTCCGCAACATTGTTGAAGTATGGACTTGTTAACGAGTAAGCTTGAGGAATGATGTGGTTGAAAGGAGAGACAAAAACAACTCCTACCCCCGCTGTCATTTTTCCTTCGGATCCCATTTGGGAGGCGCCGTCGAAGAAAAGTTGCCATACACATTTCGTGACAATATTTGCCTCCGGAAACTCTTGCGAGTTGTCTTCTTTTAGAATCGGGCTCCATTCACCCAACTCTCTAGGAATTTGTTCGTACAACTTCGAGGATGCCGGGATTGGGTGCTCGGCTAGGAAATCAGCTACGGCCTATCCCTTAATAGATTTTTGCGGGACAAAATACATATCATACTGTGATAACAAAGTAGCCCAATTGGATAGCCTCGAATTCAACGATCTAGGTTTAGTCATTAATATTCTTAGGGGGTTAACTCTCGATATAACATGAATGGTTTGTCCAACTAAGTAGTGTCGCATTTTCTGTGCTGCAAACACTAAAACTAAACATTCCTTCTCTACTGGGTTATATCGGTGTTCCGCCTCGATCATCATTTTGCTGAGGTAATAAATAGCTTGTTCGTGACCCGACTCATTCTTCTGTGCTTCAAGGCTCCCAAGGAGTGGTCCATAGCCCTCACATATAGCAGGAAAGGTATTCTCGAAACTGGGGCTACGAGCACTGGTGGTTTCATGAGGTATTGTTTGATTTCCTCGAAAGCTTTTTGGCATGCATCATCCAAAACAAATGACACTCCTTTCCTCATTAACTTGGTAAAGGGCTGACATTTACCTGATAAATTTGATATGAATTTGTGAATGTACGCTAGCCTATCTTGCAATCCCCTTAATTCTTTGAGGTTGCGGGGAGGTGGCATATCTTGGATAGCCTTAATCTTGTCCTGATCGAGATAAATTCCTTTGGAAGTTACGACGAAGCCGAGAAATTTTTCACCGGAGACCCCCCCGAAAAGATTTAGTCAGATTCATCTTGAGCTGGTGTTTCCACATGAGGTCAAACACCGTCTTCAAATCTTGTAGGTGATCACCCTTATTCTTACTTTTAATTTCTAGGTCATCTACGTAACATTCCACTGTCTTCCGGAGATGCTCTTAGAATATTACGTTCATAGCACGTTGATACATGGCACCTACATTCTTCAGGCCAAAGGGCATGACCGTATAGCAGTATACTCCAAGCGGTGTTTTGAAAGACGTATGCTTCTCATCATTAAGGTACATCTTTATTTGATTATACCCTAAGAACCCATCCATGAATGTCATATGCTCGTACCCACAAGTATTATCTATCATAACATCTGTAATGGGTAACGGAAATTTGCCCTTAGGGCAGGCCTCATTCAAATCCCTAAAATCAATACAAATCCAAATTTTCCCATCCTTCTTGGTTACAGGAACTATATTCGCGACCCAATCAGGATGCTGTTCCTCGCGAATAAAGCCTGACTCAATCAACTTTTTGATTTCAACTTCAATAGCTTCCATGATCTCTGGGCAGAATCTTTGTTGTTGTTTCTTTACTGGCTTAGCATTTGGTCGGATGTTTAGTTTGTGAACCGCGACACTTGGGTCTAATCCTGGCATCTCCTCATAACTCCAGGCAAAAATGTCGATGTACTCATAAATGAGAGATATCAATTCCTCTTTCTCTTCCGAGGATAGGTTCTCACTTATAAATATGGATTTAGGATCCTTTTCATCCCCCATATTTATTTGGATTACTTTAACTTGGTTGGAGGCTTGCGCTATTCCAACTGAATTTCCCACTTCGCATTAAGATGTTTGGCCCAGGGGTCATCTTTTACTGGTGGGGTTTCATCTCAGTCTTCGCTTTCTTGGATTGCAGAGGCCATGTTCGCAGACACTTCACGGAAGATCTTATCGATACTGATGTCTGAATCCCAGCAGGACAATTCTGACGAATGATCAAATTATCTTTCTTTAGTTTTCTCACCTGTCCCAACCCCCTGTCGGTCTTCTGATAATAATCTGGCATTTTTCCCTCTGGGACAAAGGGTCGGAGAATTGTTCTTCTTCCCTTTCCAAAGTTCAACCCCCTGTCTTTGGCCAGGTCATACCCCATTTTCTTTATTAGTTTATGAGAATTTTCATCGTAATGGAAGAACTCGGGATTTCCCTATTCTTCTTCAGAATCTAAGCACTTCTTTTTGCTTTTGTGACTTGCCCTTCCGAATATTATGGATTTTTGAGTTCCGTCCTTAGGAGGAACTTCAAAAATGGCCTTGTTGGCACTTTCATCGTCATCACTCAATTTGTGAAAGGACGATCGGATAGGTACTTGGAAATAAGCCAGAGAGCATATTTTATCTAAACAATCGCTGAACGCATCAGTGCTAGTACTTGATGGTTCAGAATCAACACCAGAAAAATAAGCAAACTCTAAGCTTTCATTTATCACCCATTCACCATCAAAGTGAACAGTGTTATTTACATCAAGACCTTCAAGGCTTATCACAATGGGTTCACTGTCCCAAATTACATCGTCGGATTCTGAATCTTCGGATCCTGATTCTGTATCAGCTTCATCACCACTATCAGAGTCGTCTGGAGCAGGCTGATCTGAAATATCAAACGCATATTTATATAGAAACGCGTCAGTAAAGTAGTTTTCAACTCCTTTAAAGCGTTGCTTTTTTGCGACCAATGTTTTTACGTTCCTGTCTTTATTAGCATATTTCATGCATTGAAGTAACGTGGACGACACAATGAGGTTATTATGGATCCAGGGCCTCCCCAGTAGCAGGTTGTAAGACGTGTCGGCATCTATCACATAGCACGTGACTTCCGTCATCAGGTCGCCAATTTGGTACTTAAGCTTTATCTTGCCCAATGGTCTACTACCGTTGGCATTGAATCCAAATATAGTAGTACTGGTTGCTACTAACATGTTCATCAGGACTCCAAGATACCGCAGCATCCTTTGTGGCATGATACTTAAGGCTGAGATCTCCACTGATCCTATGTATCCTTTATAATACAAAGGGCGGTGATGCTTATTGCTTCTAACTTGCATATCTTTCGGAGAGAAAGTGATGCAAGGGATATTTTTACCAGAGGTCTGATGACATATCGCACAAAAAGATTCTTCCTTCTTGACTGTTTCTGGTATCTGTGCCAGGAATACCTCTGAATCTTGCAGAGCCTCTCTCAATACTTCTCGAGTTGATTTAGAAAGCTTCAGGAGCTTATACAAGGTTATTCTTGCGGGAATATTGGCTAACTACGTTAAGATGTCGAATTGAAACGACTTCTATAAATCTTCCGCAGGCTCTTTCCCTTTTTTCTTCAGAGCTTTGTCAAACTTAAGCTCTTTTTGTTTGATCTTCTCTGGAAGTGGCCGTGATTCTACGGTCTGCCCATAATTCTTCAAGTAATCTTTTCCCGAACGGGTCCCAAAGGGAGGTAGATCCGCGTTAGCCACGAGAGAGTCTCTGATTTCTTCTTCCAAATCTGTTAGAGTAGCAATGCTCTTGTCATCTTCGGGAATTATGGAGACAACATTAGAAGTTAGGATCTTCCCTTTTCACTTTCTTCTAGACAAATTGGAAGTTCATTGTTCATCATTAAGGAGATCTGGATAAACCCACATTATCTCCCCTCTATCAGTTTCAAAAGGGGATAATCCTTTCTCTTGCTGTTGATGCGGATCGAAATTCACGACCTGCATCGTGCCTCTAGGAATGGGTTAAACTTCATCTTGAACTGTTGACTCTATCCAATTAGGTGCTTTACCAAACCTGAAAGTCACCATGTTTGCGGTCACCTTTTTCTGGTGCTCCTGGAGCTTGATGACCTTAGCATCCACTAAGGCTTGAATTTTATCCTTGAGAACGTAACAGTTCTGAGTAGGGTGGTTAATAATCCTATGGTAGACACAGTAATTAGGATCATTAACTCTCCCTGCTTCCTCTAGACGTTTGGACTCGGGCAGTTTCAGCATCTTCTTAGTCATGAGGAGGTTGAAGATGGTTTTCATATGCTCGTCCTTGAAATAATATTGTTTTTGAGGCACACGTGATTGAGGAGGGAGCTTCGGAGAAGACTTTGTGGGCTGCGGAGTATTAGCCACCATTGTTTCCTTCCCCTTATATCCTTGGGACCGAGGCCTATGGTTGTTGTCGTTATTTTGCCTCTATTTCTCCTCACCTCCTTCTTCAAGTCTTTGCGCTATTTCCTCAGCCTCTTCAGCTTGTAAGGCGAGATCCTTCCATGTCGAGGACTTCACTACTCCCATCCTGGCTAGAACCTTAGTCGAGAGATTATGTCGACAGGTTCTACCAAGGTCTTCTCTAGCATCCTGTGTGGGCATCTGAGAGAATCATTCCGGAACCTTTTAAAAAAGTCCCGGGCTAACTCTCCCTTCTTCTGTTTAGTAGCTAGAAGCGCTGGCATTGACACTTCCATATCATCTTCATAAAACCTAGTCAGGAAGGCTTTTTCCATGTTGTTCCATGAATTGATGGTTCCCGGTTCCAGCCTTCGAAACCATTCAAATGTAAGTGCTGTCAAAGTACTAACAAATACCCGTGTAATGATGGGGTCGTTTTTGGCTAAATGCCCAATTTGCGACTTGAAATAATAAAGGTGCTGATTCGGCGACCCTTTACCATCGAAGGATTTGAGCTTCAATGGCTTGTAGCTTTTTAGGAATGGCATGCTTTCCCATTCCACCGGATATGGCCGTACAACACCCAACTCTTGCAAATCACTCTTATGCATGAGGGCATTTAGTTGATTTTGGAAACTCTCCATCTAGACAGCATTCGCGTTTCCTTCCTGATACGTGGAGCGATTGTCATCATCCTCATGATGTTCTTCTTCTTCTTCATTTATGTGAAGAGTATGACCTTTTTCTTCCGTCCTCTTTTCCTTGTCAGTTTTTGGGTCATGGGGTGGCGTCTGCAAAGATGCATTCTTCAACCTTGTCTTTTCCAATTCCAGTAGAACATGCAGCATGTCTTTAATTTCGTTGATAGCGTTATGCTGTTGTTGGATACTCTTGTCTTGTTCATCCATCCTCCGCATGAATTCCTCTGGAGTACTATTTTGGGCCATGTATGCGGAGACAGAGTCTTCTAGGAATGAATCGGACGTTTGCGACTCGGCCATAACAGATTTAGTCGGGTCTTTCTCATCAGAGGAGACTCCAACCATTTGTCTATAATTCATCGGGATTGCCATCCCACTTTTGAGTCGAGTGTTTTGAAAAACTCCTCGCTCTTCGTTGAGCACATTCTTCAGGCCTGAAGAGTGCTTTGAATCAGAAGCGCCTCCCTCAGAGACCTTCTTCGTCTTCTCTTTCTTCTTCTTTTTCCTGCCACTTATCATATTGGATGACACTTCAGGGTATTTGGGCTCATAAAATTCGAGCATGTTTCGTCGTCTCCTTTTCGTCAGTTGTGATGGAGACGTTGATGATGTTGATAGTCGATGGAACACCGACTGCCTAGTATGGGCTGAACAATGACAGTGTGATAGCACTTCATTGATCAGCCGTTCGCAATAGCAGTGAGATGCATTGGATTCTTCCCTCTTTCCGTTTAGGAGCTCCCGAAGATCCCTTACATTGGAACTCTTGGTGACGGTGTCATCTTTGAAAGATAGCCTTGGGACCGGAGTCCCTCTTTCATCGAAAGCTTTGGGAGCAAGTCTCACCCTAGCTGGAACAGTGGGTGACCTTTGAGATAGGCTCTGTGCGAACCTGAGGTTCGCGCGCTCTTTCAATTGCGCGATCATGCTTTCCCCCCAGAACTCGTGGTATGCGAATGTAGATTCCGCGTTTGTAGTAATAGATAACTTTGGCAGATTTATTCCGTTTCCTATAGGAAATGCAAGTAAATCCTTCCACGTCTTGATCCTCTGTAACCTCGCATTCTGGCCTCCATACTTGTACAGTAGGCCTTCACGATGATGAGTTGGCGGTTTCCTTTTGCTGCGTGGTCCAGTGAAGGGCATGAGATTTGCTTCTTCTTAGGTTCCTCCTCATCGTACGAGTGAGAGAAACCTCCTCCCCCGTGTCATAGTCATGCGAAGAAGGTAGGTCATTTCCCCTTGTTGAAGTGGGGACCTTGATCCATTTTGCTAGAGAGATTAGGAGTCTTAGCCGAAACTGGCTCAGAGCTCAATGTTGGTGAAGAGGAGGATTTCAGACCAGCTTGGTCTACTGAATCCTCCGGTTGAGTTGTTGCCCTTGAAGTCTCCTTGGAGATTGATCCTTTGGAGACCTTACGGCACTCCCGTAAGAAAGTAGGGCTCTTAGAGCCGGAAGAAAGGAATTCTTAATACTTTTCTTAGTCAACCTGGATGATGAGTGAGTTGACTAGGCTACCAACTGGAATGTTGTTGAATTGAGTTACTACTAGATCACCGGAGGTGATGGCAGTCCCCAGCGGAGTCGCCAATATTGTGTTCGCTATAAAAATTGTAAATGAATCTCTATTGAGCTATTTCAATAAAGGATTACAATTTCAACAGTTTCCCGTTTACAGAAGATGAGGAAAAATCAAATTCCTCTTTTTTTAAAGTTGGGTTCTGATGTAGCTGTGGAGGACGATCTTGCTCTCCGTTGACACTCTGCAGAAACTCTTTCAATTGGCAGAAAGACTCTGTACTTCTGATCAAAAAAGGTAATTCTAGAAGAAGATGATCTCTCTCTTTCTGCTCCTCTTTCTATTTTTCCGCTTTTTATAGGGGTTTCAAGGCAACGTCCCCATTCCATTCGTTCGACTGTTAGCCCCACTACTCGAGAAGTGCCATCATATTTGTTAGGTAGTTACTCCCACGATCGAAATAATGTCGCTACATTCGTTTGGCAGTTAGCTCCATGATCTAAGGTGGCAACTCCCCTTGTTCGGGTCAGGTGACTTTGTATTAAACCCCTCTCCGGAAGCTATGGGTAGTATCACGAATCTCAACTTTAGATTTGCGGATCTGTTCTGTCATAGCTGGGTCTCGAATCTCGAACTTTAGGTTCATGGATCTGCTGAGTTACGGATCTCAAACCCTAAATTTACGGATCTACTTTGTTTTCAACAGATGACTCCAGAATTTTTTGCCGACAGTATGCGAGGCTATTAGCCTCGTGCACGCAAGGCTAGTTGCCCCGTGCTAGGCTAATAGCCCCGCGCAAGGCTATAGTCTCGCTTATGGATGGAAGCCTCACGCATGAGAGCTATTTCAGTTTCTAAATTGGGTTTCTCTCTAGATTTCAACCCAAATTTTGATTATAATCATTTTCAATAACCTGAAATTAAATATTTCGTATCTGAATACGAATTCAGAGATGGATTTGATTTGCATTTCATCCTTATCTTAAAGAAAATCATAAAATCGTTAAATATAACCCAAGAGGGAATTTTTGGGGATCTTTTGGAAGGAGAGATTGGAGATCAAATTATATTTTGTAGAGCCGCCATCCAGCAATGAGAGGCTGCCATCCAGAAACTATTATTCATGTTCAAGACTTATTTTTGGTGTTAGATTGTCAACGGAGCACAAGGGCAACACTCTATAGCCACTTTAGAACCCATGAACTTCTGTAAAAGAGAGAGACGCGATCTATAAGTCTCTCTCATTTGTTTCTTTATTTTCTTCTTTATTGTAATTTGGATATTTTTGTTGTAATCTTTATTAATCCATGGAAATGAAAGGAAGAGTATTTTTTGACGGAAATAAGCTGGCGACCACAATGGGAGCCATCTTCCACATAGATAAGGAGATTGTGGCCCAGTCTGACACCCATAAAACCAGTAAGTGCGTGGATATAATGATTGTGAAAATTGATCAGAGTAAATACGAAGAATATTTATCTTCTGGATCGGCTCGCCCAGTAAAAAGATGGCCCAATCCCCACTTGGTAACCCTTGGTACAAGTCTGAATGACAAGGGGACTCCCATTGAATATGAGCCCCTTGGATTTTCGATCTTGGAAAAGGAACTAGTCTAAGAGTTAGACTCGAATGACGAGAATAGGAACTTCTCGGATCTTTGAATTCTAATCAGCAAAAAATTAAAATAGTGAATTCGAATGACAAAGGGATTCCCATTGAACAAAACCCCTTTGGATTGTCGGGTTCCAATATTTTGAAATAAGAAAAATCCTCTCCTATCATGGTTGGAAAAAATTCTGAAGAAAAGCCAAAGTCTTGACTAACCAGAACTCAAATTTGCAATCGAAATCATCGAGCTCGGAGGTAAATTTTTAAAAGACAGATCAAGATGAATCTGGTCTCAAAATCATGCACGAGACTAATACCAAGTGTCAGGCTAAACAGCCTAGCAAACCTCTGCGCAAAGCAATTTCTTTGTGCAAAGCTATTTCTATGCGCGAAGCTATTTCCATGCGCGAAGCTATTTCCACACGCAAAGCTAGTTCTATGCCCGAGACTAATCAGCCTAGCATATCCAAGCGCGAGGCTAATTAGCTCCGCGCACCAAAGATGAAACGTCAGGCTATTCAGCCTCGCATAAAAAGTTCAGAACTGAAAATTAAGCCCCAGTTCTATGAAATATCTGCAAAGACCAGAATAGGGCCTCGTTCAGGACAGAAACTTTGGTCTTCTACACCTGCTGATTGCCACAAACGCAACAGGGACTCTTCCAGAACCTATAGCAAAGAAGAGACTCGTCAAGAATATGATTTGCGAGAAGTTCACAATAATAAAAGGAAGATGGTCCAATTCCATCCGTTATGCTGCTGTGAGCAGATGAACTCTACGATTCTCACCAACTGCAACTGTGATCCACCCCGACCCTCAGTTTTCAGCCGAATAACCAAGCTAAAGGACAACGCACTCAAAAGAAGGCACATTTACAAAAGAAAGATCACCAAAGATGAAGATCCCACGCTCGGAACTTCGAATATGGTAAATAAAGGAAATAAGCCACAAGAAGATAGATACTCCACAGATGCAGGAGCTCAGCATTATACCTGACTTTGATCAGGGATATTGGCTCTGCAAACCAAGAAGTTGGCTAGGGGTCTATATGAGCAAGACGAAGATGATAGTGATCATTCTACTATTGCAACACTACAGTCATACGAGTCTTCTCGATTTGAGGATTCAGCTACCCACTGTCGGTGGAAAATTCTGAAAAACAAAGAGATCTGCGGATTTAAAGTTAGAAATCCGCAATTCAGCAGATCCGCAAACCTGAAGATTGAGGTTCGCGACCCAGTGACGACAGAACAGGTTCGCCAATCTAAAACTGAGATTCACGATACTACCCATAGCTTTCGGATAGGGGTTTAATACAAAGTCACCCAACCCGAACAAGAGAGTTGCCACCTTAGATCGTGGAGCTAACTTCCAAACGAATGCAGCGACATTACTTCGATCTTGGGAGCAATCACCTAACAAATATGACGGTACTTCTCGAGTAATAGGAACTAACGGTCGAGCAAATAAGGCGAGACGTTACCCTAGAACCCCTATAAAAGGCGAGGAGCGAAAGAGAACAGACGGATATAGACGAAGAGATAGAGAAATCAATCATCTTCTCCTTGTATTACCCCTTGTGATCAAGAGTCCAGAGCCTTTCTTTTCCCAGCCAACTTAGAGAGACTGTGCGGAGTGTCAATGGAGAGCAGGATCGTCCTCCATACCTACATAGGAACCCAGCTTTAAACAAAGAGAAAATCCATTTTCCCCATCTTCTGTAAACGGAAACCGTTGGATTGTAATCATTTATTGAAAACACTTCAATAGAGTGTCATTTGTAATTTTTATGGCGAACAGAAAATTGGCAACTCCGCTTGGGACTACCATCACCTCTGGTGATTTGGTGGTAGCTCAATCCGACAACATTCCAGTTGGCAGTATGATCAATTCGCTCACCATTAAGGTTGACCAGAAAAGGTACGAAGAATTTCTTTCTTCAGGCTTTAAGAGCCCTACTTCCCTACGGGGATGTCGTAAAGTCTCCAAGGAGGCTCCAATGGCAATAATTCAGACGGAGAAGTCAGTGGACCAAACTGGTCTGAAACCCTCTTCTTCACCAACATTGGACTCTAAACCAGTTTCGACTGAGACTCATGATCTTAGGACCAAAGTAGACCAAGGTCCCCACTTCAACAAGAGGAAGCGATCACTGCCTACTCCGCAAGGCTATGACGCAGAGAAGGTGGTTCCTCTCACTCGTACAACGAGAAGGAACCTAAGAAGAAGTAAAACTCGTGCCCTTCGCAGGACCACGCAGCAAAAGGAAACCGCCAACTCATCCCTGCAAAGACCTACCATACAAGCATGAGGCCAAAAGGCAAGATTGATCGAGACGCGGAAGAATTTACTCGCGTTTCCTACAGGAAGCGGAGTAAGTCCACCAAAGTCATCTATGATTACAAATGCGGAGCATACATCCGCGTCCCTCGTGTTCCAGGGAGAAAATATGATCACGTGATTGAAGAAGCTCGCGGAACCTGCGAACCTCAAATTTGCGGAAGAAGCACGCCTATCTTTAAGGCTAAGACTGTGCCGCTCCCGAAGCTATCCGTCATAAAGAATTCCAATGTAAGAGATCTTAGGGAACTTCTAAACAGAAAAAGGGAAGAATCCCACGCGTCTCACAGCCACTGTGAACGACTGATCAATATAGTACTGTCTCACTGTCATTGTTCAGCCCATACTAGATCCTTAGTGTTCCATCGATTGTCGGCTCCATCAACATCTTCATCCCAATCGGCGAAGAGGAGGCGACGAAACGGGCTCGAGTTTTCTGAGCCCGAATACCCCGAAGTATCATCAAACATGATAAGCATTGGGGAAAAGAAGAAGAAAAAGAAGGCGAAGAAAGTCTCCGAAGGAGATGTTTCTGACCCGGAGCTCTCTTCGGGTTCAAAGGATCTACTCAACGAAGAGCGAGTAGTTTTTCAAAACACTCGACTCAAAAGTGGGATGACAGTCCCCATGAATTATAGACAAATAGCGGGAATCTCTTCCGATGAAGAAGACATGATCAAATCTGTTATGGCTGAGTTGTAAACATCCGACTCACTCCTAGAAGACTCCGCTTCTGCATATATGACTCAAAAAAACATCTCAGAGGAGTTCATGCAGAGAATGGATGAACAAGACAAGCATATCCAGCAACAGCAGAATACTATCAGTGAGCTTAAAGATATGCTATATGTTCTGATTGAATTGGAGAAGACTAGATTGAAGGATACGTCTTCGCACTCAAAGACTAACAAGGGAAAGAAGACAGAAGAAGAAAGTCTTCACAATAATGAAAAAGAATCAGAACATCATGAGGATGACGGCGACCGTTCCATGCATCAGGAAGGGAACGCAAATGCTGTTTGGATGGAGAACTTCCAAAATTAACTGAATGCTCTCATGCATAAGAGCAATTTACAAGAGCTAGGCGTAGTAAGGCCATACATAAGAGCAATTTACAAGAGCTAGGCGTAGTAAGGCCATATCCCATGGAATGGGAAAGTGTGCCGTTCTATGGGAAAGTGTGCCGTTCTCGAAAATTTATAAAACATTGAAGCTCAAATCTTTTGATAGTAAATGATCGCCAAACCAGCACCTCTACTATTTTAAATCGCAGATTGGGTATTTAGCCGGAAACGATCCTATTATTACGCGGGTATTCGTTAGTACCTTAACAGGACTAGCTTTTGAATGGTTTTGTAGGCTAGAACCGGGAACCATCAATTCATGGAGTGACATGGAGAAAGCCTTTCTGACCAGGTTCTATGAAGATGATATGGAGGTGTCAATGACGGCGCTTCTAGCTACTAAACAAAGAAAAAGAGAGTCAGCTCGGGACTTCATCAAAAGATTCCGGAATGATTCTCTCTGATGCCCACATGGGATGCCAGAAAAGACCTTGGTAGAAACCTGTCAACACAATTTATCGACTAAAGTTCTGGCCAGGGTGGGAGCAGTGAAATCCTCGACTTGGAAGGACCTTGCCCTACAAGCTGAGGAGGCTGAGGAGATCGCACAAAGGCTCAAAGAAGAAGAAGGCGAGGAAAAACAGAAGCAAAGTGGCGATAACAACCATAAGTCCCTATCCCGGGGATATAAGGGGAAGGAGACAATGGTAACGGATGCCCCGCAACCCATAAAACCTTCTCAAAAGCTCCCTCCTCAGACACGTATGCTGCAAAAGTAATACTCCTTCATGGATGAGCATACGAAAACTATCTTCAACCTCCTCATGAGTAAGAAGATGCTAAAGTTGCCAGAGTCTAAATGCCCAGAAGAAGCAGGAAAAGTTAATTACTGTATCTACCATAGGATCATTAACCATCCTACCCAAAACTGTTACATCTTTAAGGATAAAATTCAAGCCTTAGTGGATGCTAACGTCATCAAGCTCCAAGAGCACCAGAAGAAGGTGACCGCGAATATGGTAACTGTCAAGTTCGGCAAAGCGCCCGACTGGATAGAGTAAACAGTTCAAGATGGAGTGCAACCCATTCCTAGAGGCACGATGCAGGTCGTAAATTTTTATCCGCACCAACAGTAGAAGAAAGGACTGTTCCCCTTTGAAACTGATAGGGGGGAGATACTGTGGGTGCATCCAGATCTCCTAAGTGATGAACGATGGACTTCCAGCTCATCTGAAAGGAAGCAAAAAGGGAAGACCTTTACCTCCAATGTCGTCTCCGCGATTCCCGAAGACGACGGAGTCATTCCTGCTCTAACAGATTCAGAAGAAGAAATCGAAAACTCTTTGGTGGCTGACGCGGATCCTTCTCCTGCGGGGACCCGTTCAGGAAAAGATTACTTGAAGAACTACGACCAGGCAATGGATTCCCGACCGCCTCCAGAGAAAGCCAAATAGAAAGAACTCAAGTTCAATAAGATGCTAATGAAGAAAGGAAAAGAGCCTGTTGAGGATTTACGGAAGTCATTTCAGTTCGACATCCTGACGCAGTTGGCCAATATTCCTGCAAGGATAACCTTGTACGAACTCCTGAAGCTCTCCAAACCTACTAGAGAAGCTTTAAGAGAAGCTCTGCAAGATTCGGAGGTATTTTTGGGACAGATACCAGAAATAATTGAGGAGGATGAATCCCCTTGCACAACGAGTCACCAGGTCTTTATTAAGAACGTCCCTTGCATCACTTTCTCCCCGAAAGATATGCAAGTTAGGAGCAATAAGTATCACCGTCCCTTGTAGTATAAGGGGTAGATAGGTTCTGCGGAGATTGATCGTATTCAAGTTGATCCAGGCTCAGCCTTAAGCATCATGCCACGAAGGATGCTACGATACCTTGGGGTCTCGATGAATAGATTTGCAGCGACTAATACTACCATCTTCGGATTCAATGCTAACGGTAGCAGACCGTTGGGTAAAATAAAGCTTAAATGTCAGATCAGCGACTTGAAGACGGAAGCCACGTGCTACGTGATAGACGCGGACGCATCATACAATCTGCTATTGGGAAGGACTTAGATCCATAGCAATCTTATTGTGCCCTCCACGTTACACCAATGCATGAAGTATGTGGACAAAGATGGGAATGTAAGAATGCTGATCGCAGAGAAGCAGCCCTTTAAAGGAGTTGAAAGCTACTTTACTGACGCAATGCTGTATCAAGATGTGTCAGTATTTCAGATCAGCCTATTCCAAATGACTCTGATAGTGGCGAAGAGGCTGATACAGAATCAGGATCCGAAGATTCAGAATCCGAAGATGTAACTTGGGACAATGAGCCCATTGTGATAAGCCTTGAAGGCCTTGATGTAAATAACACCGTTCACTTTGATGGTGAATGGGTGATAAATGAAAATTTAGAGTTTGCTTATTCTTCTGGTGTTGATTCTGAGCCCTCAACCACTAGCACAGATGCATTCAGCGACTGTGTGAATGAGATATATTCTCTGACTTCCTTCTAAGCACCTATCCGATCATCCTTACACGAATTAAGTAATGATGTTGAGAGTGCTAACAAGGTCATTTTGGAGGTTCCTCCCAAAGACGAAACCCAAAAAGCCATAGTATTTGGAAGGGCAAGTCACCGGAACAAAAAAAAATGCTTAAATTCTAAGGAAGAACAAGGAAGTCCCGAGTTCTTCCATTATGGTCAAAACTCTCATAGATTAATAAAGAAAATGGGATATAATCTGGCCGAAGGTAGTGGGTTGAATTTCGGAAAAGGTAGAAGAATAATCCTTCAACCCTTCGTCCCAGAAGAGAAAATGCCAGATTATTACTAAAAAACCAGCAGGGGGTTAGGATACGTCACCACTCCCAAGGATTCTTCAAGTAGAGGAACCGAAGAAAGATAGTACGATCATTCGTCAGAATCGTCCTGCTGGGACACAGATGTCAGTATAGGCATGATTTTCCGCGAAGTGTCCCCGAACATGACGTCCGCGATCCAAGAAGGTGAAGACTTAGAGGAAGCCTCGCTAATAAAAGATGACCCCAAGGCCAAGCATCTTAATGTGAAGTGAAAAATCCAGTTTGAACAACGCGAGCCTCCTATCGAGGATAAAGTGATTCAAATAAATATGGGAGATGAAAGGAATCGTAAACCCATATTCATAAGTGAGAACCTATCCTCGGAGGAAAGGGAGGATTTAATATCCCTCATTCGCATATACATCGATATTTTTGCCTGGAGTTATGAGGAGATGCCAGGATTAGACCCAGGTGTAGCGGTTCACAAATTGAATATCCGGCCAGACGCCAAGCCGGTAAAACAACAACAACGAAGATTCCACCCAGGGATTATGGAAGCTATTGAAGCTGAAATCAAGAAGTTGATTGAGTCAGGCTTTATTCTCGAGGAACAGCACCCTGATTGGGTCGCGAATATAGTTCCCATAACCAAGAAAAATGGAAAGATCCGAAAATGCATAGACTTTAGGGATCTGAACGAGGCCTACCCTAAGGACGAATTTCCGCTACCCATCACAGATGTTATGATAGATAACACTTGCGAGTATGAGCGTATGACGTTCATGGATGGGTTCTCGGGATATAATCAAATAAAGATGTATCCTGATGATGAGAAGCATACATCCTTCAGAACACTGCTCGGGGTGTATTGCTATACAGTCATGCCCTTCGGCTTGAAGAACGTAGGTGCTACATATCAATGTGCCATGAACGTAATATTCCAAGAGCATCTCCGGAAAATAGTGGAATGTTACGTAGACGACCTAACAATTAAAAGCAGAAAAAGGACGACCACCTGAAGGATTTGAAGACGGTGTTCGATCTTATGAGGAAACACCAGCTCAAGATGAATCCAACCAAGTCTTTCCTGGGGGTTTCCAGTGGAAAGTTTATCGGCTTCGTTGTAACATCGAAAGGAATCTACCTTGATCCAGATAAGGTCAAGGTTATCCAAGACATGCCACCTCCCCGTAACCTCAAAGAGTTAAGGGGATTGCAAGGTAGGCTGGCGTACATCCGCAGGTTTATATCAAATTTGTCTGGTAAATGTCAGCCTTTCACCAAATTAATGAGGAAAGGAGTGTCATTTGTTTGGGATGACGCGTGCCAAAAGGCTTTTGAAGAAATCAAACAATATCACATGAAACCACCAGTGCTTGTAGCCCCAGTCTCGGGAATACCTTTCTTGCTATATGTAAGGGCAATGGACCATTCTTTGGAAGCATTGTTAGCACAGAAGAATGAGTCAGGTCACGAACAAGCTATTTATTACCTCAGCAGAATGATGATTGGGGCAGAACACTGGTATAATCCAGTGGAAAAGGAATGTCTAGCTTTAGTGTTCGCAATATAGAAAATGCGGCACTACTTAGTCGGACAAACCATCATCGTTGTATCGTGAGTTAACCCCCTGAGAATACTAATGACTAAATCCGGATCATTAAATTCAAGACTATTCAATTGGGCTATTTTGCTATCACAGTATGATATGCGCTTTGTCCCGCAGAAGTCTGTTAAAGGATAGGCCGTGGCCGACTTCCTAGCCGAACATCCAATCCCGGCATCCTCTAAGTTTTACAAGCAAATTCCCGGGGAGTTAGAAGAATGGAACTCGATTCTTGAAAAAAATGACTCACGAAAGCTTCCCGAGGCAAATACAGTTTTGAAAGGTGTATGGCAAGTTTTCTTCGATGGTGCCTCCCGAATGGGATCCAAAGGATGATAGCAGGGGTAGGTGGTGTTTTCATCTCCCCTCACAACCACATCGTTCCTCGAGCTTACTTATTAATAAGCTCATGCTCCAACAATGTCGCGGAGTATAATGCCCTCCTAATCGGCTTAAAAATAGCTAAGCAACTGGGGGTCAAATATTTGGAGGCATATAGGAAATCTCAACTCGTTGTAAATCAAGTAAAAGGAGAGTATGAGGTCAAACATGAAGACCTCCTGCCATATTATTGTGCAGTTATCAGGATCGCCGATGGTTTTAAATGTTTCTATATCAGCCATGTAAAGCGTCATCGAAATAGTTATGCAGATCACTAGCTTCCCTAGCTGCCACGTTAGCTTTGCCCAAGCATGCTAGAAAGCAAATTACAGTAGGGAGCAAAGAATTATTTTGTCCAAAAGACCAACTCAAAGAGGAAATGTAGAAACCACAGAAAGACGAAGCTGATGTTTTCGAATCAAGCCTAGAACCAAGGGATTGACGTTTTCCTTATATAGACTATGTCATTTACGGTATATTACCTGAAGATCAAAAAGAAGCCAGGACAATTCAGAGAAGGGTTGTCCGGTTCTACTACAATGCAGAGCTCCAGGCATTGTACAGAAAATCTTATGATGGAATTTTACTCCGCTGTCTCTCCAACCGCGAAGCTCAAAAAGTACTCGAAGAAGCTCATGCTGGCATCGGCGGAGCGCACCAGCCTGGGCCAAAACTCTGGAAAAGAATCAGAAGGATAGGTTATTACTGGCTAAGATGATGACAGA
This sequence comes from Dracaena cambodiana, assembly GCA_036321105.1. Lineage (NCBI taxonomy): Eukaryota > Viridiplantae > Streptophyta > Magnoliopsida > Asparagales > Asparagaceae > Dracaena > Dracaena cambodiana. Next base: position 25,023,303 of record JAYEPQ010000017.1, read on the forward strand.
AGCGGTTAACTACGCCAAGAAGTGTAGGGTCTGCCAAATACATGCAAATTTTATACATCAAGCTCCGGAGTACTCCACCCAACGATTACGTCGTGGCCATTTGAGCAATGGGGTATGGACATTGTAGGGCCAATTTCTCCACCATCAACAAGGGGACACCGGTTCATTTTAGCTATAACGGATTACTTTTCGAAATGGATTGAGACCATTTCCCTAACCGAAGTAAAGTCATCAGATGTTAGTAAATTCATCAAGCACCATGTGCTTTATCGCTTAGGGATGCCCAGAAGAATAATTCATGACAACGGGCCCCAGTTTGTGAGCCAAGTGTATTCCAGATTCTGCAACAAGTACAGGATCGAAGATGTAGCTTCATCATCGTATTACCCTGCAGCCAATGGTCTAGCAGAAGTTTGTAATAAGACCATTGTAAAACCTCTCAAAAAGTTCGTATCGTTCAATCAAAGGGACTGGGATGAGAAGCTCGGAGAATGTCTGTGGGCATATCGCACTACAGTCCGAACTCCCACCAATGCCACACCCTTCTCCTTGATATACGGATCAGAAGCGGTCTTGCCTTTGGAAATCCAAATTCCATCATTGCGAGTTGCGTTAACAACTAGGATGACAGAAGAAGAAAGGCATCAGCAAAGGCTTCAAGAATTAGAAGCCTTGGATGATAAGCGCTTGGAAGCTCAACAGAGTATTAAACTATACCAGGCGCGAATCTCCAGAACCTTTAACAAACCAAGCGAAGAACTTTCAAGAAGGGTGATCTGGTCTTGTCAGTCAGAAGACCGATCATAACAAACAAAAAGCCTAGGGGAAAGTTTCAGCCGAAATGGGAGGGACCTTTTGTCATTGATACTGTCTATTCCAACGGCGCATATCGGTTGGCGAAACCGAATGGTGATAAGATTATGATGCCTATTAACGAAAAATTCCTGAAGAAGTATTATTCTTAGTGAAATTGTAGAACACCACTTGTAACACGATATGGGTAGTTCGATGCAAATTATGAACAAAAAGCTGCTCTGTAATCAGAAGTTCATTAATGAAGATTCTTGATTCTGGACTAAAAATCTTTAGGTCGCGAGTCAAATTGTCTTTCTTCCAAACTCGCCAAGTTAAAAATACCTCTGGCGAATCACATTTTTCTTTCTTCCAAGCTCGCCAAGTTAAAAATACCTCTGGCGAATCACATTTTTCTTTCTTCCAAACTCGCCAAGTTAAAAATACCTCTGGCGAATCATATTTTTCTTTCTTCCAAACTCGCCAAATTAAAAATACCTCTGGCGAATCACATTTTTCCTTCTTTCCAAAGTCACCAAGTTAAAAATACCATTGGCGACAAACAAGAAGTTCTTTCATTCGCAGTAATTTTGGATACTTGGAAAATTTTGATTGATTTTAAAATTATCAAGTTAACAGTTATCTCTGATAATCAACATCAGAATCATCCATAAGATACTCTTAGTTATGTAAAAAGAAAGAGCCTTTTTATTCATTATCAGATCATAATTACAGAGAATTCTCTAGTATTATACAATCAACAAGAGTGAATACAAATCACTGAAAAAAAAAAGGAAAAGTTCGCTTCTGTAGCCTCCTCCCCCAAGGATGGCTTAAAAGCAATAGTCTGCTCTTACAGACTCTTCTGGAATGACAAACTTGCTTCTGTAACCGTCTCTTTAGCATGGCTCGGACCAAAAAGTTTGTCCTTGCAAAATCTTCTTCTGGAATGACAAACTTTCTTCTATAGCCTTCTCTTTCAGTATGGCTCGGATCAAAAAGTTTGCTCCTGAAACTCCCACTTCCAATTTGCTCTTGTAGCCTCCTCTTAAAGGACGGTTCAAGGGTATAATCTTGTTTCTTCTTTCCGACCACAATCAGGGACCTTCTGGTTGGTTCCCCCAGTGATGATGCCAATGACTTAATTAGCTCAAAACTGGGCATACCACATATGCGCACCCAGACATACAACGTGTGGGGTTGCACAAGTTCAAGGTCCTGATCATTAACACCCCAACCTTGTGGGATGTTAGGAAAGAAGAAAAACAATGCCATATACCCGAAATCTTTTCTCTCATAAAAAATTCATGAAACCTTCCAAAACCCTAGAGGTATTGGAAGCAATTATGAGCCCATCAGGTCTGGGTCATTGTTAAGCAGAATGACTACGGTTATCTCCTGTAACCAAGTCAAAACCCTATTAAAAAGGAAGAAAAGAAGGAAGGGGATAATACTAATCAGAAGAAGAAACTTACCTTAATTAAGGAAAATGACTACGGTCAGAAGGACCTTTTCGGTGGAACACCCCACTGGATTGATGCAGTCTGGAGGTCTTGTAACATGCTAATTTCTATCCATCACCTCAGATGAAGATGAAAAAATGGTTGCACTAATAGATTGGCTACAAAAGAAAGGAGGGGAAGAAAGTTGGGAAGAAATTTTCTCACGGCTGAATGATCTTCCATTGAAGGGATCATGTTCCTTACATAGGCAGTCTAGTAACCGTGATCTTCAGTTTAGAAAAGATAAAACCGAAATCTTCGGTCAAGATTTTCAGTTCAGATCTCAACAGAATTTATTACTGTTGCATGGAACGTTTGGATATCGCAGCCCGGAGATCTCATCATTAATGAAGACGTGTAACGCTTGGGATTCCACACCCGACGACTTCATCCCATGGTTCGCAGAAGTCTCTACAAATTCTGAAAGAGTCTACGATTTATTCCGCGAACTTCCAGATGAAACATCGCGAACCAAAATTCCGGAATCAGGGTCGCAAATTTAGTATGGATTGTGTTAGTCTGCGAACCTCTAGATGCAAAGTCTCAGACTTCACGTGACTTATGAAAGTCACGTGATAGATAGACAGATACCAGAGTTTTACGGTGGTTTGCAAAATTCAGACGAAAGATGGTGAGTTCGTTACAAATCTTTGAAGAACAACTGCAAGACCATGCCTTAGAAAGCCAAAATCAAGTTTTCTATAAATGACAGAGGAACTATTACAAAAAAAAAGAGCAGAAAATTAAAACATATATATATACAAGCTTTTACAGTTCAATGATTCAAGAGGGCTTTTATTTTCTCCTCCGCATCATCAATGACTTGTTGAAGGGTCTCATAAGCTTGGACATTAGCTTGACGACGCAATTCCTCGTCACTAGCAACAACATTCTGCGCTGCAGCAGCCTCCAGCATATCCAATTCAGTTTGTATTGCCTAGAGATCTCTGGTTGTATTGTCTCGCTGGCGCGATAAGTTGGCGAGATTCCTCATTGATTCATCACGCTCCTTGGTGATTTTGGCCAAGAAAGCTTGAGCTTTAGCGATAGTCTCTTGAGTCCTAACAATAGCCTGATCATGGTCCTTGACAATTGAAGCAGCAGCCTCCACTTGAAGAACTAGAGACTCACGGTCTGCTTGACCCTTTTCTAAGGAGGCTTTGCAAGCATTTGCCTTCTCTTGAGTTTTCTTCTGGAACCTAAGCTGTTCCTATTTCAGCTTCTGGAAAATGATTTCCACTGTCTCAAATTTATCAGCACTTCTGGCTTTTGATAGGAATTCCGCATGCTTTTGAAGCTGAGTTATCATAAGTCTAAAGGGAGCAACTTTATCCTTTCCACCAATACTGACAATGCCAGTTAAGTAAATATTGAGAATATTGGCGAGTGAAGCAAAAGAAGTCTCCTTCAGTATTTTATCAATACAGCGGTCAAGGAAGTGAAGCAAATTTTTCACCGTGTCCTTCAATAAATCAATCTCAAGCATATCAATCTCTGCATGAGAGGGAGTAACACTGGCTGAAGCAGAGGCGGATTAATCCGTACTCTGTTGTATAGGGGCAACCAGGCTAGTATCAGGAGGAATGGGACTTCTGGAGATTTTAGTAGAGCTAACAACTGCAGCATCCTGAACCAAAACATCGGTCGGAGCAGCTGCGGCCAAAACCGTAGACATAGTAGTGTCGGGGATCATTACTTCCGTAGTATCAACAACAGAAGTGGTAACTTCGGTCGCCTCATCAGTGTTAGTTCCCGCGATGGTGTCATCTGGCGAATTTACCTTCGCGCCCATGCACTCTAAATCTAGAGTCGAAACTAGAACTAGCAAAAGGAGAAAGTTAATAGTTAAATGTTACAGTATCATTTGATAATAACATTATTGCTGAAGAAAGAAGATGTAGACCTAAAGGTTGGACACTGGATTCTCCAAGTCCGTACACCTCAGGACCAAACACTTCAGGCCCGTATACTTCGGCCCGAACATCCTCGCTCAGATAAACGTACTTACCATGGCCTGAGGGAGGGGTAGAAGAGTGAAGATTAACACTACTGACATCATCGTCATTGCCACATTCATCTTGATCTTCCAAAGGAGGTGCTACTTTTGGGGGATCTGATGCGCGAGTCTCCCCAATGATTTGTACTTCATCATCTGCAATGTCTTGAACAATAGGAGCTGCAGAATCCTCTCGTATGGCCGGATAAACACCGACTTCAATAGTAGCCTGACAAGTAGGGGGTAGAACCCTCTTGAGTGACGGGAGTAGGATCACTGCAGAGAACAGGTCCTTGACTCCAACGCCTCTTAAGGGAGCGGAGAGTTGAAGATGAGTCATCCTCATCTTCCTCGGGTTCCTCAGCGAGGGACTCAGAAACCAGACTGGGTGTTGCAGTACCAACTCCAGATGGGATGCTCTGCGAATCAATCTCCTGCGGAGTGGTAGGCAAGTCACTGATAGTTTCTTCCGCTTATGTGAAGGTTTTTTGGGAGGAGACTGCGGTTGAGGAGAAGTCTTTTTCGATGTCGGGAGTGGAGAAGCATCAAGAGAGGCGGCTTGAGCTGATGCATTATTGTCCTCTTCCCTTTGTTGAGTTACCGGTTCTGATTCATTGGATGCGCTATCTCGCCTGAAATCTTCCATCCCTACCACTTTCATACTGCCAGCTTTCTTCTTCTAGGCATACCAAGCTCTGATCTCCCGCAGACTGGTATGATTTATACTGAAATTCTGAGGAGCGAAACTAGCATCCGTGAACCACTTACAGAAACAGAATCTCATACTCGAATTTGGAGTCTTGAGCAGAAGATCAAATCTGGCCTGAGTTCCACGTGCGACTAAGTGAAACCAAGCTCGAGCTCCTTCAAGAGCATTCCCAACAAAACTTATCTCCCTATTGGGATTACCAACATAAAGCTGATCATATCCGAACTGTCGAGCAAAACGGCTCGGGCAGTAACGCTCTATGTAGCAATGGTTCCCCAAATGAAGAACTAGATGTCCTGGGCGGATGTTTATCAACCACCGAAGCACCCCGAGGACAGAGTAGTGAATTTATCGGCGCCGGCAGTATCCGCGAACTCCTCCCCGTACCCAGCATTTAGAAAGTACGGAAAACATCTGAATAATTCAAAATTTGAGAAATGACGCAGGGTCTTGCAGATCACGACCATGTAGCCCCCTCTCCATTGCGACCTCTCGTTGTGCTGTACTTTGGGAGCACTTAAGTCAATCTGCGAGTCGGCAGGACTCATCAAAGTGAGGCAATGTAGAACTAACCAAGCCATCAAATAAGTATAAGGGAGTTCTACACGCGGATTAGGAGTCTTAATGACCAGATCCCCTTTCTTCCTCTGCTCCTTCTTCACATTGCAAAATTTATCAGATAATCTCCTCAGTCCGCTTTGGATGCTGCACACCATCGCAGGCAACAGACTGAGTCGCCTACCTAATACTAGTAGGACGGCTGGATATACAGCCCTAACGGATATGTTTTCATGCGAAGGAATAATATACTTTTTCAACCATATTATCAAATAACCCGCCAAGAAGGCAGGATCAGATAAAGGTTGAAGAGCCTGATAATGAAAGCTCTCAAAGGACGTCTCAGCTTTGAAAACGTTCTTATCAGATTCAGCGACATAAGCATCTGTCCTGAAACTTGCGATTCTTCTCTCAACCTCCTTTTCAGAAACGGGAGAAAGGCGAGTAAAATTAGGATTACCCTTAGAAAAATTGGGCAAAAGATATTGCAGCCACTTCTTTGACTTCAAACTGTAGGAGCCGGATGTGTGGGTGCAAATATGGTAGTGACAGAGTAACTTCCAGTAAGTATCATAGGCCAAAGGGTCCTAGGTCTTCAGCAGATAGAGTTCTTCCCCAGTGGGGACATACTCTTCATACGGGATGTCTCGCATGGATAAGCCCGAAATTTCATACATTTCGTGAAGGGCAAAACCCAATTCGCCACGAGGGCTAAAAATTGTAGAAGTATCAGGATTGTACAGCTCTAGTAAAGTAAAAAAATAAAATCTACTAGCGGGAATACCATGCTGAACGGCCCTGATAGCACGATGTAGCCCCGCATAATGAAGCTGATTTTTGAAAGTTTTCAAGAAAAAGTCAGTCAAGTCTACCCACTCTCCTTTTGAGGAGCAGTGAACCCATCCAGGGGGACGAAAATCCTGAACAGGAAACTCCTCTTATGCATTGGTGAATCGGTGCAGGAAAGTCTGCGAGATTATGGAATCTCGCCTCTGGGGAGGTCATGTTTAAGCAGTTCCGGAAGCAATCCACGGAAGTGTTTTCCAGTATTACGAGGAAAATCACCTTGAGTATTGAATCCCCCCAATAAGATGTCGTCCTGCGGCCTGTTTATGTGCCAGTCCATTCGTCTGGGCACGGAAAGGGATTGAAAGAATAAGAACAGATAAGACCTCTCCATATTGGGGAGAAACAAGTAACGACCTTCAACTTGACGAAACTACTTGTAATCTCCTTCTTCCAAACCGCTATCGGGCACCGAAACGTGGTCCCCAAACAAAAAGATGGGTTTGCATTGCGGGGACCGATCATCTCCTTCAAAAGGTGTATTAGTTATCAGTTCTCGCAATGTTGAGCGAGAAGGATGGAGAATTTTGTCTTCTCTCTCTTGGCTATCTGATGCTGTACAATGTGGAAAGACATGACCAAATCTGAACTCTTTCTTCCCAACATAGCCATCCGAGTATCCGAAATAATGATCCTTAGGCCAAGGATTCAAGGCATAATCTACTGCAAGAGACGTTCAAATTTAAGATAAAGAAAAAAATCTCTGGGAAAGGGACTGCCTTTCGAAAGTTATTTTTATTACCTCCAATCAAGGGTTCCTTCCGAACCACTATTGAACTAGAGATTGCTTGAGGATCTTGACGACCACAAGTAGCCGCATCGGAGGAAGAAGCTTTTTTGGCATCTTTTGCAGATTGAGGAAATTCTTCACGCAGAATCTATAGGAGGTTGAAGACGAGAAGTCTCAGGAACTCTAACGAAAAACTCGGACTTCAAATTTCTTGAGATAAGAGTAGCCTCTCTCATAAAGTTGAGATTATATAGTAGATGATTTGACGGCCGAGATCTCTAGATAGACGTGGTATCTGGCCCAAATCTCGTGGGTACCGTTTCATTTAATACGGCTCAGAGAACGTCTCAATTCTTACGCTATAGAAAGCAACCGCCTTCCGGCCTTTCCGCAACCAAAAAGTAAAAGTTCGCGTCCTTAATACAGAGTCGCGATCCTTCAGAAGTTTCAGTTTGCGACCCTAACACAGAGTCGCTTTCTTCTCTACAGTAAAAGTTTGTGTCTCTAATATAGAGTCGCATTCCCTCCGAAATTTCAGTTTGCGATCCTAACAAAGAGTCATTTTCTGCTACCAAATGAAAGTTCGCAATCCTAATACACAGTCGTGTTCCTTCCAAAGCGAAAGTTTGCGACCCTAACATAGAGTCGTCTCTTTGCGATCCTAACACAGAATCGTACTAATACAGAGTCACATTCTCCTTCAAAGGCAATAAAATGCGATATAAAGTCGCATTTTCCTTCAAATACAACAAATTCACGGCGCTAATACAGAGACGTGTTTCTTTCAAAATGAGAGTTTGAGACATTGAGACAGAGTCATGTAACCCTCAATTGAAGAAAAGTTCTAATACAGAATTGTACTCTCAGATGGAGATTCTAATACAGAATGTTATATCAAAGTATTCCAAAACTCCTCGAAGAATCATTTGAGTTTTGAAAACTTTGGAGGGGGTTTTGTCGGTGGAAAATTCTGGAAAACAAAGCAGATCCGTGGATTTAAAGTTAGAAATCCGCAATTCAGTAGATCCGCAAACCTGAAGATTGAGGTCGCGACCCAGTGATGACAGAACAGGTTCGCGAATCTAAAACTGAGATTCGCGATACTATCCATAGCTTCGGGTAGAGGTTTAATACAAAGTCACCCGACCCGAACAAGAGAGTTGCCACCTCAGATCATGGAGCTAACTGCCAAACGAATGCAGTGGCATTACTTCGATCGTGGGAGCAACCACCTAGCAAATATGACGGCACTTCTCGAGCAGTGGGAACTAACGGTCGAGCAAATAAGGAGGGACGTTACCCTGGAACCCCTATAAAAGGCGGAGGAGCAAAAGAGAACAGACAGATATAGACGAAGAGACAGAGGGATCAATCATCTTCTTCTTGAATTACCCTTTATGATCAAGAGTCCAGAGCCTTTCTTTTCCCAGCCAACTGAGAGAGATTGTGCGGAGTGTCAACGGAGAACAGAATCGTCCTCCACAGCTACATAGGAACCCAGCTTTAAACAAAGAGAAAATCCATTTTCCTCACTTTCTGTAAACGGGAAACTGTTGGATTGTAATCATTTATTGAAAAAACTTCAATATAGTGTCATTTGCAATTTTTATGGCGAACAGAAGATTGGCAACTCCGCTGGCGAACACCCACATGACAGGAACCTCTTATAAGTTAAATCAAAGACTTGAAGCGTAAGAGTGCCTGATTCTAGAGCAACAAAAGGGTCTTGACGAACTCCGTATATTGCTTCTCAAAATGATGGAAAAGAGTAACGAAGACATGTCGGAAAAACTGTCCAACAAACCAATAAAAGACGACGGAGAGAAATAAGAAAAAGAATAAGGATTCCACAACGTGGTGGACCCGCATGCAGAGAAAATGCAGAAAATGCAGGACCAACTAGAAGCATTATGCAGAAGAAGGACCTACAAGATGTCGGCATTAGCAGACCATACCCAATTTCCTGAAAGATATAAACCTCTAAAATTAGAACCTTTTGACGGAAAAGGCTCACCCAATCAATATCTATATTACTTCTTGTCACAAACAGATCATCTCATAGAGAATGACACTATAATGTCTAAGGCCTTTGCTAGTAACTTGAGAGGGCCTGCATTTACATGGTTCATGCAGTTGCCCCCAGGAACTATTAAAACATGGGCCGATGTTGAAAAAGAATTCCTTCATCGATTCTTTGAAGACGATACAGAGATCTCAGTCCATGCCCACCTTGCGAACAAGCTGAAAGAGGACGAGAATTCAAAAGTTTCATGGAATGTTTCCGAGAGATGTCACTGCAATGCCCGCATGGCATGTTGGAAGAAACGCTAGTCGAAACGTGCAAGCATAACCTCCAAACTAGCATTCTCATAAAGATGGGTACGGTGGAGTCCAAGACATGGAAAGACCTTGTTAAACACGGACAACAAGCGGAGGATATAATCTACCGCATTGATGAAAGCTGCTCCCAGAAGAAGGCATCCACAAACAGGCAGCAACCACTGCCAAACTGCTCTAAGGATAAGGAGGTGATGATCACTAAGCCTATTGCCAATCGAAAACCCCAGAATAACCGGGACTTCACTAGATACCAGCGAACATACGACTTCAAGGATGAGCAGACGATTACGTCCTTCCATTTGTTGACTAAAAAGAGGATGCTCGAATTGCCCGAGAATCGGAAACCAGAGGATGCTAGGAAAAAGGACGACCCCAACTATTGCCTCTACCACCAGAATGTCGGGCATCCGACCAAGGATTATTACGTGCTCAAGGATAAGATTCAGGCACTCATTGATGCGAAGGTAATTCAGTTGAGACCGGAGCAGAAAAAGGTGTCCACCAATGCATCTGCAATTGCCATATGGTCATTGTATATTCTAGCTGGTGTGACTTCTATCCCTAAAGAAAAATTGATAGTAAAGAAATTCAATACCCATGGGTTGAAGAAAAAAGGTCTTGCCCCAATCTCAACCGAAAAAGGAAAAATCATGTGGGTCCACCCAGACCTGTTAGAAGATGAGCAATGGACTACTTCAGCCAATTTAAAGAAGGCCAATAGAAAGATCCGGACCGTTAATGCAGTGTCCAACCTTAAAGATAAGGATCAGTCCAGTACCACTTCGCTCACAAAGTCATAAGAGGAAGCAACGGTGGTGGCCACTCATCCGAATAAGATAGGGCCATCAGGAACTCTGTCCGGAAAGAAATACCTGAGAGATTACACGAGGGCTGGGCATAAGTAAGTCAGCAAAAGCACCTGAAGCGCCACCCGCCAAGCAAAAAGAGCTTCGATATCAGAAAGATACGAAGAAAGATAATGAGGCAACTGGAAAACCTTTTCAATTTGATGTTTTAGCCCTGTTAGCCAATATCCCAGCTCGAATCACCCTTTATGAGCTTTTGCAGCTCTCTAAAGCAATGAAAGATGCCCTAAGGGAAGCTTTAAGAATCTTTCCTAGCTTAGATCGTGGAACCATCTGCCAAAGAGGGAGAACCTTGCCCAAGTTGCCATCAAACAACAGGGAAGATCCCACATGTAACGTTCTCACCCGAAGACATGTAGGTGAAGAATCCAAAGCATAACAGGCCTTTATATTATTCAGGGTATGTTGGTTCAACTAAAGTGACCAGAATCTTAATTGATCTTGATTCTGCAATTAGCATTATCTCTCAAAGTCTGATTCAATTCCTAGGCATCTCTCCTAGTCGCTTAACTCCTACCAATACCACCATCCAAGGGTTTAACACCAATGACAGTTATCCATTGGGAAAGATATGATTCCGATGTCAAATTGGAGATTTAAAGTCTGAAGTTACGTGTTACGTCATCGACGTAGACACATCATATAACATTCTGCTCGGGCGTCCCTGGATTCACACCTATATGGTGGTCCCATCCACACTCCATCAATGTATAAAGTATACCGATGGAGATGGTGAAGTGCATATACTGATAGCAGATAAGTAACCATTCAAGGGATTCGAAAACTACTTCACGGATGTTATGCTATACCAGGAAGCCCACGGAACTTTTGACAAGCCAGCAAAAGGAGGTTACGACAGCGACAACGAGGTAGATATGGAGCCCGAGCCCAACGAAGACGTCGATTTTGAACTCGAAATCAATCTAATTGTAATTAATTTTGACAATCTGAATGTACTTAGTACCGCTGATGAGGTAGGCGAATGGGTCATTAATGACAACTTAGAATTTGCTTACTTTCCTTCCGTTGCTTCAGATTATGTGCCCTCCTGCACAAGTACAGAAGTAGATAGTTTGTCTGATTTAAAGATTTGGACTACCTATCATTTAATGATACGGTCATCGCTTTGTACACATCCGAAGATAGCTGACCAAACAGAGGTGCCTCCTCAAAGGCCAGACCAACGCTCCATAATATTTGGAAGAGTTGAGTCGAGGCCTGACCCAAATCCCGAAGATGACAGTGATGACCAGCCATGACCTCAGTTCGAACTCTATGAACCAATTTCCCATCGGATGATCAGGATGATGGGTTATGATTTAACATCCAAGTAAGGGTTACACTTTGAAAAAGGAAAAAGGAATCTCTTGCTTCATTTGTACCGAAAGGCAAAGGTCATGATTATTACTACAAGAGGGTTGGGTTATGTTACGCCCTCGGAATCAGAATGGGAGTATCCAGCTAGCATAAAAGGCAATAAGGCTATATCATATTGAGATTCTGATATAAATACTAGAACCATATTCCAGGCTCTTCTATCGAATGTGGCTTCTACGATCTTTAACGCAGAAGAAGAGGATCTGTCTCTCTCATTAGAGGATTCATGGGTCCAACAGATGGAAGCCCAATGGGACGTGCAGTTTGAGCAATGTGAACCGCCCACTGAAGACAAAGAAATCCAGGTCAATATGGGAACGGAGGAGCATCCTAAACCCATCTTCATAAACAAGAGCTTACCTTCATCTAAAAGAGAAGATTTATTAGTTCTAATAAAAGAGTATATAAATGTCTTCGTGTAGAATTATGAGGACATGTCGGGTCTAGGTCTGAAAGTCACGGTCCACCAACTTAATATCAAACCAGGAGCAAAGTCAGTAAAACAACAACAGAGGCGCTTTCGCCCTGAATTGATGGAAGCAATAGAGGCTGAAGTCAACAAACTTGTGGATTCGGAATTTGTCCATGTTCGCAGCAGAAATTCTTTGCTTTCCTCCCATTGAATTAACTTAAATTACAATAGAAGTGAACAAGATGAAAAGAAGAACAAACGAGAGGATTTTATACTTCAATCTCTCTCTTTTACAATATATTTGTGGGATCTCGTAGCGATGGGATCATAGTAGTTTCTTTGGACGATCGAACATTGAACTCTTCTCTCTTGAAGATATCGGCCAACTGTAGACGATCTTCTCCGGTCTTTCCCGAACTCAAGGCTCTGTGCGTAACTTGAATTCTCTAAGAACCGAAAGGAAGAAGAAGAATACCCATGACTTCAAGGCTCTCTCGCGTACTTGAATTGTCAAAGGATCCAAAATGAAGACCTTAATTGCTGAAAAGAAGATTCCTATGGTTTCACCAGAAAGGTATTTATAGCCCCAGGTTAATTTGAGAGTTTCTATCTAAATAGAATTCCCTCTCATCAAAGAGTCCAATCAAATCTTTAATATTGATTTAAATCTCTTGATTTAGAGTTCTGATTGGACTTGATTTAGGTATTTGGATAAGCCCAAATCATAATCTCAATCAATTTGAGATTCTGGTTATCTGCTCACGCGGAGATAATCTCATCAAAACTCAGCACTAAATAACTAGAACGCGGAGCTATTGATCATCTCCGCGTTTCACTCAAACGCGAGGCTAAAACTAGCCAGACTGTGGAATCAACGCGGAGCTATTAAACATCTCCGCGTTTTATTCAAATGCAAGGCTATTATAACCAAACGCGGGGCTACTGAATTAGATCCGCATTCTGTTGAAGAAAATCCTTTTATCTTAGAAATTTTCACTGCCAACAGAACCCCCTCCAAAGTTTTCAAAATGGCTTAGAACTTAGCAGATTTTGAAATACTTTGGATCTTTAAACTGAAACGCGGAGTTAGAATACCAAGTCTATCTTGCGTTATGCTCACTTACGCAGAGCTAATCAGCTTCACTTTTTCAGGGAAATGAGTAATTGCTTCATTGATTACTCTGAATTTCTGAACCGAATACCAAGCGACGGAAATTTTGTTTAAATAGAGGCTTTGACTCATCTTCTTCTTCATTTCATCCGAAGAATTCGAGAGCTTAGGGCTTCAAGCGACTCAGGCAAATCAGTTTGAAGGAATGATCTTCAACCGAGCTTCCTTCGACTTTCCATAGTTCTTCATCATTAGGATGTTATCTAAGAAGAGTAGAGCATCGCATGCCTCCTCACCATCGGCGGCCGGCGTTAGCAGTGGCGGCAGCGGCCGAGGCAGTGGCCACAATGGCGAGCCAATCCATGCCGCACCAATTGGAGGTAGAAATTCTTAATTTTTAGACTCCTTAAATCAATTTTGGAGTGTTTTGGCTTGGTTTTAACCGACCAGCCAACTTTGAACCGGCGAGATCGCCGTTCTCCGGCCGTAAGGCTTGAAGGAGAAGGAGAAGTCAGAGAGGAACTCTGATCTTTCTCTACGCGAAGTTATCGCGTCATCCTCGCGTTTTGAAACACGGGGCTATTTTAATTAGCAGTCGCGTTTTAATCGCAAGGCTATTCTGACTAGCAGTTGCGTTTAAACGCGAGGCTATTTTGATTAGCAATCGCGTTTCAATCGCGAGGCTATTTCCTTAACTGCGCGCGGAGTTTATCCTTAGCTCCGCGTTTTTATACTTAGAAGATTTTTCGAGTTTTCTCTAACTCTTGATTCTTCTTTTGCAGTGAAGTACTTGGACCAGATCCTTCTTGAAGAGGAGTGCATATGGCTTTACCAGTCTTCGTCAGCAAAAGTAACTCTAAGGAAGTCAGAAGCATATGCTTTACAACATAGTTGCAGGTTTCAAGCCCTGGCACCAAAAGATAAACTTTTGAAGGAGTTACAAGAACTCTGCGGCAGCTCATTAAGTTTTCTTGAGGATCATTTCTGTTAGATGACAATCTCTGTTGCTTTCCAAAGCAATAGAGATAATCATTTAAGGGCTTGTAGCATGTCGAATCCAACTTGTGCATCTTCATTAGGATTCTTGTAGCAGTATCTTCAGATAATCTACTAAGAACTTTAAACAGATCATAGTTGACATTTGCAGAAGAGATCTCTTGCATGTGAACCAGAGAATTTCAACACTCCATGGAAGAAACTCGTTGTCGGGTTATTGATGAGTCGATGAATAGGTTGAAGCTTTTTGGGAGAGCTATAACTCCTTTGTAATCTCTTCTTTTATGAATAAAGAGCAATTTATTTTCCTCTCTATCTGTCGGTTTCAAGAATCTTGCTTGCTCAACAAATAGATGGTTTATAATTTTGGTAAAATAATCTAAGTCTCATTTGCGTAACTTAGATCACTAATACCCAAAATGATCGGATAAGAATCACCTTAACTTAGATGGAAGCGCTTAATTGCACTCACCAAAAATCCAAGTTCTTCATAAGAACGCGAAGCTAAGGCACCAGGTTATCCTCGTGTTTTGAACAGTTGCGCGAAGTTAATAACTTTGTGTTTTCCATCGTTACGCGAAGCTAATAGCTTCGCGTTTTTAGAGAGTAACCGATCAGTCATTTTCTCCGAAATTCGCACCGAACTCCAAGAGGCGATTTTCCTCATTTAAATGAAATCTCTATTCCTTATCCTTCTCACTTTACTCGAGAATTTTCCAGAGACTTTAGAGATTCAGGCGATTATAGTTCAGGCGACCCGAGCTTTTTCCGACCGAGTTTATCCCGATTCCTGTCGATTTTCCTCAGGTTTTTAAGCGATGGCACCCTAAACCCGTGCTACTTCTCGCGCAGCTCCATCGTCGGCGACCGACGCTAGTAGTGGTGGCAGCGCCATGACAGCGGCGCGCCAGCCCACATTTCGCCTATTGGAGGTAAGAATCTCTCTAGCGAGACTCTTTAAAACATTTCTAGAGTGATTTGGCTTAATTTTGACCGATCGATCAACTCTTTTACCGGCGAGATCGCCGTACTCCTGCTGTAAGGCTTGGTGAAGAAGAAAAGTCTCTGATTTTCTTCTTACGCGAAGTTATCGCGTCATCTTCGCATTTTGAAGCGCGAGGCTATTTGATTTAGCAGTCGCATTGAAACGCGAGGCTATTTTGAGTAGCAGTCGCGTTGAAACGCGAGCCTATTTTGAGTAGCAGTCGCGTTGAAACGCGAGACTATTTTGAGTAGCAGTCGCGTTGAAACGCGAAGTGATGAATATCATATATTGTATTTTTCCTCTCATACTTTATCTATTTTTGTATATAAATAAATGCTACTCGGGTATTTTTAGTGCCTTTTTCAGGTAATTCGATTCATACAAGGAGATGGCAAGAAATCAATGTTGGAGTAGGAAATCAGAGTCCGAAAAGCTTCTAAAGTGAGAAAAACTACGAGACTACGATGTTACAGAGATGCAAAGTCAAATACAGTCAAGGAAATATAATGAGCAAGACACGAGACGGACGTGGAAGAAATTTCTATTGAGTTACTCGAAATAAAACCGCTATTTAGCAGTTTTAGCCGCCATTAAGCGGCAGACTGTGGGCCCCACATGCTGAATTTTCTTCCCTGGATTCGATGTAATTTTTTGGCTTTATATTTCTGCTAGAATTAGGATTTGATTTCCGAAGCTTATATATTGGCCGTATACTTGTATTCTAGGTTGGATGCAGTAGTTAATGTAGATTAGGATTTAGTTTGTACTCGTCTTCCATTAATAAAATTAGGGTTTTGCTGAAGGGGTGGCGGCCACAATACCGTGCTCCAGAGGTAAGCCATTATTTTCTAATCTTTATTTGCTTTTTAGATAGATTTAATTGCTTTCCAGTATAGATTTATTTGCTTTCTAGATTAGATTTAATTGCTTTCTAGAATCATGAGTAGCTAATTAGTTTAGCTCTAGGATGTAGATGAAGTTAGGATCCATCATGTAATTTCTCTCTAGTATTTTCCTCTTAAATAAAAATAATAAAGACATGATTCTTCTATAAAAAGTTTAAAATACAAGAACTCGAAGATTAAGACTTTGATAGGTTATACTTGAATTAGGTTTCTTGATAGCCTATACTTAGTTAGGGTTTGGAGTTGTTGATTTTATCTGTTTTATTGAATTATCTAAAGATTTAGTTTGTTTTTATGAAAAGTAGTATCTTTGATGAGTTATGCTTGCACACCACTTGATAGCTCATACTTAGGGCACTTTGAATAAAGATTAAACTAAAAAGATCAAATTTTTATGAGAGAAGAAGATAATAGAAGTAAGAACATGGTTGGAAACTAGTGGATTCTAGATCCTAGGCTAATTAGAACAAGCAAACTTCAACCCAAAATTCTTTGTTAATCCGTTAGACTATAGAATTAGTAAGAATCGCAAAACACCTTAGATCCCTGTGAGACGACCTGTACAGCGCTACAACGATACTGTGCACTTGCAGTAATTTATCACATCAAGTTTTTGGCGCCGTTGCCGGGGATCGACGGTGTTTTTCTTGCTTTTTCTAACGTTTTACGGCTTAACAGTGTGTGTTGAGTGTGTATAGATCTGGAAATTTAGATACAGGATATACAAAGTGAAGGAAAGCGTTGTGGAAGTGCACTGCAAAAATCCGAGAGGTAACCTCCCAGATTTGGCCGCTAAATAGCGGTAAATACCGCTATTTAGCGGCAATATCTTTCCGTTTCTCCCTCAAATTTTGTATATTTCTGTATTTATCGTTCTTGATTCTACATAAAAAATAATAAAAAATTATAAAAATCATATTTCAATTGTTTTTATTTTTTCTTTTCCATCTCTTTCCCTCTCCGCCTTCTTCAAAACAAACAAAAAAAAATTAAAAAAAAAATGTTTCAAAATTAAACTGGTTGCAATCATTGTCGTGATCCATACCATAATTATTATCAGTGTCCATGGATAGGAAGTTCGCTAGGACTAGGTCATAATCAAATTCACAATACATATAATGAACCTACGAGTGCTTCTTATACACAAAATTACAATTATGAATGGATGAATAATTCCAATTTTGCATATAATCAAGAGCCATATCAAGAGAATCCTCCATCTGATCCTTTCTTTATGGGCTATTTATCTTCATGTTCTACATTCAATCATGAACAAGATATTCAATTGAACATGTAGATGAAAAATTAAAAAGATTAGAAGCGAGATATGTATGTCATGAGAATCTACCTCCAACCACTTCATATCTGTCATCAAATATGTACATGGATCCATCATATCATTCTTCAAATTTCACTCATGATCTCGAGATGCAATCATTTGAGAAAAATAAGGAAAATTACGATCATGAGTCTGAGGAACGAAAATGTAGAATAGAGGAAGATATGGAAGTTTTGCTGAAATCATCATCTCAAAAATCATCCTCTAAAATTGAATCTTGTATGGAAGATCTTCTCAAAGCGATTTCTCAAGCTAAACTTTTTATAGATCAACCATCTAATAGTTTGAACGTATCTGACTCTAACGAGCAATCACTCCAGTCATCTTCTGAAGTAGATATGATTCAAAATGAATTAAATAGTTTTGTGCATGATGAGTCTATAATTCAATATTGTGATCAACCTATTTTAGACCATTGTGGCAATAATTATGAAGAAACCAGTGATAAAGAAAATATTTTGCTTGCTAGTGACACATTATCATTTGATTCTTTTGATGGAAATTGTGAAGAAATTTGTGAAGAAGAATTTTTATCCATTCATAATAACTTGACTAATGATAAGTCTACTAGTATGGCATTTTCTTTTGAGAATTTTGATGACAGGTTTGAAGAAAATTTGCATGACAAGCCCCTAACAATTGAGGAAAGGAAGGAACATCAAAAAGAAGAGATCATGGTACCTGATGACTTAAAAGAGCCCTCCAAAATTGAGCTAATGATTCCACAATACCAAAGTGAGTATGTTATTTCACACGTTGATAAAACCAAAATACTTACAAATATGAAAGATGCTCGTGGATGGAATACGAACGATGGTAAAGGTACGCTTTCCAACCTCAAAATTTTATTATTGAATAAAAAAAAGAAAAGTAGAAAAAAATTGAGAAAAATCAAAAATAAGATGGAGAGATTAAATGCAAAACTGACAAAAAGGCTAAGTTCATCCATATCAAAACATAAAAGGATACATTATGAGAGTGGAAAGCGATCAAGAGGTCGTAACCGTTTGAATTTTCTAATAAGTGTATAATATTTGTATAATAGTTTTCTTTTTTTTATTTTACCACCCTTGGTTTGTGTATGAGGGCATACACAAGTTTAGGTGTGGGGGAGTAGATTAGGAGATTTTTATTTTTTAGGATTTTTAGGATTTTATTTTTGTTTTTATGATTTTTTTTTTTTTAGATTTTTGGGTTTCTTTATTTTACACTTTGGTTAGTTTTTAGGGTAACTAACTGAAAAAAATTAAAAAAAAAACTGAAAAGAAAAATAAATTAAAAAAAATTTATGTATTTTTATCAATAGATCAAACTACTTACAGATAAAGGAACAAATTTAGATTTGAAATTGGATAGGAGAGTAGATTGGATGATACACTTTGAATTTTATGAAAAAGATCAAAATCTAAAAAATAAATATTGCTAACAGTAGTTTTGAGGCAAATATACATCTATTTTTCACTTCACAATAGTTTATTAGATTAAGGACAAAGATGATAACGATTGAGTAAGTTTTCTCTCTCTAAACAAAAAAAAAAAAGAGAAAAAAAGAAAAAAAAAGAAAAAAAAAGTGAGAATAAAATAATGGGGTGAGCCTAAGGCAATAGCCTCGAGAGTGATAAAATAATGGGGTGCGCCTGGTATTAAGACAATAGCTTCAAGAGTGAAAAAAAGAGTATGATCTGAGTAATCGGGTACTTTGTGCCTAAGTAAGTGTAAATATTCGCATGAAAGGTGAAATATTCTAAAAAAAAAAGAAAAAGAAAAACGAAAAGAGTATGAACCAAGTAATCGGGTATGTTGCGCCTAAGCAAGCGTGAATATTCGCATGAAAGGTGAAATATTCTTAAAAAAAAAAAAAAAAAGGAAAAAATTTGTTATGAGAGAGGAGATGAATCATGAGTTAGAGTTTGAGTCTAAGGCCGAAATAAACTATCACACGTGCACGTAGTTGTATAGGAGCCAATGAATTATCTGTTAGTAGGTATTGAAAGATAGGATTTAAATTTTTGATTAAAATGATAAGTGTATCTGATATGACGCTCGATTTGAAAATTGATAATCTAAATGCGTTCTTGAGTTTGTATATTAGTGAGATTAATTGATGAAAATATCATAAAAAAAAAGATTTTTCTTTCCTTTGTATAAAATTTCTATTTTTCTTGATTTTCGGTTATCCTTATTTTTCTTTTCTTTATTCCTTAATCTATTTTCTTCTTGAATTTTGTGGGTATATTCACTGCAAACCCTCACGAGACAACACTCGTCCACTAGGGTAACCTAGGGGTTTAAAGGCTTATTACACGTGCTAAGTGCAATCGCGATTCCTGCGAAAGTGAGTTAGGATTTTTATTTTTCTTTTTAGATTTAGGTTTTGCTCGAGAACTAGCAAAAGATAGGTGTAGGGGTGTGATGATTATCATATATTGTATTTTTCCTCTCATACTTTATCTATTTTTGTATATAAATAAATGCTACTCGGGTATTTTTAGTGCCTTTTTCAGGTAATTCGATTCATACAAGGAGATGGCAAGAAATCAATGTTGGAGTAGGAAATCAGAGTTCGAAAAGCTTCTAAAGTGAGAAAAACTACGAGACTACGATGTTACAGAGATGAAAAGTCAAATAAAGTCAAGGAAATATAATGAGCAAGACACGAGACGGACGTTGAAGAAATTTTAATTGAGTTACTCGAAATAAAACCGCTATTTAGCGGTTTTAACCGCCATTTAGCGGTCGACTGTGGGCCCCACATGCTGAATTTTCTTCTCTGGATTCGATGTAATTTTTTAGCTTTATATTTCTGCTAGAATTAGGATTTTATTTCCGAAGCCTATATATTGGCCGTATCCTTGTATTCTAGGTTGGATGCAGTAGTTAATGTAGATTAGGATTTAGTTTGTACTCGTCTTCCATTAATAAAATTAGGGTTTTGCTGAAGGGGTGGCGGCCACAATACCGTGCTCCAGAGGTAAGCCATTGTTTTCTAATCTTTATTTGCTTTTTAGATAGATTTAATTGCTTTCCAGTATAGATTTATTTGCTTTCTAGATTAGATTTAATTGCTTTCTAGAATCATGAGTAGCTAATTAGTTTAGCTCTAGGATGTAGATGAAGTTAGGATCCATCATGTAATTGCTCTCTAGTATTTTCCTCTTAAATAAAAATAATAAAGACATGATTCTTCAATAAAAAGTTTAAAATACAAGAACTCGAAGATTAAGACTTTGATAGGTTATACTTGAATTAGGTTTCTTGATAGCCTATACTTAGTTAGGGTTTGGGGTTGTTGATTTTATCTGTTTTATTGAATTATCTAAAGATTTAGTTTATTTTTATGAAAAGTAGTATCTTTGATGAGTTATGCTTGCACACCACTTGATAGCTCATACTTAGGGCACTTTGAATAAAGATTAAACTAAAAAGATCAAATTTTTATGAGAGAAGAAGATAATAGAAGTAAGAACATGGTTGGAAACTAGTGGATCCTAGATCCTAGGCTAATTAGAACAAGCAAACTTCAACCCAAAATTCTTTGTTAATCCGTTAGACTATAGAATTAGTAAGAATCGCAAAACACCTTAGATCCCTGTGAGACGACCTGTACAGCGCTACAACGATACTGTGCGCTTGCAGTAATTTATCACATCACGAAGCTATCTTGAGTAGCAGTCGCGTTGAAACGCGAGGCTATTTTGAGTAGCAGTCGCGTCGAAACGCGAGGCTATCTTTTTGACTTTTGCGTAGTCTAATTTTTAGCTTCGTGCGGAATTACTTTTAGCTTCGCGCGGAATTACTTTTAACTTCGCGCAGTCTAATTTTTAGCTTCGCACGGAGTTACTTTTAGCTTCGCGCAGTCTAATTTTTAGCTTCGCGCGGAGTTACTTAGAAAAATTTTCTGTTTTGTAGAAACTTTTCTAACTTTGATTTTCCCTTTTTCAGTAGGATCTTCGGCGGAAGCCCTTCCCCATAAGCACTATTTTGGCTTTGCTGGTGGTTCTGATCCATCAGCACAATTTCGCTTCACCACCATCCTGGCTGCATACAAACCTGACTCGAGAGGGCACAGGGAAAAGTTAACCAAATATCATCCTACTACTGCACGTGAGCTCATCACTGATGCAGCCTTCGAAGATGTGGACAGAGAAGCATTAGAAAAACCCGCATTTCTCTTTGGGGACCAGATGGAGCAATCAGACGAGATCCTCTCTGAACAGGATTGCATGTGGCTCTACAACTCTGGTGAAGCTCTAATGTTTCTTCCTGAAATGGATCGTGGTTACCCTCTGATCTACCTTCAGAGGTTGGCGATGCCCCATGAGTTAAAGTGGGGACTATCTCAAGAAAAAGATGGCATCCCAACGGGCAAATTTGGTGCACAAGGGATTTATCAAGATGGTTCCCCCCAGATGCATTACTGGTTTGCTTCCAGGTCATTTTGGCAAGGAGCTCCTAGTAGGAGAAGTTTCCATCCTCGCAAGAACTTTCTTAAGCGAGTTCCTGGCGAAAGAAGGCCAATACCCGGCTAGCGACTTTAGGATGCCTGGTTGGGTTTACTCTTCTGGCAACATGTGGTGGGCCCGCCTTGTCCAGTACATGTTGGATTCTCATGAACCCATTCTGAAGGAGATTGGCTTGTTCAAGGCCATCAGGAACGTTCAATTCCGGTTCACTCAGAGTTCTTATCATTTCTTCTGCTTTCTCGAGAAGTACAACTCCGAGACCTGCACTCTTTTTACGCCAGTGGGTGAGCTAGGGTTTGCTCTCCATGAGATGTTTGAGGTATCTGGGCTCTCAATGGGCGAAGTCCCCTACGAGGAGTATATCCCCACAACCGAGGAATTGAACATGCTATTGGCGAAGGACGAGCGCATTTATGCCACATATTGGGAGATGATGTGCCACTACCACATCTGTGCTGACTTGGCAGGTGTGCGTAATTAAGGTATCGGCCACAAGAAATGGACCGATTACCTCTTTGCCAACTTGAACTCTAAGGACAGTTCAACAACTATTCATGGCCATGCTCCTGTCTATATCACAGAGATTGATAGCCGTATTGCCAAGACCCGGCTAATGTTTTATACCACTGATTCCAATGAAGGTGGATTCGGTCCTGGTATTTCTTTCAAGAGCTACCACTATCAGGCTCAGTCCCCATTATCTAACAGAGGCCTTATTGCTGGGTTCTTGATGTTGTGGCTGAAGAAATGTGTGGTGCCATCATTGCCAAAAGAGGCAATTGCGATGACTGTGGTCTATCCAGCAGTCCTCCTCGCATACGGCCGACCTTTCGGACTTCTTCCCGCCATGGTGTGCAATTTACAACATGGATTGCGAACACTCTGTAATGACTTCATCCCTGCTGATAAAGGTGAGGGGAAAGGGAAAGGAAAGTCGAAAGAGATTGTCTCAGTGAAGACTCCGAACCCTAGGGTAGAGCTTCCTTATACTTATCTGATGGCATGGCTTGTTATGCACTGCCCATCTCTGATGAGTGCTGCTTCACACCGCTCTAGTGACAAGTGTTACTTTGTAGAGCTATATGAGCGCTCTTCATGGAAGCACTACTATATGTCCCAAATCTGGAAGACTCTCTGGCACCACCAAAATTAAGAGATCTTTCGGTGCTTCCCTGATTTTTCTGGTGGAGGATATGGGCTGAAGTTGAGGGATATTGCTGGAGCAGATAATTTTACTGCTTTATCCTCAGGAGCGTTCTAATGGCTTCTCAATATCCGTCTCGGGCATCTGGTGTACCGTCAGAACAGTACCTGCTTTATCGAACCGTACATCCCGAGTCGCTTTGCATGCCAATTTGGATATTCCCAACTCTATGTGGGCAATCCAAACAAGAGTTTAGCCTATGAGGGAAATTTGTATGACGGTGCCCGGGTTGGTTTCATTTTGTAGCTGGTGGAACCGGAGCTGAATTCGTCCTGCCCCAGAAGTTGCCAGAATTGGCCATGACTCTCAGTTTTTACACGTGGTATAGCGTTGCTAATGCTGACATGCCTCATTTCTTGATCAACCGAAGCTGTGGCAAGGAGATTGAGGCTTTCTACATTAGCCGCCAGGGTGCTTCCAGAGTTAGAGTAAAAGGAATGGATGAATTCCTTGGCGCCGCGGCCGAACCATCGGATGTCACCGAGTCTGGCGATGATGATGATAATAACGACGATGACAATTCTAATGCTGGAGGTGCTTCCCAACCTGTTGTCATTCGTCCCTAGAGCCCGACCCCTAAACGCCGCGGTACTCTAAAGAAAGGACCTGCCAAGAAGAAGCAGAAGTTGGCTCCGAGAACTCTAATAGCCCCCCAAGAAGTGGCTATCAAGTTTGCTTCAGACCTGCTGGCTTCAACTCTACCTCCAGCGCCGGCAGGTGGGAGTGGACCCGTTGGAGCTCCAAGTGCTCCTGAGGTTTTGGCTCCTCCAACTGTAGAATCCGTTGAGCATCCTGTTACACAACCACTTGGTAATGAGACGGGTACACTTCTGGAGATGACAGTGGCTCCCCCTTCAAGTCCAACAACTGGACTTGTATCTCCAGGTATAGCTCTTAGTGTTCTGTCTTTTGTTCATTATTTTTACTGTAACACCATTTTTCTTGTTTCTTGAAATATAGGTGGTCAGCTCCTCTCACCAATGCATTCAACTACCCATGTAGAGTCTAATGATAGGGTGGATTATTCGGGCACCACGGCTCAGTGGGTGGTTTGGGTAGCTCTGCAAGTGATTTTGGTGCAGACTATTTTACAACAACTCCTCCCTCTGTTCCTTCTTCGGCTCCCCCAATTGATGAACGTGGGAGTGATGAGAGGACAGAGGTGATTTTTGCAGCTGCGGCAAAAGAAGCCACTCCATCTCCAAGTTTGTCGTCTCCAAAACCAAATATCTGCTCTGACGAAACTTTCCCTATAGTCGTCGGCGTGCCTGCTGCTCCTCAGCCGGCAATACTAATGCCTTCTACTATAATGGCTGTTGAGACACCTGCAACTCCTCCAGCTCCAAGTCCTCCGGCAGGGGACGAGGAAACCCTGAAGTTCTCATTTGAAGCTTCTTCAGTGATTGGGGGAACTTCTGGTGGAAACACTCCCTCATCATCTCCTGTTGGTGGTACTGCCTGGGTGATTTGTACTAGCGACACTCCTCCTCGGGCTCCTAGTTCAGCCAGGTCTGCATTGGCTTTACTTGCCCCGCATATTATGGACCTAGTACAGGGACGGGCTCCTTCCTCTCTACTTCCCGTAAATACCACTCCTTCTTCAATGATGCCTTCTTTAGCATTTCCTACCGTAAATACAGACACCGAAGAAATTTTTAACTACAGTGTTGATGATTTCATGCGGTTGCTAAGAAGATGCATCGAGATGACCCTTGCTGGAAGAGATTTCCTCAGTCTCGGACGTTCGATGCTTTTCAGTTATTTGGATAATATTGAAAGGGTCGGGGGACAAGAACGAGCAGCTCCTTACCGGGCCCGCCTTGCAGATTTGGAAGAGCAAGTGCGCACGCTGAACACAATTCGCGAAGCGGACGTGGAAGCGATTACCGTAATAGAGTTAGCGTGTCTTCGGGTGGAACTAGCAGCGCGTCGAGAGGAGTTAATGCATCAAGAAGAAGAATTGTCTCAGGAACTGGCGAAGCTCCGAGCTAGTCGGGAGTCCATCACTAAAGGTTTGGAGGTGGTGGACTCCGAGATTGGGAGGAGTCAGGCCGCCATCCTTAGCGCCTAGGAAACCATTGCTAAAGCTCGGACGGTCTTAGTAACCAACGAGCTTCAATTGGGGGAAGCTGTTGAGAAGCGGGAAGCGCTGACCCTTCAACGGGAACAGGTCGAACGGGAGGAGACAATAAGAAGCCATGCTATGGAAGAGTCTCGTCAGCATCTAAACCAGCAATTTGCAATGAATGATGACGACTTACTCCGGCAAGCTCAACATTCTGTGGAAGCAACTCGCCGTCGAGTGGTTGACGAGGCGACGAATAAATTGAAGCTCCTAAGAGATTCATAGTTTTCTTTTATCCTTTATTCTTCATTCTTCTTTGTAATAAAAGAGAGAACTTTACTGATTCTCTTGCTTCTTTTGTAAATCCATTCCTTTTGAATGATGAATAAAGATAACTGTTTTTTTGATTCTTTTATTTGTTGGCTAGGAAATCTGCTTGCACAACAAATAACTTGTCATCAAAAAGTAGCCTAAGTCATACTGTTAGAAGTAAGAGTTTAACATGACAGGGTTTATGGGGTTTTTAGCAAACCCCCAGCTATCAACGGGTTTGATTGGCCTTTACCAACTACCGTTTGAGTTGGGCTAGCCATGTTATTCCCCTCAACATAGTGAGTTGTCGAGAATTTTGTTTGGGCTTAAATGCCAAACATTTCCTCTTCCCCTTGCCTTAGCGGCGTTGGGCAATTCATGCTTTTACCCCCAGCATTAAAGGGTTGGTGAGAAACTAGTTCTCTTCCCATTGCCTAATCGGCGTTGGGTAATTCATCAATTTTAGGTCAGAGGCGCTCAATTGCACATGCCTAAGAAGAAGATTGGAGGCAGTTCATAACTTGAACTGGGCACAGCAAGTTCTTAGGTCAGTGGCGCTCAATGCGCATGCCTAAGAAAAAAAAGACTGGAGGCGGTTCAAACTTGAACTGGGCACACCAGGTTTTAGGTCAGAGGCACTCAATTGCGCATGCCTAAGAAGAAAGACTGGAGGCGGTTCAAACTTGAGAACTGGGCACACCAGGTTTTAGCTCAGAGGCGCTCAATGCGCATGCCTAAGAAGAAGATTGGAGGCGGTTCAAACTTGAGAACTTGGCACACCAGGTTTTAGGTCAGAGGTGCTCAATGCGCATGCCTAAGAAGAAAGACTGGAGGCGGTTCAAACTTGAGAACTGGGCACACCAGGTTTTAGGTCAGAGACGCTCAATGCGCATGCCTAAGAAGAAGAGTGGAGGCGGTTCAAAATTGAGAACTGGGCACACCAGGTTTTAGGTCAGAGGCGCTCAATTACGCATGCCTAAGAAGAAGACTGGAGGCGGTTCAAACTTGAGAACTGGGCACACCAGGTTTTAGGTCAGAGGCACTCAATGCGCATGCCTAAGAAGAAAGACTGGAGGCGGTTCAAACTTGAGAACTGGGCACACCAGGTTTTAGGTCAGTGGCGCTCAATGCGCATGCCTAAGAAGAAGATTGGAGGCGGTTCAAACTTGAGAACTGGGCACACCAGGTTTTAGGTCAGAGGAGTTCAATGCACATGCCTAAGAAGAAAGACTGGAGGCGGTTCAAACTTGAGAACTGGGCACACCAGGTTTTAGGTCAGAGGCGCTCAATGCGCATGCCTAAGAAGAAACTGGAGGCGATTCAAACTTGAGAACTGGGCGCACCAGGTTTTATGTAAGAGGCGCTCAATTGCGCATGCCTAAGAAGAAAGACTGGAGGCGGTTCAAACTTGAGAACTAAACACACAAGGTTTTAGGTCAGAGGCGCTCAATGGGCATGCCTAAGAAGAAGACTGGAGACGGTTCAAACTTGAGAACTGGGCAAACCAGGTTTTAGGTCAGAGGCGCTCAATGCGCATGCCTAAGAAGAAAGACTGGAGGCGGTTCAAACTTGAGAGCTGGGCACACCAGGTTTTAGGTTAGAGGCGCTCAATGCACATGCCTAAGAAGAAGACTGGAGGCGGTTCAAACTTGAGAACTGGGCACACCAGGTTTTAGCTCAAAGCCGCTCAATTGCGCATGCCTCAGAAGAAGACTGGAGGCGGTTCAAACTTGAGAACTGGGCACACCAGGTTTTATGTAAGAGGCGCTCAATTGCGCATGTCCAAGAAGAAAGACTGGAGGAGGTTCAAACTTGAGAACTGGGCACACCAGGTTTTAGGTCAGAGGCGCTCAATGCGCATGCCTAAGAAGAAGAGTGGAGGCGGTTCAAAATTGAGAACTGGGCACACCAGGTTTTAGGTCAGAGGCGCTCAATTACGCATGCCTAAGAAGAAGACTGGAGGCGGTTCAAACTTGAGAACTGGGCACACCAGGTTTTAGGTTAGAGGCGCTCAATGCGCATGCCTAAGAAGAAAGACTGGAGGCGGTTCAAACTTGAGAACTGGGCACACCAGGTTTTAGGTCAGAGGCGCTCAATGCGCATGCCTAAGAAGAAGAGTGGAGGCGGTTCAAACTAGAGAACTAGGCACACCAGGTTTTAGGTCAGAGGCGCTGAATGCGCATGTCTAAGAAGAGAGACTGGAGGCGGTTCAAACTTGAGAACTGGGCACACCAGGTTTTAGGTCAAAGGCGCTCAATGCACGTGCCTAAGAAGAAGACTGGAGGAGGTTCAAACTTGAGAACTGGGCACACCAGGTTTTAGGTCAGAGGCGCTCAATTGTGCATGCCTAAGAAGAAGACTGGAGGTGGTTCAAACTTGAGAACTGGGCACACCAGGTTTTAGCTCAGAGGCGCTCAATTGCGCGTGCCTCAGAAGAAGACTGGAGGCGGTTCAAACTTGAGAACTGGGCACATCAGGTTTTATGTAAGAGGCACTCAATTGCGCATGTCCAAGAAGAAAGACTGGAGGCGGTTCAAACTTGAGAACTGGGCACACCAGGTTTTAGGTCAGAGGCGCTCAATGCACATGCCTAAGAAGAAGAGTGGAGGCAGTTAAAAATTGAGAACTGGGCACACCAGGTTTTAGGTCAGAGGCGCTCAATTACGCATGCCTAAGAAGAAGACTGGAGGCGGTTCAAACTTGAGAATTTGGCACACCAGGTTTTAGGTCAGAGGCGCTCAATGCGCATGCCTAAGAAGAAAGACTGGAGGCGGTTCAAACTTGAGAACTGGGCACACCAGGTTTTAGGTCAGAGGCGCTCAATGCGCATGCCTAAGAAGAAAGACTGGAGGCGGTTCAAACTTGAGAACTGGGCACACCAGGTTTTACGTCCGAGGCGCTCAATGCGCATGCCTAAGACGAAGAGTGGAGGCGGTTCAAACTTGAGAACTCGGCACACCAGGTTTTAGGTCAGAGGCGCTAAATGCGCATGCCTAAGAAGAGAGACTGGAGGCGGTTCAAACTTGAGAACTGGGCACACCAGGTTTTAGGTCAGAGGCGCTCAATGCACGTTCCTAAGAAAAAGACTGGAGGAGGTTCAAACTTGAGAACTGGGCACACCAGGTTTTAGGTCAGAGGCGCTCAATTGTGCATGCCTAAGAAGAAGACTGGAGGCGGTTCAAACTTGAGAACTGGGCACACCAGGTTTTAGCTCAGAGGCGCTCAATTGCGCGTGCTTCAGAAGAAGACTGGAGGCGGTTCAAACTTGAGAACTGGGCACACCAGGTTTTATGTAGGAGACGCTCAATTGCGCATGTCCAAGAAGAAAGACTGGAGGCGGTTCAAACTTGAGAACTTGGCACACCAGGTTTTAGGCCAGAGGCGCTCAATGCGCATGCCTAAGAAGAAGAGTGGAGGCGGTTCAAAATTGAGAACTGGGCACACCAGGTTTTAGGTCAGAGGCGCTCAATTACGCATGCCTAATAAGAAGACTGGAGGCGGTTCAAACTTGAGAATTGGGCACACCAGGTTTTAGGTCAGAGACGCTCAATGCGCATGCCTAAGAAGAAAGACTGGAGGCGGTTCAAACTTGAGAACTGGGCACACCAGGTTTTAGGTCAGAGGCGCTCAATGTTCATGCCTAAGAAGAAGAGTGGAGGCGGTTCAAACTTGAGAACTCGGCACACCAGGTTTTAGGTCAGAGGCGCTGAATGCACATGCCTAAGAAGAAAGACTGGAGGCGGTTCAAACTTGAGAACTGGGCACACCAGGTTTTAGGTCAGAGGCGCTCAATGCGCATGCCTAAGAAGAAGACTGGAGGAGGTTCAAACTTGAGAACTGGGCACACCTGGTTTTATATAAAAGGCGCTCAATTGTGCATGCCTAAGAAGAAGTACTGGAGGCGGTTCAAACTTGAGAACTGGACACACCAGGTTTTAGGTCAGAGGCGCTCAATGCACATGCCTAAGAAGAAGACTGGAGGCGGTTCAAACTTGAGAACTGGGCACACCAGGTTTTAGGTCAGAGGCGCTCAATGCACATGCCTAAGAAGAAAGACTGGAGGCGGTTCAAACTTGAGAGCTGGGCACACCAGGTTTTAGGCTAGAGGTGCTCAATGCGCATGCCTAAGAAGAAGACTGGAGGCGGTTCAAACTTGGGAACTGGGCACACCAGGTTTTAGGTCAGAGGCGCTCAATGCGCATGCCTAAGAAGAAAGACTGGAGGCGGTTCAAACTTGAGAACTGGGCACACCAGGTTTTAGGTCAGAGGCGCTCAATGCGCATGCCTAAGAAGAAGACTGGAGGCGGTTCAAACTTGAGAACTGGGCACACCAGGTTTTAGGTCAGAGGCGCTTAATTGCGCATGCCTAAGAAGAAGACTGGAGGCGGTTCAAACTTGGGAACTGGGCACACCAGGTTTTACGTAAGAGGCGCTCAATTGCACATGCCTAAGAAGAAAGACTGGAGACGGTTCAAACTTGAGTACTGGACACACCAGGTTTTAGGTCAGAGGCGCTCAATGCGCATGCCTAAGAAGAAGACTGGAGGAGGTTCAAACTTGAGAACTGGGCACACCAGGTTTTAGGTCAGAGGCGCTCAATTGTGCATGCCTAAGAAGAAGACTTGAGGCGGTTCAAACTTGAGAACTGGGCACACCAGGTTTTAAGTCAGAGGCGCTCAATGCGCATGCCTAAGAAGAAAGACTGGAGGCGGTTCAAACTTGAGAACTGGGCACACCAGGTTTTAGGTCAGAGGCGCTCAATGCGCATGCCTAAGAAGAAGGCTGGAGGCGGTTCAAACTTGAGAACTGGGCACACAAGGTTTTAGGTCAGAGGCGCTCAATGCGCACGCCTAAGAAAAAAGACTGGAGGCGGTTCAAACTTGAGAACTGGGCACAGCAGGTTTTAGGTCAGAGGCGCTCAATGCGCATGCCTAAGAAGAAGACTTGAGGCGGTTCAAACTTGAGAACTGGGCACACCAGGTTTTAGGTCAGAGGCGCTCAATGCGCATGCCTAAGAAGAAAGACTGGAGGCGGTTCAAACTTGAGAACTGGGCACACCAGGTTTTAGGTCAGAGGCGCTCAATGCGCGTGCCTAAGAAGAAGACTGGAGGAGGTTCAAACTTGAGAACTGGGCACACCAGGTTTTATATAAAAGGCGCTCAATTGTGCATGCCTAAGAAGAAATACTGGAGGCGGTTCAAACTTGAGAACTGGACACACCAGGTTTTAGGTCAGAGGATCTCAATGCACATGCCTAAGAAGAAGACTGGAGGCGGTTCAAACTTGAGAACTGGGCACACCAGGTTTTAGGTCAGAGGCGCTCAATGCGCATGCCTAAGAAGAAAGACTGGAGGGGGTTCAAACTTGAGAGCTGGGCACACCAGGTTTTAGGCTAGAGGCGCTCAATGCGCATGCCTAAGAAGAAGAATGGAGGCGGTTCAAACTTGGGAACTGGGCACACCAGGTTTTAGGTCAGATGCGCTCAATGCGCATGCCTAAGAAGAAAGACTGGAGGCGGTTCAAATTTGAGAACTGGGCACACCAGGTTTTAGGTCAGAGGCGCTCAATGCGCATGCCTAAGAAGAAGACTGGAGGCGGTTCAAACTTGAGAACTGGGCACACCAGGTTTTAGGTCAGAGGCGCTCAATTGCGCATGCCTAAGCAGAAGACTGGAGGCGGTTCAAACTTGAGAACTGGGCACACCAGGTTTTACGTAAGAGGCGCTCAATTGCACATGCCTAAGAAGAAAGACTGGAGGCGGTTCAAACTTGAGTACTGGACACACCAGGTTTTAGGTCAGAGGCGCTCAATGCGCATGCCTAAGAAGAAGACTGGAGGAGGTTCAAACTTGAGAACTGGGCACACCAGGTTTTAGGTCAGAGGCGCTCAATTGTGCATGCCTAAGAAGAAGATTGGAGGTGGTTCAAACTTGAGAACTGGGCACACCAGGTTTTAGGTCAGAGGCGCTCAATGCGCATGCCTAAGAAGAAAGACTGGAGGCGGTTCAAACTTGAGAACTGGGCACACCAGGTTTTAGGTCAGAGGCGCTCAATGCACATGCCTAAGAAGAAGGCTGGAGGCGGTTCAAACTTGAGAACTGGGCACACACGGTTTTAGGTCGGAGGCGCTCAATGCGCATGCCTAAGAAGAAAGACTGGAGGCGGTTCAAACTTGAGAACTGGGCACAGCAGGTTTTAGGTCAGAGGCACTCAATGCGCATGCCTAAGAAGAAGACTTGAGGCGGTTCAAACTTGAGAACTGGGCACACCAGGTTTTAGGTCAGAGGCACTCAATTGCGCATGCCTAAGAAGAAGACTGGAGGCGGTTCAAACTTGAGAACTGGGCACACCAGGTTTTAGATCAGAGGCACTCAATGCGCATGCCTAAGAGAAAAGACTGGAGGCGGTTCAAACTTGAGAACTGGGCACACTAGGTTTTAGGTCTGAGGCGCTCAATGCGCATGCCTAAGAAGAAGACTGGAGGCAGTTCAAACTTGAGAACTGGGCACACAAGGTTTTAGGTCAGAGGCGCTCAATGCGCATGCCTAAGAAGAAAGACTGGAGGCGGTTCAAACTTGAGAACTGGGCACACCATGTTTTAGGTTAGAGGCGCTCAATGCGCATGCCAAAGAAGAAGACTGGAGGCTGTTCAAACTTAAGAACTGGGCACACCAGGTTTAGGTCAGAGGCGCTCAATGCGCATGCCTAAGAAAGAAAATTGGAGGCGCGTACTTCCAGGGATATTAAGCATAGTATTTCTTCAGAAACTTGCCATTGATCGGCATCATCATCCTATCGCCATTCTGATTCATTAAGCGGTAGGCTCCACTGGAGTATACAGTCTCCACGATGAACGGTCCTTCCCACTTGGGTTCAAATTTACCCTTAGTCTTGTGGGTTAGCACCATCGGCCTTTTAACAGCTAGAACCAAGTCTCCTTGTTTAAAGGTCCTTGGTTTAACGTTTTTATTGAACGTTCGCGAGATTCGGGCTTGATACAACTCAGTCTGTTGTTGGGCCCTGAGACGCTTTTCATTCAACGCCTCTAGTTCTCGCAGTCTTTGTTGATGGCGCTCTTTTGTCGTCATCTTTGAGGCTAAGGCCACTCTTAGTGATGGAATCTGGATTTCGAGAGGCAAGACGGCCTCGCTTCCATAGACCAAAGAGAAAGGAGTAGCTCTTGTAGGAGTGCGAACGGCAGGCATTCTCCTAACTTTTCATCCCAATCTCGTTTATTGGAAGAGACGAACTTCCGAAGGAGCTTAATAATCGTCTTGTTGAAAGCTTCAGCTAACCCATTAGCCGCGGCGTTATATGGTGTTGAAGCGATATCTTTGATTCTGAATTTATCACAGAATCTGGAGAACCTCTCACTGACGAATTGCGGACCATTATCATGGATGATCCTCCGAGGGAGGCCAAAACGGTAAATAACATGATGCTTGATGAACTTAATTACATCTGTTGTTTTTACTTCTCTCATGGGCACGGCTTCGGCCCATCTTGAAAAATAATCAGTTATCGCAAGGATAAACCGATGTCCTCTGGATGACGGGGGAGTTATAGGCCCCACGATATCCATTCCCCATGTCTCAACGGCCAACAAGCAACAGTGTTGTGCAAGTATTCTGGGGGTTGATGAATAAAGTTTGCATGTACCTGGCATGCCTGACATCGCTTAGCGTATGCCATTTCTTCCGTAATCATGATCGGCCAGTAATATCCCAGCCTTCTTATGCGGTCTCAGAGTTTTGGACCGGGCTGATGAGCTCCACATACTCCATCATGTGTTTCTCTCAGCACTTGTTCTGCTTCTGCTTTTGATACGCAGCGTAGTAGTAGACCATCTCTTGACTTTCTATACAAAGTCTGAAGCTTATGTTCATAATAAAATTTCTGGGCCTTCCTCTTTATCGAGGTGGCTTCCCTTGGATCTTCTTGTAATATCCCATGTAAAGCATAATCCACAAACGGAAATCGCCAATCACAGGGGTTCCAACATTAAGCCTGTCTGGCATACCTATTCGGCTTGAGACACCGCGTCTGGTTGGAGGAGTTTTCTGCTACCAATGGTGATGCTTTTAGCTTCACCTGGCGGGATTGCCAGTGTTGCGGCTAATGCAGCAAGAGCATCTGCATAGACGTTCTCATTCCGGGATATATGATATATGTAAAACTGTTCAAAATATCCTGCTAGCTCAATAGCTAGCTGATGATAGGGGATGAGGCTTCATGTCTGACTTCATATTCACCCTTCATCTGATTGACGATGAGCTTAGAGTCTCCATATGCCTCTAGATGGTTCACCTCCAGTTGCAGAGCTATTTTTAAGCCGATAATGAGCGCGTTATATTCCGCCACATTATTCGTGCACGGTTTTGTTAATGAGTAACCGTTAGGCAATATATGTTTATGTGGGGATATAAGCACAACCCCCACTCCAGCAGTAGATCGTCTGGCAGCTCCATCAAAGAACATTTGCCAAGGCTGTTCTTTGCTAACTGTGTTGACCTCTGACGTCTGTTTAGATTTGGACCAAATTGGATGGTCTGCAAGGAAGTCGGCGATTGCCTGTCCCTTCGTGGCCTTTTGTGGGACGAAGTGTATGTCATAGGGCTATAGCAATAATGCCCATTTCGCCAACCGGCCGTTTAAGGATCCTGGTTTCGTCATTAAGATTTTCAAAGGATTAACCCGTGATATGACATGAATTGTTTGCCCTGAAAGATAGTGTCGCATTTTCTGAACAGCGAACACTAGGGCTAAACACTCCTTTTCAATCGAGGTATATCGTTGTTTGGCCCCAATCATTGTTCTGCTTAAATAGTAGAGGGCATGTTCATGGCCGTGCTCATTATATTGAGCAAGTAATGCTCCTAAAGCATTATCCATGGCCCTTACATATATAAGGAAGGGCTGCCCAGGGACTAGTGCCATGAGTACGGGAGGTTTAGTAAGGTACTCCTTGAGGTCATCAAATGCCTGCTGACATGCCTCATCCCATACAAAAGACACCCCCTTTTTCATAAGTTTGGAGAATGGCTGGCATCGTCCAGATAAGTTGGATATGAAGTGCCGAATATAGGCGAGCTTTCCTTGTAACCCCCTCAACTCTTTAAGATTGCGGGGAGGTGGCATCTCGCTGATCGCTTTTACCTTTTCGGGGTCGAGCAAAATTCCTTTTGAAGTTATTATGAATCCAAGAAATTTCCCGCTGGACACCCCCATAAATGACTTAGTGGGATTCATCTTCAGATGATGTTTCCGCATAAGATCGGAGACCACTCTTAAATCATGAAGATGATCTTCTTTGTCTTTGCTTTTGACCGCTAAGTCATCGACGTAGCACTCCACTGTCTTGCACAGGTGTTCTTTGAATATGACACTCATTGCGCGTTGGTAGGTGGCACCTGCGTTCTTCAATCCGAATGGCATCACCGTATAACAGTATACCCCCAGCGGCGTTTTGAAAGTTGTATGCTTTTCATCATCCGGATGCATCTTGATCTGGTTATAACCTGAGAAGCCATCCATAAAGGACATCCTCCCATAACCACAGGTATTATCAATCATCACGTCGGTGATGGGAAGTGGAAATTCATCCTTAGGACATGCTGCGTTCAGATCTTGAAAATCGATGCATATCCGGATTTTGCCGTTCTTCTTAAAAACCGGCACTATGTTAGCCACCCAATCAGGATGTTGCTCCTCACGGATGAATCCAGATTTTATAAGTTTTTTGACCTCAGCAACTATTGCCTCCATCAATTTTGGTCGAAAATGCCTTTGTTGTTGTTTGACGGGCTTGGCGTCTTCTTTAATATTTAGCCGGTGTGTGGCAATTTGAGGGTCAAGTCCGGGCATATCTTCATAACTCCATGCGAACACATCTATATACTCTTTGATAAGAGATATAAGTTCCTCCTTTTCCAAGGGAGTCAGCGTGTCACTTATGAAGATGGGCTTCGGGTTTTCCTCCGTTCCCATGTTGACTTGTATTAATATGTCTTCCATGGGTGGGTCACGCTGTTCAAAGCGAACATCCCAGAGAGTATCCATATGCTTAGCCCAGGAATCATCTTGAACATCAATTGGTTCCTCTTCGCTTTCTAGTGCGGCTGAAACCATATTGGCTGTCAAAGATTGAAACCAAGCACCGGTACTTATATCCGAATCGTGGTTGGGTGAAGATGTATCTTCCTTGGCCAAAGAACTCTCTTCTTGTCCAGATGGTGATGAGAGAGGAGTAGATACATAGCCCAACCCCCTGTGAGTCTTCTGATAATAATCAGGGCTCTTTCCTCTCGGTCTGAACGAGGGTATAAGATTCCGTCGCCCTTTTCCAAAGATTAACCCCAGCTTTTGGGTAAAATTATAACCCATTTTCTCCATCATTTGCCTAGATTTCTGTTCATACAAGTGAAATTGAGGTGATGTTTGTTCATCACTTTCACTACTTTGTCTTTGTCGAGGTGACGTAATTACTCTGCCGAACATGATCGGCTTTTGGGACTTTTGTCGAGAAGGCACTTCGAAGTAGTGACCTTTTCCCTTAACTATTTTAGACCGAGAGAGGAGGGATGACCTAAGTGGCAAATGGTATGCCGCCAGAACTTCAAGTTCGGATAGGTCATCCACTTCAGTAGAAGTACAAGAGGGTTCAAATTCAGTAGCTACAGCATGCTCGTAGACTAACTTTATGTTTTTATTTATAATCTATTCTTCCTCTAATACATTGGCCATATCAAGACTCAAATTAAAATCTAAGTGAGGGTTGATTTCATAATCACCCCCATCGTCTTCTTCAAGAAGCTCGTACTTGGTATCGGCATCATTACCGCTTTCATCGGATTTTGGAAGCTTGATAGGATCGTCATTGGAAACTTCATGGGCTGGCTTATAGAGTGCAGCATCTGTGAAGTAATTCTCCAGCCCTTTGAATGGTTGCTTATCTGCGACCAGCGTCCGGACTTCTCCTTCCTCATCGCAATATTTCATGCATTAGTGAAGAGTCGACGTGACTATCATATCAGCGTGGATCCAAGGTCATCCCAGCAAAATATTGTAGGAGGTATCAACATCAATAACATAGTATGTAACCTCCGTTCTCAAGTCTCCAATTTGGCACTGTAATCGGATTTTACCAAGAGGATGGCTGTTATTAGCGTTGAATCCGTAAATAATGGTGTTTGTAGGCGTCAAACGATGAAGGAAAATCCCCAACAACTGCATCAACCTTCTGGGCATGACGCTTAGTGCAGAACCCAGATCAATTTGAATTCAGTCCACTTTTGTAGACCCAACATATCCGGTGAAATATAAAGGCCTGTTATGCCTTATATTCCTCACTTGCATGTCCTCTGGAGAGAAGATGATTTGTGGAATCTGCCTCCTCACTTGATGACAGTGGGGGCAAGAGTCCTGCTCTTCGATAGCCGGCTCGACAATGTGAGCTAGGAATGACGCAGAGTCTGCCAAGGCCTCTCTCAACGCCGCATGAGTTGACTTTGATAATCGAAGAAACTCATATAATGTGACTTGTGCTGGGATATTGGCCAGCTGAGTTATTATGTCAAATTTGAAGGTAGTCTCCTTGGCTCCTTCATCTCTAATAGGATTCTTTTGAAAACGAAGTCCTTTCTGCTTTGCGGGTTTCGCAAGTTCCCTATATATATATTTTAGACTACTCTGGTGTAATCCTTGAGATATGCCTTCCCAGATCGAGTACCGGAAGGGCCTGCCCCATCTTGATGAGTGGCCATAGTTTCGGGCTCTTCTTCAGAATCTGTGAAGGCTCCCAAAGCTATATATTCTTCCCTTATCTCCGCGGAAATAGCATTAACAGTCCGCTTTTTTCCTTGACTAGCAGTAGTCCACTGCTCATCTTCTAACAAATCGGGGTGAACCCACATAACTCCCCCCTTTTTGGTTGTTACAGGGACAAGTCCTTCTTGGGCTTTGTTGTGAGGATCGAGGTTCTTTGTAACCATCTTACCTTTTGGGATTGGGGTCACCCCTGCGGGGAACTCATGGGTTCTAACCACTATAGTTGCCATATTGGCAGTGACCTTTTTCTGTTCTTCCTTAAGCGTCAGAACTCCAGCTTCTATTAGTGCTTGGATTATGTTCTTAAGAGGGTAACAATCTCTAGTCGGGTGCCCAACACTCCGGTGATAAAGATAGTAATTAGGGTCATTGGTCTTGCCAGCGTCTTCCGGCTTCCTGTTCTCTGGGAGTTTCAGCATTCCCTTTCTCATGAGGAGGTGAAAGAAAATAGGTGTCTGTTCTGCCTTGAAAGTATAATTTCTCTCCTGCTGAGGTCTATTTTGCCTTGTGCTCTGCTGATTTTGGGGCTTCGGCTTTGGTGGAGGGTTTGTCTTCTGAGGAGAAGCTTCTGATGCCATCTCCGCTTTCCCTTTATTCTTATTGCTGCTATTTTGGGTATATGGCTTATTACCCCCAGTACCTCTTGATCCGCGAGATTCTTCAACTCGCCGAATCAAGTCCTCAGCTTGCTCTCCTTGTTTGAGCAAATCCCTCCACGTCTTAAACTCTATGGCCCCTATTTTTAGGAGCACATTGGTCTTAAGATTGTGTCGACAAGTCTCGACTAGAGTTTCCTGGACCATTCCATGTTTGCAATGTACGGACTTCTCCCTGAACCTTTCTATGAAATCTTTCATCGTTTTCTTGTTCCCCTTGCGTTGTTGCAAGGAGGGAATGAACCGTAATCTCGGTGTCATCCTCAAAGAAACGTGAGAGAAATAATTTCTCAACATCGAACCAGGTATTAATAGAACCTGGGGGCAACTGCATGAACCAAGTAAAAGCAGGCCCTCGCAAACTACTTGCGAATACTTTGGTCATAATTGGGTCATTACCCATCAGATGTCCTGCTTAGGACAAGAAATAATAAATGTGCTGACTGGGCGATCCTTTCCCGTCATAGGGCTCTAACTTGAGCGGCTTGTACT
This sequence comes from Dracaena cambodiana, assembly GCA_036321105.1. Classification (NCBI taxonomy): domain Eukaryota; kingdom Viridiplantae; phylum Streptophyta; class Magnoliopsida; order Asparagales; family Asparagaceae; genus Dracaena; species Dracaena cambodiana. The sequence goes on from JAYEPQ010000017.1 coordinate 25,061,784, forward strand.
TCTGAGGGTATGGTACCACATCCCATTCAGGTGGATATGGTCTCGTGACCCCTGAATCTTTCAACTCTTTTTTATGCATCAAAACTTCGAGTTGAATTTGTAACTTTTCTATCTTTTCTCCATGCGGGTCATGGAAAGAAAATCTATCGTCATCCTCATGCATTGAGTGGGCTTTCTCCTCTTGTTCTTCTTCATTCAGAGTTTCTTTGCCCTTTTTATCTTCAACGAATTTAGAGAGCATCACTTTAAGGCCTTCAATCATCTTTTGTTGCTCGCGAATCATTCTCTCTTGAGCTTCAAATTGCTGATTGATATCATCAGACTTATCTGCCATATGCGATGCTGACTTCTGTAGTCGAGATGACGTAGAGGATGGAGGCGAGGCTATAGCTGAATTATCACTATCCTCGTCGTGAGAACCCCTTGCAAGCTTCTTATAATTTCTAGGCGGGACGGCCCCTGATTTAAGTCGAGTGACGTGAGGAGGTTCTTCATCGCTTGACTCCGAATCATCATCCGTCTCCACAATCTTTTTCCCTTTTCCCACCATGTTGGAAGTTACAGACCTCCATTCTTTTAGGGAAGCGGTTCTTGTCTTCTTAGCAGGGTTCTTGTCCGACTCAGTTAATCGGTCGAACACAGATACCCTGCACTTGCTGCAGCCGCAGTTATCCATTACAGCGGACACCGCTGTCATAAGCTGCTGGCAGTGACAAACAAGTTCAGCTTGCAGTTGTTCTATGCCTCTCTTCTTGGACAGATATTCCCTGAGATCAACGTCTTCAGCTATGGAATCATGGGATCTATTCAACTTTTGAGAGGGCCAAGGAACCCACTGAAACTTCTCAGGATTACTGGAATCCAGTTATGGCCCGCTGATGCAAGGATCTGCCCTGATTCTTCGGTTGGATTGATCCACGCGAAGCTTAGAAGTAGCTTCGCGTCCTATCATGCGGGGCTGAGGAATAGCTCCGCATCTTGCCGTTTTAGCCTCGCATTTTTCGCTGGCTTGGCTTGTCTTCAGAAATTTAGCTTCTGGAATAATAGCCTCGCGTGAAGGGAAGTTCTTACACGCTGGCTTATCTTTGCGATTAATGCAAATCATAGCTTCGCGCCTAGCATGATTTTTACGACTGACAACTATTAGCCAATCATCCTCGCGTTCCTCGCGGAGAATCTTGCGTTTCTCGCAAGTATTACTGGCCTCGCATTTATCGCTTGGCTCAGTATCAGCCTCGCGTGGAAAATCACACGCTGGCTTCATTGAATTTTTATACTCGCGTTTCTCGCGAGTGTCAGGGATCTTGCGTTTATTGCAAGTACTATCAGCCTCGCGTTTCTCGCTTGGCTTAGTATCAGCCCCGTGTGGAAAATCACACGCTGGCTTCAAAGAATTTGTATACTCGCGTTTCTCGCGAGTGTCAGATATTTTGCGACTAGCGCAAATCCTGTTGGCTTCGCGTTTCTCGCTGGGCTCAGCAATAGCCTCGCATGGAAAATCACACGCTGGCTTTTCCTTGCTTTTAAGGCAAGTTGTAACTTCGCGTTTAACGCGATAATAACCGGTCTCGCAATTAGCGCGAGCCAGTTTGCGAGGGACCATAGCCTCGCGTCTGTTAGTCTTGCATCTGAGGCAGGCTTTGAGGGCTTTCCGCCTTAGCCTCCGATTCCTATTTCGAAGTTGGATTCTGGTCAATCCAGTTCCCAAGTCTTCTTCGGCAGTAGGAAACTCTTCCTCTGCTAGGATTTCTTGTTCGAGCATCGGCCCTATAGCCGCAGTCTCCAAGGATCCCCGTATCTCGGTGGATACCTTTTTACCCGTTGCTCGGGTATTGGAGTACATGTGACGATAGTGTCGTGTCTCGCCCAAGTCACTTGATTCAGAGGAGAGGAACTCCTCGTATTTCTGCTGGTCGATTTCAACAGCTAGCGTGTCTACTTCGGATCCGATCATGTCAACGTCCGATTGCGTCACGATCTCTTCATCAGTGAAAGAGACGGCTCCCACTATGGTCGCCAGTTTTTTCGCAGCAAAAATTCTTTGCTTTCCTCCTATTGAATTAACTTAAATTACAATAGAAGTGAACAAGATAAAAAGAAGAACAAACGAGAGGATTTTATACTTCAATCTCTCTCTTTTACAATATATTTGTGGGATCTCGTAGCGATGGGATCTATAGTAGTTCCTTTGGACGATCGAACGTTGAACTCTTCTCTCTTGAAAATATCGGCCGACTGTAGACGATCTTCTCCGGTCTTTCCCGAACTCAAGGCTCTGTGCGTAACTTGAATTCTCTAAGAACCGAAAGGTCTGACTTCAAGGCTCTCTCGCGTACTTGAATTGTCAAAGGATCCAAAAAGAAGACCTTAATTGCCGAAAAGAAGATCCCTAGGGTTTCACCAGAAAGGTATTTATAGCCCCAGGTTAATTTGAGAGTTTCTATCTAAATAGAATTCCCTCTCATCAAGGATTCCAATCAAATCTTTAATATTGATTTAAATCTCTTGATTTAGAGTTCTGATTGGACTTGATTTAGGTATTTGGATAAGCCCAAATCATAATCTCAATCAATTTGAGATTCTCGTTATCTGCTCACGCGGAGATAATCTCATCAAAACGCGGCGCTAAATAACCAGAACGCGGAGCTAACGCGGAGCTATTGATCATCTCCGCGTTTCACTCAAACGCGAGGCTAAAACTAGCCAGACTGTGGAATCAACGCGGAGCTATTAAACATCTCCGCGTTTTATTCAAACGCAAGGCTATTATAGCCAAACGCGGGGCTACTGAATTAGCTCCGCGTTCTGTCATGGAAAATACTTTTATCTTAGAAATTTTCACTGCCAACAGTCCATGAGGAACAACATCCCGATTGGGTGGCAAATATTGTCCCCGTGCTTAAGAAGAATGGTAAGATCCGAATATGCATAGATTTCCGAGATCTTAATGCTGCTTGTCCCAAAGATGAATTCTCACTGCCCATAACCGATGTCATAATAGATAACACATATGGCTATGAGAGAATGTCCTTTATGTATGGTTTTTCCAGGTATAATCAGATCAAGATGCACTCCGAGTATGAAAAGAATACAGCTTTTAGAACTCCCTTAGGGATATACTGTTATACAGTAATGCCCTTCGGACTAAAGAACACCGGTACAACCTACCAAAGGGCAATGAGCGTCATCTTCCAAGAACATCTAAGGAAGACTATCGAATGCATTGTGGATGATTTGACAGTTAAAAGCAAGAAAAAGACGATCACTTAAATAACTTGAGGACCATATTTGACCTCACGAGGAAGCACCAACTGAAGATGAACCCCACCAAATTCTTCCTGGGGGTATCCAGTGGCAAGTTCCTAGGATTCGTTGTAACCTCAAAAGGATTCCATCTCGATCCCAATAAAATTAAGGCGATCCAAGAAATGCAGTCACCCTATAACCTAAAAGAACTTAGAGGGTTGCAAAGGAGATTGGTTTATATTCGATGGTTTATCCCCAACTTGTCAGGACGATGCCAATTATTTTCAAAGCTCATGAAGAAAGGGGTGACATTCATCTGGGATGAAGCATGTCAGCAGGCCTTTGATGATATAAAGAGGTACCTGACCAGTCTGCCCCGGTGCTAAGGAAGCCATTCCTCATCTATGTGGGATCGATGGATCATGCCCTTGGCGCATTGTTAGCACAATATAATGAACTAGGCCAAGAACAGGCCATTTATTACCTAAACCGCACCATGATCAGCGCAGAGCACATATATAACCCGATCGAAAAAGGATATTTAGCTTTAGTGTTTGTAATTCAGAAAATACAACACTACATAGCTGGAAAGACAATTTATGTCTTCTCTCGGGTCAACCCATTAAAGTTGCTCATGACAAAACCAGGTGGGCTCAACGGGAGATTAGCGAAGTGTATATCACTGTATGATATACACTTTGTCCCTCAGAAGGCCGTAAAAGGACAGGTGATAGCAGACTTTCTCGTAGAACACCCTATAGTGCAGCATCCAAAACACCAGAATGACGTCATTGACGAAAATTCTCAAGTTAAGCTGGTCAATGATGAACAAACCTGGCTCGTCTTCGATGGAGCAGCAAGGAGAAGCGCAGCCGGCGTGGGGGTCGTACTAGTAAGTCCCCATAAGCATGTGATACCTAGGGAGTATTCGCTCACTGAATTATGCACGAACAACATCGCATAATATAATGCACTCATTGTTGGCCTCCAATAGGCTCGGCGACTGGGGGTGAAGCACCTCGAAGCATATGGAGACTCCAAGTTCATCGTCAACCAAATGACTGGAGAATATGAGGTGAAGTAAGAAGATCTCATCCCTTATCTGGAGGCTGCAATCAAGTTAGCCGATAAATTCGAAAGATTCAGCATTAATCATGTTCCTAGACATGAGAACATGTACGTAGATGTGCTTACATCCCTGGCCACGACTTTAGCTGTGCCACCCAGAACGAGAAAACAAATCTCAATCGGGGGTCGGGATCTCGTGCATCGAAAGGCGCTATTCGAGGAAGAAGAGGTATGCATAGTGAGTTTGGATCTCGAACCTCATGATTGGCGCTTCCCTTTTATTAACTATGCGCTACATGAAATCCTCCCCGAAGACCCCAAAGAGGCGGCTTCGATTAAAAAGAAGATTTCTAGATACTTCTATGATGCAATGTCGCATACATTGTACCGAAAGTCACATGACGACATTCTACTACGTTGCCTTTCAAGGAAAGAGGTTGACAAATTAATCCATGAAGCACATAGTGTTACTTACGGGGCCCATCAGCCAGGACCAAAATTGTGGGACCATGTAAGAAGACTTGGCTATTTTTGGCCAAAAATGATCACTGGTACCATGAACTATGCAAAGCGCTACCACGTCTGCCAAATACATGTTAATTTCATTCATCAACCGCCAAAATACCTGCATAATTCCGTCGCTAGCTGGCCATGTGAAGCCTGCGGCATGGACATCTTTGATCCAATTACCCCGCCTTTATCTAAAGGGCATAGGTTTATACTTGTCATAGCCGAATACTTTTCTAAGTGGGCGGAAGCCATCCCTATGAGGGAGGTGAAGACAACAGACGTCATTAAATTTATTAAGCACCACATGATATACCGCTTCGGTGTACCCAGGTGGATTATTTACAATAATGGTCCCAAGTTTGCTAACCAAGAATTCACGCGATTCTGTGATAAGTTTAGAATCCAAAATATCGCATCAACACCTTATAATCTGGCAACAAATGGGCTAGCCAAGGCCTTCAATAAAACTATCGTCAAGCTACTTAAAAAATTTGTATCCTCCAGTAAACGAGACTATGACGACAATCTAGGAGAATGCTTGTGGGTTTACCGAACCACAATCAGAACTCCAACAAAAGCTACACCATTCTCTTTAGTTTACGGATGTGAAGCAGTTTTGCCATTTGATATACAAATACCATCTCTACGAGTCGAATTAGCTGCATAGATGATGACAGAAGAACAACACCAGCGGCGATTGCGAGACCTCGAAGTGCTGGATGAAAAGAGCTTGAAGGCGCAACAGCTAATAAAGTTATATCATGCTTGGATATCAAGGTCTTTCAATAAGAAAGTCAAGCAAAGAGCCTTCAAGGAAGGAGATTTGGTCTTAACTGTTAAAAGACTAATGATAATGACCCACAAAACTAAAGGAAAATTTGAGCCCAAGTGGAAATGCCCATTTGTAGTAGAAACTGTCTACTCAAATAGAGCTTATCATCTGATCAACCAAGATGGGGAGAAGATGATGATGCCCATCAATGGAAAATTCTTGAAGAGATACTACATATAGTCACTCTCTTCTTGAAAAAAAAATCTCACCGCCCAAATGCCATTAGAGAAATGGGAAGAGGATACTTTCGTCGCCAACCCTACCATACTAGGAGTAAGTGTATGGAATTAAATGGCCCGAAGCCAGAAGGCGAAGGGAAGAGGGAACGTTTGATATTAAAGTCCAAATAAAACCCTCAATAACTCATCATGCTGAGGAAAATAGCATGGCTAGCTCAGCGCAAACGGTAATTGGTAAAAGCATACAAAATCCGTTGATAGTTGGGGTTTGCTAAAAACACCGTGGACCTGTCAAGTTAAGCTCTTATCTCTGACAAAGAGATTTTGATTCATCTCACCACCATAAAAACGACCTTCGTCGCAAACCTGTCAAGTTAAGATCTTATCTCTGGCAGCGAGACTTAATTCTCTCACCCACTTCAGAAAAAAATTATTACTATAATCCTGACCTAATCATCGATTATGTCTGCTTTCCAGGCTAATCATCCTGGCTTTGTATGCTTTCCATGCGAGTCAATCCGTGATTCTGACCCGATCACTGGTTATGTTTACTTTCCAGGCGAGTCAACCCATAATACTGACCCGATCATCGATTCTGTCTGCTTTACAAGTGAATCATCCAGGCTCTGTATGCTTTCCATGTGAGTCAATTTATGATCCTGACCCGATCACCGGCTCTGTCTGCTTTCCAGGCGAGTCGACCCATGATCTTAACCCTATCATTGATTATGTCTACTTTCCAGGAGAATCATCCTGGCTCTATATGCTTTCCATATGAGTCAATCCATGATTCTAATCCGATCACCGACTCTGTTTGCTTTCCAAGGGAGTCAACTGATGTGATAAATTACTGCAAGCGCACAGTATCGGTGTAGCGCTGTACAGGTCCTCGCACAGAGATCTAAGGTGTTTTTATGATTCTTACTATTTCTTAAGTTCTAGTGGATTAACTAAGAGTTCTGGGTTGGAAGGATGAGTTTTTAAGTTCTAAAGATTAGCCTCGGATTTTGAATCCATTAGAATAGTTGCCTAACAATGAATTATCTATTTCTTCCTATCTTTTTAATTATGCACGGTTAAGTAATATATTAAAAATGTGATCTTTTTTATTTGAATTTAATCAAGTGGCCCTAAGTATGACCTATCAAGTGATGTGCAAGTATAGACCATCAACGATAACACAGTTCTTAAAACAAATCATTTCAAGTAGAAAATCTCATAGACAAAAGAAAAGAAATAGACTTCAAACCCTAATCTAAGCATAGGCTATCAAAAGACCGAACTTAAGTATAACCTATCAAAGAAATCAGATTTACAAGTTTATCCAATTCACTTTATTTATAGGAAAATTTTTATTTATAATTCTAAAAATAAACAAAGAATAAGAATTCCAAACTTCATCTAAGTATAGATTATCAAAATATTAATTAAGCATAATCTATCAAAGAATTATGATTTGAGAAATCTATCTTTTATTTATTTATAGAAAAATCATAACTTTATTTCTTTTTAGGAAGAAGATGAGATGAATCCATGTTAAATCTACTAAACTAACTTCATCTACATCCCAGGGCTAAAGAAAATTAGCTACTCATATTTCAAGAAAACAATTAAAGCTATTTTTATTTATGAAAGAAAATAAATCTAATCTAGAAAGTAATAAAATCTATTCTAGAAAGCAATTAAATCTATCTAGAAAGCAAATAAATATTAGAAAGAAATGGCTTACCTCTGGAGCACGGTATTGTGGCCGTCACCCACTTGAGCAAAACCCTAATTTTATTAAATTAAAAACGAGTACAAAAGTTTAGGATCCTCCTAGAATACAAAGATACGGCCAATATATAAGCTTCGGAAATCAAACCCTAATTCTAGAAGAACTGAAAAACTAAAAAATTAAAACGAAGCCACCTACGAAATCTCATCTTGTGGGCCCACTTTAGAGCCGCTAAATAGCAGCAAACATCGCTATTTGGCGGCTTTATTTTGATTAAATCGATGGAAATTTCTTCCACATGAATCTCGTCTCTTGTTTATTTGATTTTTGGGACTGTATTTGACTTTGAGTCTCTACCGCATCGTAATCTCGTAGTCTTGCCCACTTTAGAAACTTTTCGGACTTTGATTTCCTACTCCAACTTTGATTTTATGCCATCTTCTTGTACGAATTGGATTACCTGAAAAAGACACTAAAAATACCCGAGTAGCATTTATTTATATACAAAAATAGATAAAGTATGGGAGAAAAAATACAATATATGATACTCATCACACTCCCACACCTATCTTTTGCTAGTCCTCGAGCAAAACCTAAAGCTAAAAAGAAAAATAAAAATCCTAACTCACTTTCGCAGGAATCGCGATTGCACTTAGCACGTGCAACAAGCCTTTAAACCCCTAGGTTTTCCTAGTGGACGAGTTGTCTCGTGAGGGTTTGTAGTGAATATACCCAAAAAATTCATTAAGAAAATAGATTAAGAAATAAAGAAAAGAAAAATATAGATAACCAAAAATCAAGAAAAATAGAAATTTTATACAAAGGAAAGAAAAATATTTTTTTATGATATTTTAATCAATTAATCTCACGAATATATAAACTCAAGAACGCATTTAGATTATCAATTTTCAAATCTAGCATCATATCAGATACACTTATCATTTTAATCAAAAATTTAATCCTATCTTTCAATATCTACTAACAGATAATCCATTGGCTCCTATACATCTACGTGTATGTGTGATAGTCTATTTCGGTTTTGGACTCAAACTCAAACTCATGATTCATCTCCTCTCTCATAACATTTTTTTCTTTTTTTTCTTTTTTTTTCTTTTCCTTTTTTTTAATAATATTACACCTTTCATGCGAATATTCACGCTTGCTTAGGCGCAACATACCCGATTACTCGATTCATACTCCTTTTTTGTTCTTTTTCTTTTTTTAGAATATTTCACCTTTCATGCGAATATTTACGCTTACTTAGGCGCAAAGTACCCGATTACTTGGATCATACTCTTTTTTCACTCTTGAGCCTATTGCCTTGATACCAGGTGCACCCCATTATTTTATCACTCTCGAGACTATTGCCTTAATGCCAGGCTCACCCCATTATTTTATTCTCATTTTTTTTCTTTTTTCTATTTTTTTCTCTTTTTTTTTTGTTTAGAGAGAGAAAACTTACTCAATCGTTATCATCTTTGTCCTTAACCTAATAAACTATTGTGAAGTGAAAAATAGATGTATATTTACCTCAAAACTACTGTTAGCAATATTTATTTTTTCAGATTTTAATCTTTTTTATAAAATTCAAAATATATCATCCAATCTACTCTATTGTCTAATTTTAAATCTAAATTTGTTCCTTTATCTGTAATTAGGTCGATCTATTGATGAAAACAAGTTTTTTTTTTCAAATTTTTTTTTTAAGTTACCCTAAAAACTACCCAAAGTGTAAAACAAAGAAACCCAAAAATCTAAAAAAAATCCTTCAAATAAAAATAAAATCCTAAAAACCCTAAAAAATAAAAATCTCCTAAAAACTACTCCCCCCATACCTAAACTTGTGTATGCCCTCATACACAAACCAGGTGTGGTAAAATAAATATGAAAGCTATTATACAAATACTATACAAATAATGAGAGTCGCAAAAGTTACGATCTCAATATCATCACCCTATTAACGCATGGAGAGCGGTTACGACCTTTCGATTGCTTCCCACTTTCATAGTGTGTGCGTTTTAAACATGAAGTGGGTGCATTATTATATCTCATCAAGCTCCTACAAGTCACGAGATTACCTATCTGCTTCTTATGCCATTCTTTCTTTATCTTTGTCCACATGTAAGCATTAACAATTGGGTTAAAAAATTCTTTATTATAAATCTGCCAATCATTGTTAGTAACAAACATACATGTAGAAATATCATGAAATGAGAAGAGTGCTATATGATCAAATGAACATGTTGGTGGCTCTTCTAACTCACGAAGTAATGCGAGCTCCTCTGCAAACAAATCCTCAAAAATTTGCTCATAAATTAATGGCACACTTGCGTAAGTATCATCATACATATAATCTGTATGTGCCAATTCATCTAATAATATGAGCTCATCTTTGAATAATTGCTCAAATGAGGGTTCATCATCAGTGCAAGAGGTCGAATGAGAGTGCAAATTATGAATCATGTTGACCTCAATGAGGGAGCTCGTTGCGTGCTCATCCATATTGAATATATTCAATGCCACAGTCATATTCCCAAACGATAACTTCATGAGGCCACTTCTGCAATCAATTAATGCATTTGATGTTGTAAGGAATGGTCTACCCAAGATAACGGGAATTTGATTCCGTGGATTGGAGATCGGCTCAGTTTCTAAGACAATGAAGTCTACAGGAAATATAAACTCGCCGACCTTAATGAGCACATCTTCAACCATACCAAGTGGTCTTTTGATCGAACGATCAGCTAGCTATAATGTGATCTTGGTAGGTTGAAGTTTTCCTAACCCAAGTTGCTGTTAAACAGTATAAGGTTGCAAGTTGACACTTGCTCCTAAATCAAGCAACGCCCTATCAAATGTAGTATTCCCAATAGTGCATGAGATTGTAGAGGAACATGGATCTTTGTACTTGATAGGCAAGGAGTTAGAGAGGATATGTGATATATTTGCAGTAAGAAAAACTTTCTCAGGAACGTTTCATGCTCGTTTCTTAGTACACAAATCCTTGAGGAACTTAGCATAAGTAGGAACCTATTGTATAATGTCAAGGAGTGGAATATTAATCTTCACCTACTGAAATGTTTCAAGAATCTTTTCTACTTATGGTGAAGGCTTCCTAAACCGATTGGGATATGGTGCTTTCGGCTTAGGAACAAGTTCTTCTAAATGAGTATGTGACAGTGATGGAGATGATGGAGATGGTTGTGGAGAAAGCGGTGGAAGAGATGATGTAGCCTGCGAGATAGTAGGAGTGGGATCAGGGGGCATGGCTACATTATTGTCCACTTGCTTGCCAGATCTATGCGTGTGAATGGCATTGCATTGGTGGACATGCGACTGATTGGAGTTTGAGGAACTAGAATTAGGGTTCATTATTGGTTGACTTGGAAAGGTACCCTGGCCACGTTCACTCATTTGACTCGCTAATTGTCCAACCTGCTGCTCTACATTCTTAATAGATTGAGAGTTCATGAGTAGTTGCTGACCTGTACTTTGAATAAAATCAGCTGACACTTTCATAAGATTTTCCATGTGTGTGTTAAGGTTGGACATATGCGTGTCAAACTTGGAATGAGACTTGAGAATATTTTCAACGTGCTTCTCAAGTGACTGGAGTCGCTTCTTGTCCATTATTAGACTCCTATTGTGAATATGAGTAGTTTTGTACAGGTGGTTTATTCAGGTTGTTCCCATGATTTGAAGCATTTGGGTGTTGATAAGCACCCACATTTGGTCTTGAAAACTGACAATTGGCTGGAGGTTGCATGTTAGGGTTGGAGGCCCCTGATATTGCCCTTGACTCCATGATAGATTTGGATGATTCCTCCAGCTAGGATTGTATGTAGGAGCGTAAGGATTATTCATGGGTTGTTGATATAAGGCGTTAGCCTGCTCAAGTGTGGGACCCATAGAATTCATTAATAATGGACACTCCTCCATAACATGATTCGGAGTTCTGCAATTAAAGCATGTGGAAACTTGAATTTGATTTATCTGACCCACCGATGGAGCACTAGGAGTCTCCAATGCCTCAATTCTCCTCATAAGGGTTGCAATCTTAGTTTCGGCAGCTATAGAGCTGTGACGCTATGGATCTCACCCTTATGTGCAGAAGTTGATGCACTGGGCTTCTCAGTGGGACTCTCCCACTGCATAGTCTTCCACGATAGGTCCTCAAGAAAGTCCCATGCTTCATCCTCATTCTTTCTCATGAACTCCTCCTGACACATGGACTCAAGAAGAGTTTTGGATGTGTAATCGAGTCCTTCATACACGATTTGACACAACCGCCACTTTTCTATCGCGTGGTGGGGGCACTGAGCTAATAAATCCTTGAACCGTTCCAAATATTTCCAAAAGGGTTCTCCCGGCACTTGACGGAATTGATTAATTTGATTTCGTATTCTTGTCGTCTTATGCGTGGGATAATACTTCTTAAGAAACACTGTAATGAATTCATCCCAAGTAGTGATTGAATCAGTAGGCATACTGTACAACCACTTCTTGGCATTATCCTTAAGTGCAAAGGGGATACGCGGAGCTTAATTGCGTTCTCCGATAAGTGTTGCAGTTTAATCATTACGCATACTTCCTGAAATTCACTGATAAAGAGATATGCATCTTCTGAATCAGAACCAGTGAATTTAGGAAGCATACTAATGTACTGTGGCTTCAACTCATAGTGATTACCCGCTGCGTGTGGAAGCTTAATGCAGGATGGAAGTGATGTGCGCAACGGGTAACATCGATCCTGAAGGATCGGAATCGGCTAGTCCATCTTGGCTCCCATGAACAAATATGATCTCACAAGTCGACCAAATTGATCACGTGTCCAATGTGGCATGAACCAGCGACCGTGAGTGTATGCGTGAAATTCCTAAATTAATGCAACAAGTGGGGTATGGTGGAGATAAAAACAGTGAAATAGATATGATCAAATAAAAATGTGATTCCTACTGTTCCAATTTTTTTTTAATTTTTTTTATTTTTTACAAAACTAGAGACACAAAATACAGAACTGGAGAAAATTTGGGACTCTACTTTACCTCATTAGCCGCTAAATAGCGGTTTTAGCCGCTAACTAGCGGCCAAACCAAAGAGTCTGACTCTCTAGTTTCTGTTACGCGTATCTGAGACTTCTTTAATCCTTTTTGTCTTCCTGTAACTTCAAGTTATATTCCTTGCACACTCAACACACACTGTTAACCCGTAAAACGTCAGAAAAAGCAAGAAAAACACCGTCGATCCCCGACAACGTCGCCAAAAACTTGATGTGATAAATTACTGCAAGCGCACAGTATCGGTGTAGCGCTGTACAGGTCGTCCCACAGAGATCTAAGGTGTTTTTATGATTCTTACTATTTCTTAAGTTCTAGTGGATTAACTAAGAGTTCTGGGTTGGAAAGATGAGTTTTTAAGTTCTAAAGATTAGCCTAGAATTTTGAATCCATTAGAATAGTAGCCTAACAATGAATTATCTCTTTCTTCCTATCTTTTTAATTATGCACGGTTAAGTAACATATTAAAAAGGTAATCTTTTTAATTTGAATTTAATAAAGTGCCCCTAAGTACGACCTATCAAGTGATGTGCAAGTATAGACAATCAAAGATGACACATTTCTTAAAACAAATCATATCAAGTAGAAAATCTCATAGACAAAAAAAAAGAAATAGACTTCAAACCCTAATCTAAGTATAGGCTATCAAAAGACCGAACTTAAGTATAACCTATCAAAGAAATCAGATTTACAAGTTTATCGAATTCACTTTATTTATAGGAAAATCTTTATTTATAATTCTAAAAATAAACAAAGAATAACAATTCCAAACTTCATCTAAGTATAGATTATCAAAATATTAATTAAGCATAATCTATCAAAGAATTATGATTTGAGAAATCTATCTTTTATTTATTTATAGAAAATCATAACTTTATTTCTTTTTAGGAAGAAGATGAGATGAATCCATGTTAAATTTACTAAACTAACTTCATCTACATCCTAGGGCTAAAAAAAATTAGCTACTCATATTTCTAGAAAGCAATTAAAGCTATTTATATTTATGAAAGCAAATAAATCTAATCTAGAAAGCAATAAAATCTATTCTAGAAAGCAATTAACTCTATCTAGAAAGCAAATAAATATTATAAAGAAATAGCTTACCTCTTGAGCATGGTACTGTGGTCGTCACCCCTTCAGCAAAATCCTAATTTTATTAAATTAAAAATAATTACAAAAGTTTAGGATCATCTTAGAATACAAAGATACGGCCAATATATAGGCTTCGGAAATCAAACCTTAGTTCTATCAGAACTGAAAACTAAAAAATTACAACGAAGCCACCTACGAAATCTCAACATGTGGGCCCACTTTAGAGACGCTAAATAGCTGCAAAGACCGCCATTTGGCGGCTTGTTTTTGAGTAAATCGATAGAAATTTCTTCCACATGAGTCTCGTCTCTTGTGTATTTTAGTTTCGGAATTGTATTTGACTTTGAGTCTCTAACGCATCGTAATCTCGTAGTCTTGCCCACTTTAGAAACTTTTCGGACTTTGATTTCCAACTCCAACTTTGATTTTATGCCATCCTCTTGTACGAATCGGATTACCTGAAATAGACACTAAAAATACCCGAGTAACATTTATTTATATATAAAAATAGATAAAGTATGGGAGAAAAAAACAATATATGATACTCATCATCAACCCATGATCCTCATCTGATCATCGATTCTATCTGCTTTCCAAACAAATCATCCTGGCTCTGTATGCTTTCCATGAGAGTTAATCCGTGATCCTGACCCGATCACCGGCTTTGTCTGCTTTCCAGGGGAGTCAACCTATGATTCTGACCCGATCATCGATTATGTCTGCTTTCCAGGCGAATCATCCCTAACTCTGTATACTTTCCATGCAAGTCAACCACAAATCTCAAATCGATTATATCTACTATCCAGGCGAATCACTCTGGCTCTGTATACTTTCCATGCAAGTCAGCCACAAATCTCAAATCGATTCTGTCTGTTATCCAGGCAAATCACCCCGACACTGTCTGTTTTTCACGCAAGTCACTCTCATTACAAAATCTGAAATTAAACTTATTATGGTCCCACCATTTCCATGATAAGTTTCACTTTCCGCAACTCTATCGTCCAAAATCCACAACTCCATATTTCCAATATGTACTACCTCGACTCTATCTGTTCCCTAGATGAGACTTTTTCAAAAAAAAAAACAGAAATAAAGTGTGGCTATGGAAGCAGTATCATGTATCAAGACCCAAAAGATCTATCAAAAATTCTCTAGGATATCAGCAAAAATGCTAAAACAGCATCTCCATAACAATGATCAAAGCAACACATTGAAGCAAAATTGTTTGTTTATTGACAAAACAAAGGAAGAAAGTAAGGCAGTACAAACAACCATTCTTTGTTCGAAAAGAAGAAAAACAAAGAGTGGATGAAAGATTTAAGGGTTGCGTAAGGCCTTTAAATTTGACTCTGCTTCTTCAAGAGCCACTCGCTAGATTTTTTCTAAAGTGGATATCGCTTGCTGACGTAACTCGCCTTCATTGATGACTAGCTGGTGAGAAGCTTGCGCTCTAGCATCCTCGATTGCCCTGCTTCGCATATCGACCTCTTGTTGAAGCTGGCTGTGGCGAAGAATAAGTTCATCCTACCTCTTCAGCACTCCATCATGCTTCGCCTGAGTGGTCACAAGAATAACTTAGGCTTTGTTAATTGTCTCACAAGTACGGTCTATAGCAACCTGATAGGCATGCAGCTCGAACCTCGCCCGTTCTATCTCTCCTGTAATAACCTCTTGATTTGCCCAAAGATTACTAATTTCAGCGGCCCAAGCTTCTTCATGGAAATGGAATTCTTTTTACCGTACAAACAGCTCTGCTCTTCGACAAGCAAATTCGATCTCTATTATGACAGCAATACCCGCTCGTTGAAGGCTCTCCAATGATCGAACCTGCTCTTCTAAAGCAGTCAGGCGAGCCCGATAAGGAGCAGCTAGTTCTATTCCCTCGATGTTCTCAATATTAGCCAAATAGCTCAACAACATCGGACGCCCAAGATCAATCGAACGACAGCTATCCAAGAACATAGACACATATCACCGTAACAAGCGCAAGAAATCCATAACACTATGCTGAAAAAACTCTTCACGAGGATCATCGTCAGGAACTACTTGTGTTGAAGTTGGAACCGATTTTGGAGTGGGGGTCATAGTGGGTGTCACGATGCTAGGAGAAACTTTACCACTAAAGATAGCCGTGAGGTGCGGTGCCAATGATTGCAACAATGGACGAGCTAATTCTAGAATCTTGGGTGGAAGACCCTCTGAAGTTACTATGATTGGAGTGATGGGAGTCGACTCTGAAGGAGGCTTTCCTCCAGGACATTCCCAGTGCTGGATCCTGCTCCCTCAAAGGAAAATATAAGTAATAGCTTAGATATAGGAGGAATCCTAGTCGAGGGCTCTGCACCAGGATCGGCAGACGACGAGGTAGCATGGCCCCCCACACTTGTCATCGCAGGCAGATGTAGAGTGGTGACAACAGCGACTCGTAAATTTCCTGGCTGAATGCTAGCATCTGCAAAATAAGCATAATAAATGAGCAATAAAGATACAGCAGACCGTAAGTCATTGATGAGGACAATATATAAAGGAATACCTACAATGCCGGTCGAAGTAGCCAGAGGAGGGATACCTACGGAAGTACTGTCTCCAGTTCCTTAGAGCGAAGGTGACTATGCTTTCTCGTTTCAGGAGTAGGAGAAAAATAATTCTCCTCATAGGCATCCAGATCAGATGCATCGCCACCATCACCCCGCCATCACTGCCTGTGCCCGAATAGTCAACTCGCTCATATGAGAGTGATTGATCAGAAGCAAAACAGGCCGTAATGAGCCGACACCTGAAATACCATCCATTACATGAAGATGAAAAGCAAAAAGAGGCAAAAAAAATAAAGTATTGGGAGTAGAAACTTATGAGAAGACACCAATCCAGTTGTCAGACTGCGAGATAGAGTTGCCATCCCAGGCATCATAACCGGTGGCGAGGGAATAGCACCAGTGCCCAAGCCAGCCACGACAACAACATCTGGTTCTGAAGTTGTAGGAACAGGTTCAAAAACAATTTCCAGAATGACCTTCGCATGTGCAACAATATCGGGAGCGACCTCATGAATGGATGATGCAGGCATAGTAGCATCAGAAGCAACCTCATGAGTGGATGCTACAGGCGCAGCAACATCAGGAGCGGCTTTATCGCTGGTCACAACAGGCGCAGGAATCTCTGTAGCACCCCCAGCAACCTCCGAGGCACGCTAAGGAGAGGTCAACTCCGTGGCCAGCTCAGTAGTAAGAGAACGACGGGGCTTTTTTTACCGTGCGAGTATAACCATGGGAACCCGCCAGCCTGATGCGTTTGGCCACAACCTCATAGTCTCTCCTAATAGGAGCATCCCTTTGACCGCGTGTAACAGGTTGAGGTGGAGCATCAGATGGTGTGCACACGTCCGCATATGTGGGCACATTATCTGGTACAGGAACATCAGCCTGAGCTGGCATAGTAGCCTGAATCGGAGCATATCCTGGAAAGTTGATGTGAATGTGGTCTCAACAACAACGTCGTCATCATCATTATCAACTAAAAGAAACTCATCCATATCTCATACTCGGATGACTTTGGCACCCTTATTTTGAGAATAAAATGCCTCATTTTTCTTCATACACGAATGGTTGGTCAGAAAAGAGGTGGCCGTAAAGTTGACACTATAGTACCAAGAGCAGAACCCGAGCGACATGTAAAGATTGGGAGTTTTCTGAGGTAAAACAAAGTGAGCCCCCGTGCAGCCAACCGAAAAGTAATACCACCCTCTGGAACCCTCGAACAAATTACTACAAGAATGCAACGAAGTGTTGGGGTTACCAACATAGAGTTGTGAATACCCAAACTGGTGAGCGAATTGGTTAGGGAAGTATGGCTCGAGGAAGCAAATCAACCCTTGACGATACAGCAAATGCCCTGGCCTGATGTTGATCAATCACCAGAAGCAACCAGAAGTAAGAGTGGTGTAGCTATTAGGATCGGTGGTATCCCAAAATTCTTCTCCATAAGCTCCTCCAAAGAAGTCAGAAAAGTAACAATAGATATAATAGTTTTGGTGAATACACACCGTCTTCCGAATGGCACGCATGTACTATCTCCTCCACTCACAGCTCTCAACCTTTGAATGAATGATCCCCTGATACTGTCTTTAGGAGTTGAAGTCATCAGACTCAGGTAGTGCATCACAAACCATGCTATGAGACAGGTGCAGGGCAACTCCACTCTGGAATTGGGAGTTGATGCCTTAGCTTCAGAATTAGCACTCATAGTCTTCTTCTTCTTGTTGCTCCCTAGGAAAAATTTAGCTGCAAGTTCCCAGAGACCGCTCTGAATCTTACAGACCATTGCTGGCAAAATTCCAAGGGGTTTCTCGTGAACTAGAAGAATGACAGGATACACAACCTCAATAGCAATAGTATCATGAGGAACAGACGGGATAACACAATGCTTCAGCCAAAGTATAAGAAAGCCTGCTATCAACCCTCTGTCAGAAATAGGTGCCTGTGCTTGATAATGAAAACTCTGGAAGCTCATGCCCGCTTTAAACCCGTCTTCAGTTGATTCTGTTGTGTAGGAGGTGGCACCCAAGTGAAATATTCGAGCTTCAACACCGGATCAATTGAGAGTATCAAAATTTGTCACCAAGACCTCTGCATGATTAACATCCTGAAACAAGTAGTTGGCCCATAGCTTTTGGCTAATACCTTGGATCCTGATTCTAGAAACCTCCTGAAGATGCAATAATGGCACATCACCTCCCAATAAGTCTCATACACTTTGGGGTCCTACTTCTTCAACTATTGTAGTTACTGTATTGTTGGAATTATCTCTTCATATAGTAACTCTCCCATCGAAGACAAAAAGACTTCAAATATTTCATGAAGGGTAAGACCAAGCTCACCGATAGGGGTGAAAAATTTCCCTAATTTGGGGTTATACATCTCCAAAATGCTATACAGGTGGTAGGCACTGTGTGGAAGACCATACTGTATATTTAGAATAGCCTCGTATAGACCGATATATTTTAGTGTCGCCTCAAACTCAGCAAGGACAAAGGTGATCATCCTGCTTCACCACATCCTGTTTGTAGAGTTGATCCATCTGAGAGTGCGGAAATTGTATAAGGGGTATTATCCCTTCGTCGTCAGGAAATCATTAAGAAAAGTACTTGTTAGTTCAGGAGATTCTCCAAGAGGGAAATCCTTCCCTACTCTGCCCAACAGTAAGCTAGTAACGAGCCTACCAGGGCCATTTTGGTAAGGACCTGGCTGCCAAAGTTGCTAATGGGGACTTTGGTAATGGGGACCAAAGTTGCTAATGGGGACGCCTTCTTGATTCTTGGTGAGATTCCACTCCATTTGGTCTGGTACAGAGATATTCTGGAGATAGGTCAAAGAGCAACTCCTCACCATATCCGGGAGGAACATCTGCATATCGCCTGCTTCATGGAGCCATTTGCATTCATCTTCATAAAGCAGCTCCTCTAAGACTGGTATCGAATTGCCGAAAAGAAAAATCGGCTTCTCAAGTTCTTCTCTGTCTGCACCTTCAAGTGGGGCGCCGCTTATCAATTCCCATAGATTGAATGAACTACAACTGGATAGTCTATCTCTGCGATCATCATTGCTACCTGGAGTAAATGTTGAAATGGGACCATGGAACCCAGATTGGATCCTACTATCGAGGCCCCCTCGGAAATCAAAATATTGGCGTTTTGACATAGAAACAGTGTAATTCACTGCCAAAGAAGCAAAGAAGAAGTCAGAAGAATTATCAAGAAAATCTGAAAAAAAAACTCTAAAGAAATGCAAAGCAATTGCAGCGAAAAGGAGGCAAACGCGAGGCTAACACCACGCGAGGCCGTAGCCTCACGACACGGCAGCAGCCTCATGTCGCGCACGGCAGCAGCCTCATGTCCAACCTGAGGCAACAAATCTGCCACCGACGGCTTCCAATGCCACCAGTGGCGATCCGGTATTCTAAACTCCGGATTTCTCACAAAATTATGGCTAAAATCCTCCATAAAGGCCTCAGATCAAAATTTTTGCTCAAAATAAAGAAGAAAATTGAGATTTGGAGAGGCTTTTACCTCCAAGAATGGGAGAAACTCATCCAATGCCGGCGAACGGTGGGCGTGTAGCAGAGACGGCACCACTACGACTTGCTAGAGACTTCTTGGGCACCATTTGACGAAGATTTGATGAAGAAATTCAAAGAAATTTGAGAGGAATCCAAGAGAACTCAAAAGGGGAGAGGGGGTTTTTCTAGGAAAAATGAAGGAAAGAAAGAAAAGGGAGTATTTAAATGAAAAGAGGGCACCAAAAGGGGGCAGTTACTATTCCTCCGCAAGACTGAGTAAGGCTATTAGTCCCTCGTAATTAAATTCTAAAGAAGCTTAAATAATAGAAACTCAAGAATTTGAAGTGTAAAGTATTTCAAAACTCGTTTAATATCAATAAATGAGATTTTGAAAACTTTGGTGGGGTCTTGTAGGCGGGAAAAATGAGAAGAAAGCAAAAAAGCCACACGGGGCAAAATAGCCTCGCGTACAAATTGGAAGGAGAGATTAGAGATCAGATTATATTCTGCAGAGCCTTCATCCAGTAGTGAGAGGCCGCCGTCCAGAAGCTATTCTCCACATTCAAGACTGATTTTGGATGTTAGATCATCAACAGAGCACAAGGGCGACGCTTCATAGCCATTTCAGAGCCCACAAACTTTTGTAAAAGAGAGAGACGTGATATATAAATCTCTCTTATTTGTTTCTTTGTTTTCATCTTCATTGTAATTTGGATTTTTTTGTTATAATGTTTATTAATCCATGGCAATGAAAGGAAGATCGTCTTTCGATGGAAACAATCAACCATTCGTGCATGAAGGAGATTGAGGTGTTCTATTTGCAAAGAAATGGCACCACGTTTATTCAAGTATGAGGTTTGGATGAGTTTCTCTCTTTTGGTATCATGATGATGATGTTATCGTGGCCGCGCCCGTAGGACCTACTCAAGGAGACATGCATGCTCAGGGGGATACACCGGTTCAGCTTGATGCGCCAGTTCCGGCCAATGTAACTGCATAGGCTAATGTGCCCACGCAAACCGATGTGCCATCTCGAGTTGTTGCGTGTGGTCGAAGAGATGCGTCCCCCTGGGGAGATTATGAAGCCGTGGCGAAGCGCACAAGATCAGCTAGTGCTCGTAGCTCTACTCACCTAGTTAAGAAACCTCGACGATCTCTCTTGATTGAGTTGGCTAAGAAGTTACCATCTCTTCAGCATGCTTTGGAGGTCATAGGAGTGGTTGCGAATGTTTCTGAACCTATAGCTGCTACTCAAGATGTTGCTTTTGAAGTTGATCCTGCTATTTCAGAGCCAACAGTCATCATTGTGAACGGCAAGGGCACTAGTACTATTCCTTCTCCACCGGTCATGATGCTATGGATGGCAACTCCTCCCCATAGTCCTACAACCGAACTAGTTTTCTCTCATAAGTTCAACATCTTATTTTCTTTTCAACTTTTCTATCTTTGTCTTTACCTTCCGAATGAATTATAATTTAGGTGTTGGGTCATTGCGGCCATATTCTACCTCTGATCAGTCGCTCACATATCAATTACTCAGGCACAAGTAGCCATACTGGTGATGAGGGTGATGTTACATCTGATATAGATTCCTATGAGGAGAGTTAATTTACTCCTGCTCTAGACACGAGTAAGTACAGTCATCTCCGTCCTGAAGAATTAGAGATAGTCATTCTTGAGAGTGTTCCACTTCCGGCTATATCAACTGGTCCCTCAGATATTCTTCTTTCATGTAACTCTCATTTATCACTTATATCCTGCTATGCTTTTAGCACTTATTTGTTATGCTTATCTTGCAGAAATCAGTGTTCAGTCGGATAGTTTGCCAGGTGTCGCTTCTGCAACCATTGTTGGTAGTGAAAAATTCTAAGTAAATAGAGTTTTCAACAATAGAATGCAGAGCTAACCCTGTAGCTCCTCGTTTGGCTATATTAGCCTCGCGTTTGAACAAAACATGGAGCTATTCAATAGCTCCGCGTTAGTTCCACGTTCTGGTTCTTTAGCTCCGGGTTTTGATGAGATTATCTCCGCGTGAGCAGATAACCAGAATCTCAAATTGATTGAGATTAAGATTTGGGCTTATCCAAATACCCAAATTAAATCCGATCAGAACTCTAAATCAAGAGATTTAAATCAAAACTAAGATATTTGATTGGAATCCTTGATGAGAGCAAATTCTATTTAGATAGAAACTCTCAAATCATCCTATGGATATAAATACCCTCTTGAGGAAGCCCTAGGGGACTTCTTTTTTCGGCATTAGAGGTCTTCTTTTCTTCTTTTTTTTGGCATCTTGGAGAATTCAAGTTATGCATAGAGCCTTGAGTTCGTGAAAAATCAGAGAAGATCGTCTACAGTCGGCCGTCATCTTCAAGAGAGAAGATTTCGACGTCAGATCGTCCAAAGGAGCTGCTTGACAGATCTCATCGCCACAGATTCCACACTATATTGTAAAAGAGAGCGATTGATATATAAAATCCTCTCGTTTGTTCTTTCTTTTTCCTTGTTCTCTTTCATTGTAATTTGAGTTTATTCAATGGAAGGAAAGCGAACAAATTCCGCTGCGAACAAACTGGCGACCACAGTGGGAGCCGTCTCTTTCACTGATGAAGAGATTGTGGCGCAATCGAACGTCGATATGATCGGATCCGACGTAGACATGCTCGTCGTTGAAATCGACCAGCAGAAGTATGAGGAGTACCTCTCCTCTGAATTAGGTAACCTGGACGAAATACGACACTATCGTCGCGTATGCTCCAATACCCGAGCAACGGGTAAAAAGGTATCCATCGATGAACGGGGATCCTTGGAGACCGCGGCCATAGAGCCGGAGTTTGGACAAGAAATCCTAGCAGATGATGACCTCCCTGCTGCCGAAGAAGACCTGGGAACTCGATTGACCAGAACCCAACTCCGAAATAGAAATCGGAGAGCAAAGCGAAAAGCCCTCAAAGCCCACCATGGACGCAAGGCTAACGTCATAGAACGCGAGGCTATGGTCCCTCGCAAACTGGCTCGCGCTAATCGCGAGACCAGTCATTATCGCGTTAAACGCGAAGCAACAACTTGCGTTAATCGCAAGGAAAAGCCAGCGTGTGATTTTCCGCGTGAGTCTATTACTGAGCCTAGCGAGAAATGCGAAGCCAGTAAGATTTGTGCTAGTCACAAAATTTCTGACACTCGTGAGAAACGCGAGTATAAAATCTCCTTAAAGCCAGCATGTGATTTTCCATGCGAGGCTACTACTGGGCTTAGCGATAAACTCGAAGCCAGTAGCACTTGCGAGAAACGCAAGACTTTAGATACTCGCGAGGAACGCAAGGATAAAATCTCCTTAAAGCAAGCATGTGATTTTCCATGCGAGGCTACTACTGAGCCTAGCGAGAAACGCGAAACTAGTAAGATTTGCGCTAGTCGCAAAATTTCTGACACTTGCGAGAAACGCGAGTATAAAAATCTCTTTAAAGCCAGCATGTGATTTCCATGCGAGGCTACTACTGGGCTTAGCGATAAACGCAAAGCCAGTAGCACTTGCGAGAAACGCAAGACTTTTGATACTCGTGAGGAATACGAGGATAAAATCTCCATAAAGCCAGCATGTGATTTTCATGCGAGGTTACTACTGAGCCTAGCGAGAAACGCGGAGACAGTAAGATTTGTGCTAGTCGCAAAATTTCTGACACTCGCGAGAAACGCGAGTATAAAATTTTCTTAAAGTCAGCAGGTGATTTTCCATGCGAGGCTACTACTGGGCTTAGCGATAAACGTGAAGCCAGTATGACTTGCGAGAAATGCAAGATGCCTCACCTCCGCGTAAATCTCGAAGATGATTGGCAGATTGTCGTCAATCGTAAAAATCGCGCTAGACGCGAAGTTATGACTTGTGTTAATCACAAGAATAAGCCAGCGTGCAGGAAT
Source organism: Dracaena cambodiana (assembly GCA_036321105.1). Classification (NCBI taxonomy): domain Eukaryota; kingdom Viridiplantae; phylum Streptophyta; class Magnoliopsida; order Asparagales; family Asparagaceae; genus Dracaena; species Dracaena cambodiana. The sequence goes on from JAYEPQ010000017.1 coordinate 25,085,457, forward strand.
TTTCTTCCACGCGGGGCTAAGAGTCCAGAAGAGAAACTTCTGAAGAAACGTCAAGCTAGCGTAAAACACGAGACTAGCGTAGCAAAACGCGAGGCTAATTTTTAGCCCCGCGCTCCAAAACGCGAAGCTATCTTTCAGCTCCGCTAGATCAACCCGAATACAAAATCAGGGCTGATCATCGCATCAATTGACCAGAACTGAACTCTAGTAATCTCAAGAAGCTTCAGTGGGCTCCTGGACCCTCTCAGCAGATGAGTGGACCCCACAACTCCATGACTAAAGTCACCAACCTCAGGGAGTACTTAACCAAGAAGAGAAGCATAGAACAAGTTCAGTCTGAATCTTCTTGTCATTGCCAACAACTTATGACTGCGGTATCCGTTGTAGCAGCTAATTGTTACTGCAATAAAAACAGGGTATCGGTGTTCAATCGGTTAACCGAGTCGGACAAAAATCCTGCTAAGAAAACGAAAGCTACTCCCCTAAGAGAATGGAGAATTGTAACCTCTAATATGGTCGGAAAGGGGAAGAAGTTTGCAGAGACGTACAATGATTTGGAATCAAGTGATGTGGAACCCCATCACAACACCCGACTCAAATCAGGAGCTGTCCCGCCTCGAAACTATAAGAAACTTGCAAAAGGTTCTTATGACGACGACAGCGATAACTCGGCTATAGCTTCACCTCATTCCTCTACATCATCTCGGCTACAGAGGTCAGCATCACACATGGCGGATAAATCAGATGACATCGATCAAAGATTTGAAGCCCAAGAAAAGATGATTCGGGAGCAACAAAAGACAATTGAAGATCTCAGAATGATGCTCTCGAAAGTAGTCGAGAATACTCAGAAGATTGTTGAGGATAACGCTAAGAAAGAAAAAGAAATCTTGTTCAACAAACTGAATGAGGAAGATAAAGAAGAAAAAGCCCACTCAACACATGAGGACGAGGACAAATATTTTTTTCATGATCCACATGAAGAGAAAATTGAGAAATTGCAAAGTTAACTCGAAGCGCTAATGAATAAAAAGGAGTTGAAAGAATTGGGGGTCTCAAGACCATATCCACCTGAATGGAATTTGGTATCATACCCTCAGAAATATTAACCGCTCAAACTGGAGCCATATGACGAGAAGGGATCTCCCAGTCAACACATTTATTATTTCTTGTCCCAAGCAGGACATTTGATGGGCAATAACCCGGTTATGACCAAGGTATTCGCAAATACCTTGCTAGGGGCTGCCTTTACTTAGTTTATGCAGCTGCCCCCAAGTACTATTAATTCCTGGTTTGATGTGGAGAAACTATTTCTCTCACGTTTCTTTGAGGATGATACCGAGATTACGGTTCATTCCCTCCTTACAACTAAACAAGGGGAACAAGAAACCGCCAAAAATTTCATAGAAAGGTTTTGGGAGAAGTCCGTGCATTGCAAACACGGAATGGTCCAGGAAACTCTAGTCGAGACATGTCGACATAATCTTACGACTAACGTGCTCCTAAAAATGGGGGCCGTAGAGTCTAAGACGTGAAGCGATTTGCTCAAGCAAGGAGAGCAGGCCGAGGATTTGATTCGTCGAGTTGAAGAGTCTCGCGAACCAAGAAGTACTGGAAGTAATAGGCCATACGCCTAAAATAACAATAAAAATAAAGGTAAAGCGGCAATGGCCTCAGAGGCAGCTCCACAAAAGACAAATCGTCCTCCAAGCCCAAAGCCCCAATATCAAAAGGGCACAAGGCAAAATAGGCCTCAACAAGAGAGGACCTATACTTTTAAGGCGGAGCAGACGCCGACCCTCTTTCACCTCCTCCTTAGGAAGGGAATGTTGAAACTTCCGAAAAATAGGTAGCCGGAGGACGCTGGTAAGACCAATGACCCCAATTATTGTCTCTACCAACTGAATGTTGGGCACCCTACCAGGGATTGTTACCCTTTAAAGAACAGAATCCAAGCACTGATAGAAGCTGGAGTTCTGACGCTTAAAGAGGAACAAAAGAAAGTCACTGCCAATATGGCAACCATAGTAGTTGGAACCCATGAGTTCCCCGCAAGGGTAACCCCAATTCCAAAGGGGAAGTTGGTTACGAAAAACCATGACCCGCACAATAAAGCTCAAGAAGGACTTGTCCCTATGACAACCCAAAAGGGGGAAGTTATGTGGATCCACCCTGATTTACTACAGGATGAACAGTGGACTACCACAGGGGGTCAAAGAAAAAAGCGGACTGTTAATGCCATTTTCGCAGAGATAAAGGAAGAATATATAGCTTCGGGAGCCTTCACAGATTCTGAAGAAGAGCCCGAAACAATGGCCACTCATCAAGATGGGGTGAGCCCTTCCAATACTCGGTCTGGCAAACCATACCTCAAGGATTACACCAGAGTAGACCCAAAAAATATATACGGGGTACTCACTAAGCCCACAAAACAAAAGAGACTTCGTTTCCAGAAGAATCCTGTTAGAAATGAAGAGGCCAAGAAGACTACCTTCAAATTTGACATAATAGCTCAGCTGGCTAATATTCCAGCACGAGTAACGCTTTACGAATTGTTGAGATTATCAAAATCAACACGTGAAGTATTAAGAGAGGCCCTGGCAGACTCTGAGTCATTCTTAGCTCAGATCGTCGAGCCGGCCGATGAGGAACAGGACTCTTGCCCCAGCTGTCATCAAGTAAGGAGGCAGGTCCCATAAATTACCTTCTCTCCGGAGGACATGCAGGTAAGGAATATAAAGGATAATAGGCCTTTATATTTCACCGGATATGTCGGATCCACTAGGGTGGAACGCATTCAAATCGATCCGGGGTCTGCACTAAGTGTTATTCCCAGAAGGCTAATGCAACTATTGGGAATATCTCCTCATCGTTTAACGCCTACAAATACTACTATCTACGGATTCAATGCTAACAACAGTTGTCCTCTTGGCAAAATCCAACTGCGGTGCCAAATTGAAGATTTAAGGACGGAGGTTACATGCTACGTTATAGACGCAGATACATCTTATAACATCTTGTTGGAACGACCTTGGATCCATGCATATATGATAGTCCCGTCGACTCTCCACCAGTGTATGAAGTACTGTGATGAACAGGGAGAATTCCGGACACTAGTTGCAGATAGGCAACCATTCAAGTGACTAGAGAATTACTTCACGGATGCCAGGCTCTAAAAACCAGTCCATAAGGTCCCGTATGACAATCCCAGCAGGTTTCAAAAGCCCGATGATAGCGGCAATGAAGCTGACACGGAGTACGAGTCTCCTGAAGATAACGATGGGGGTGATTATGAAATCAACCCTAACATAGATTTTAATTTGAATTTTGATAATAATGTAGCTGATGTAATAGAGAGTGAGTGGGTTATCAATGAAAACATAAAGTTAGTCTACGAGCATGCTGTAGCTACTGAATCTGAACCCTCTTGTACTTCCACTGAAGTGGATGGCCTGTCCGAACTTAAAGTTTTGGCGGCATACCATTTTTCCCTCAGGTCATCCCTCCTCTCTCAATCAAAAATAATTAAGGGACAAGGTCACTTCTTTGAGGTGCCTCCTCGACAGAGGTCCCAAAAACCGATCATGTTCGGCAAAGTAATTACGTCACCTCGACAAAGACAAAGCAATGAAAGTGATGAACAAGCATCACCTCAATTTCACTTATATGAACAGAAATCTCGGCAAATGATGGAGAAAATGGGTTATAATTTTATCCAGAAACCGGGATTAAACTTTGGAAAAGGGCGACGGAATCTCATACCCTCATTCAGACCGAGAGGAAAGAGCCCAGACTATTATCAAAAGACTCGCAGCGGGTTGGGCTATGTATCTACTCCTCCCTCACCTCCATGTCAATATGAGGAAAGTTCTTCGGCCGATGATGATTCATCTCCACTTGATCATGACTCGGATCTAAGTACCGGCGCCTGGTTTCAATCCTTGACAGCCAATATGGTTTTAGCCGTACCAGAAAGCGACGAGGAACCAATCGATGTTCAAGATGATTCCTAGGCTAAGCATATGGACACTCTCTGGGATGTCCGCTTTGAACTGCGAGACCCGCCCACAGAAGACAAAATTGGTACAAGTTAATATGGGAACGGAAGAAAATCCGAAACCCATCTTCATAAGCGACACTCTAACTCCCGTGGAAAAGGAGGAACTTATATCTCTTATCAAAAAGTATATAGACGTGTTCGCATGGAGTTACGAAGACATGCCTGGGCTTGACCCTCAAATTGCCACGCACCGATTAAATATTAAAGAAGACGCCAAACCAGTTAAACAACAGCAAAGGCGCTTTCGACCGGTGGGGGCAATAGTTACCGAGGTCAACAAGCTTATAAAATCCGGATTCATCCGTGAAGAGCAGCATCTTGATTGGGTGGCTAACATAGTGCCGGTTCGTAAGAAGAACGGCAAAATTCGGATAAGCATCGATTTTAGAGATCTGAACGCTGTATGTCCTAAGGATGAATTTCCACTCCCCATCACTGATGTGATGATTGATAATACTTGCGGTTATGAGAGGATGTCCTTTATGGATGGCTTCTCAGGCTATAACCAGATTAGAATGCATCCAGATGATGAAAAGCACACGGCTTTCAGAACGCCGCTGGGGGTATACTGTTATACGGTGATGCCTTTCGGATTGAAGAATGCCGATGCCACCTACCAACGAGCGATGAGCATCATATTCAAAGAACACCTGTGCAAAACGGTAGAGTGTTATGTGGATGACTTAGCGGTCAAAAGCAGAAATAAAGAAGATCATCTTTATAATTTAAGAACGGTCTTCGATCTTATGCGAAAACATCATATGAAGATGAATCCCACTAAGTTTTTTATGGGGGTGTCTAGCGGGAAATTCCTTGGGTTCATAATAACCTCAAAAGGATTTTTCCTTGACCCCGAAAAGGTAAAAGCGATTAGTGAAATGCCACCGCCCAGCAATCTTAAGGAATTAAGGGGGTTATAAGGAAAGTTAGCCTATATCCGGCGCTTCATCTCCAATTTATCAGGGCGATGCCAGCCATTCTCTACACTCATGAAAAAGGGGGTTTCTTTCATATGGGATGAGGCATGTCAATAGGCGTTTGACGATCTTAAGGAATATCTTACTAAACCTCCTGTTCTTATGGCACCGGTCCCTGGGCATCCATTTCTTATATATGTAAGGGCCATGGATGATGCTTTAGGAGCATTACTTCCTCAATATAATGAGCACGGCCATGAACATGCTCTTTATTACTTAAGTAGGACAATGATCTGGGCCGAGCGTCGGTATACCCCGATTGAAAAAGAATGTTTAGCCCTAGTATTCGCCGTTCAAAAAATGCGACACTATCTTTCAGGGCAAACAATTCATGTCATATCACGGGTTAACCCCTTGAAAATTCTGATGACAAAACCAGGATCTTTTAACGGCCGATTGGCGAAATGGGAATTGCTACTATCGCCATATGATATACACTTCGTGCCTCAGAAAGCCATGAAGGGACAGGCGATCGCTGATTGCCTAGCAGATCATCCACTCTAGTCCAATTCCAAACAGACGTCAGAAGTCAACACAGTTAGTAAAGAACAAGCATGGCAAATGTTCTTTAATGGTGCTGCCAGACGATCTGCTGCTGGAGTGGGGGTTGTGCTAATATCCCCACATAAACATATATTGCCTAACGGTTACTCATTAACAGAACTGTGCACGAATAATGTGGCGGAATACAACGCGCTCATTATCGGCTTAAAGATGGCTCTGCAACTGGGGGTGAACTATCTAGAGGCATATGGAGACTCTAAGCTCATCGTCAATCAGATGACGGGTGAGTATAAAGTCAGACATGAAGCCCTCATCCCCTATCATCAGCTAGCTATTGAGCTAGCAGGATATTTTGAACAATTTTATATATATCATATATCTCGGAATGAGAATGTCTATGCAGATGCTCTTGCTGCGTTAGCTGCAATATTGGCGATCCCGCCGGGTGAAGCTAAAAGCATCACTATTGGTAGCAGGGAACTCCTCCACCCAAATACGGTATTCCAAGCCAAAGATGTATGCCAGACGGGCTTAATCCTGGAACCCCATGATTAGCGATTTCCATTTATAGATTACGCCCTATATGGGATACTACCAGAGGATCTAAAGGAGGCCGCCTCGATAAAGAGGAAGGCCCCGAGATTCTATTTTGATCATACACTTCAAACTTTGTACAGAAAATCAAATGATGGTCTGCTGCTACGCTGCATATCAAAAGCACAAGTAGATGAAGTGCTGAGGGAAACACATGATGGAGTGTATGGAGCTCATCAGCCCGGTCCAAAACTCGGAGACCGCATAAGAAGGCTGGGATACTACTGGCCGAAGATGATTGCAGAGGCAATAGCATACGCTAAACGGTGCCATGCATGCCAAGTACATACCAATTTTATTCATCAACCCCCAGAATACTTGCACAATACCATTGCTAGTTGGCCATTTGAGGCATGGGGAATGGATATTGGGGGGCCAATAACTCCCCCGTCGTCCAGAGGACATCGGTTTATTCTTGCAATAACCTATTATTTTTAAAGATGGGCCGAAACCGTGCCCATGAGAGAGGTGAAAACGACAGATATGATTAAGTTCATCAAACATCATGTCATTTACCATTTTGGCATCCCCCGAAGGATCATTCACGATAATGGACCGTAATTCATCAGCCATGGATTCTCAAGATTCTGTGATAAGTTCATAATCAAAAATATTGCTTCAACGCCATATAACCCCGCGGCAAATGGGTTGGCCGAAGCTTTCAACAAGACAATTATTAAACTCCTTCGAAAGTTTGTCTCTTCCAACAAACGAGACTGGGATAAAAAGCTGGGAGAGTGTTTGTGGGCTTATCGCACCACCATTCGCACCCCGACAAAAGCTACCCCGTTCTCCTTGGTTTATGGAAGTGAGGCCGTCTTGCCTCTTGAAATCCAGATACCATCATTAAGAGTGGCCTTAGCCACAAAGATGACGATAGAAGAACGCCATCAACTAAGATTGCAAGAACTAGAGGCGTTGATGAAAAACGTCTCAGGGCTCAACAACAAATTGAGTTGTATCAAGCTTGAATCTCGTGAACGTTCAATAAGAGCGTTAAACCAAGGACCTTTAAATAAGGAGACTTGGTCATGGCTATTAAAAGGCCAATGGTTCTAACCCACAAGACTAAGGGTAAATTTGAACCCAAGTGGGAAGGACCATTTGTTGTGGAGAAGGTATACTCTAGTGGAGCCTATCGCTTAATGAATCAGGATGGTGACAAGATGATGATGCCGATCAACGGCAAATTTCTGAAGAAATACTACGCCTAAACTAAACCAGAATGATGACAAAGTAACTATCACATCTGGTGCAGATCACAAGAGTATAACCATCCACTTGTTCAAGTTACGCAGATGAGCACTTGGACTTCTTTCTTAAAACTAGGCATGCGCAATTGGCGCCTCTGCCGAAATCTGATGATCCTGACCCGGTCATCTTGGGATGTGCAGTTCAAGTTACGCATGAGAGCCTTGAACCGCCTCCACTTGTTCAAGTTACGCAGATGAGCACTTGGACTTCTTTCTTAAAACTAGGCATGCGAATTGGCGCCTCTGCCAAAATCTGATGATCCTGACCCGGTCATCTTGGGATGTGCAGTTCAAGTTACGCATGAGAGTCTTGAACCGCCTCCACTTGTTCAAGTTACGCAGATGAGCACTTGGACTTCTTTCTTAAAACTAGGCATGCGCACTTAGGCGCCTCTGCCGAAATCTGGTGATCCTGACCTGATCATCTTGATATGTGCAGTTCAAGTTACGCATGAGAGCCTTGAACTGCCTCCAATCAAACTAGGCATGCGCAATTAGGTGCCTCTGCCAAAATCTGGTGATCCTGACCCGATCACCTCGGTATTAGCAGTCTAAGTTACGCAGATGAGCCTTGGACTGTTTTAACTAAACAACTAAATCTTTTTTATTACAAGTTATCTGTTTTGTAAACAAATTTTGTAGCCAACAGGTAAAAGAATCAAAAGATTTCCTTTATTTATCAATAAGGATGAAGTTACAAAGGATCAGTAAAGTTCTCTCTTTTATTACAAGTTCTTATTACAAAAAGAATGAAAAATAAAAGAATAGAAAAGAATTATGGATCTCCTAGAAGCCTCAATTTACTTGTCGTCTCGCCAATCACTCGACGACGAGTTTCTTCCACAAAGTGTTGAGCCTGCCGACGCAAATCATCATCGTTTATTGCCAGTTCGAGCTGTCCTTGTTGAAGAATCAGCTCTTCCCGTTTCTTAACGGATTCTCCTAACCGAGACTCACTGGCTTCCAGAATAGTTCGAGCCGTAGCAATGGTCGCCCTGGCTCTAAGGATGGCAGCCTGACTCCCCTCAATCTCGAAGTCCACTATCTCTAACCCCGTGATGATTGATTCTTGACTGGCTCGTAGTTCTGCCAACTCCCGAGACCAGACTTCCTCTTGGCGCCTCAGTTCATCTTGACGAGCCGCCAACTCTACCCGAAGGCGCGCCGACTCAATCTCAATGATCGCTTCCACATCCGCTTGGTAAACTATGTTTAGCGTATTCACCTGATCTTCTAAAGCTTCGAGGCGTGCCCGGTAAGGAGCTGCTCGGTCTCATCCCCCAATTCTTTCAATATTATCTAGATAGCTGGACAACATTGGACATCCAAGATTAAAGAAATCTCTTCCGTCAAGAATCATCCCGATACATCTCCTTAGCAACCGCATAAACTCATTAACACTGTGGTTGAAGAATTCTTCAAGAGGGTCCGCAGTGTCTGTATTTAAAATAGGCAGTGCTAAAGATGATGTTGCTGGGGGAGGAGTGGCATCCGTTGGAGCCAAAGAGGAAGAAGCCCGTCCATGTACCAGATTCATGACATGCAGGGCCAGTAAAGCCAATATGGACTTGGCAGAACTGGGAACCCGAGGAGAAGTATCATTAGTACAGATCACTCGGGCAGTGCCACCAGTAGGGGTAGACGATGGTGTGTCTTCACTCGAAGTTCCTCCCGTGGCAGAAGTGGCTTCGAATGAGAATTTCAAATTTTCTTCATCTCCCGCTGGCGGAGGACTCGGGGCTGGAGGAGTCACCAACGGCTCAAGAGCCATAATGGTAGAAAATGTTAATATTGCTGATCAAGGATCAGAGGGTACACCAACAACTACCGGAAAGGTCTCTTCGAAACAGACCGGTGGTATTGGAGACGGCAGACTTGGGGATGGCGTAGCTTCTCTTGCTGCAGTCTCGACAACCACCTCATCCTATCATCACTCCTGAGTTCATCTATTGGGGGAACTGAAGAAGGAACAGAGGGTGGAGTTATCGTAAAGTAGTCTGTGTCAAACTCATTTGCAGAACTACCCAAACCTCCCACCGAGCCAGTTGTGCCAGAATAATCTACCTTCTCCTCAGATTCTCCCCTGGTAGTCGAATGCATCGGCGAATGGGGCTGACCACCTGCAAAAAGCAAACAAATACTGTTACATATAATGAGGAAGTGAATAATAGACAGAAGATAGAATATAAAAACCATACCAGGAGATACAAGTCCAGTTGTCGGACTTAAAGGGGGAGCCATCGCTGTTTCCAGGAGAACACCCGTTTCGTTACCCTAAGGTTGCGTCGCGGAGTGTTCAACAAATTCTGCGGTTGGAGGAGTCGGGACCTCAGTAGCACCTGGAGCTTCAGCAGGTCTACTCTCCTCTGCCGATGCCAGAGGCAAAGCTGAGGCCAGCAAGTCTGAAGAGAACTTGGCCGCCGCCTCTTGAGAAACTAAGAGGGTCCCCGGGGCTAATTTTTGCTTCTTCTTCGCCGGTTCGCCTCTTACAAGTCTACGGTGTTTTACCAATGGACTCCGGGGACGGGGAACTAAGTCTTGAGGAGCACCGCCAACATCAGCGTCATCCTCATCACCATCATTGTCATCATCATCAGAGTCGTCAACATTTGATGGATCAACCGCTGCGCCAAGAAATTCGTCCATTCCTCTCACCCTTATTCTTTTAGCCCCCTTGCGGCTGAAATAAAAGGCCTCTATTTCTTTACAAGAACTCCGGTTGATGGAAAAGTTAGGCACGTCAGCATTTGCGACACTATACCACGTGCAGAAACTAAGAGTCATGGCTAACTCTGGCGACTTCTGAGGCAGAAGGAATTCAGCCCCGGTTCCACCAGCTACAAAGTGGAACCAGCCGCGGGCACCCTCATACAAATTTCCTTTATAAGCCAGATTCTTGTTCGGGTTACCCACATAAAGTTAGGAATATCCAAACTGGAGAGTAAAGCGGCTCAGGGTGTACGGTTCAATATAACACTTGGTGTCTTGATGATACACCAAGTGCCCGGGTCGGATATTAAGGAGCTACCAAAACACTCCTGAAGATAAGACGGTAAAATTGTCTGCTCCCAAAATATCCTTGAATTTCGACCCGTATTCTCCACCAGGAAAATCTGGAAAACATCGGAAGATCTCGTAATTTTGATGATGGCGGAGCGTCTTCCGGATTTACGACATATAATGACTTTTCCATGAAGAGCGTTCATATATCTCCACAAGGAAAGGCTTGTCGGCAGAGGGGTGTTCAGCCGCACTCATTAAAGAGGGACAGTGCATGACGAGCCATGCCATCAAGTATGTGTAGGGCATCTCCACCCTGGGGTTTGGAACCTTCGACTTGGTAGTCTCCTTTGACTTGCCTTTTCCTTGCCCTTTTCCCTTGTCGGCAGAAATAAAACCATTACAGAGCTCTCGTAGTCCCCTCTGTAGGTTGCACACCATCGCGGGAAGGAGTCCGAAGGGTCGGCCGTATGCAAGAAGAACTGCGGGATATACCACGTTCATTGCAATTGCCTCCTTCGGCAAAGACGACACGACGCATCTCTTTAACCATAGCATCAAGAACCCAGCAATGAGACCTCTGTTGGATATGGGGAACTGAGCTTGGTAATGAAAGCTCTTGAAGATAGTGCCAGGGTTGAATCCGCCTTCGTTGAATTCAGCTGTATAAAATATAACAGGAGTCTTAGCAATACGGCGATCGATCACCTTGACATCAACAGGGGCATAGCCATGAACTATTGCCGAACTATCTTTGGAGTTTAAGCTGGCAAAAAGGTAATCGGCCCATTTCTTGTGACCAATACCCTGATTATGCACACCTGCCATGTCCGCACAAATGCGGTAATGACATATCATCTCCCAATAAGTGGTGTAGATGCGCTCGTCCCTCACCTTCAGCATGTTCAGCTCTTCGGTGGTAGGGATATACTCTTCATACGGGACTTCACCCATTGACAACCCGGACACTTCAAACATCTCGTGGAGAGCAAGTCCCAGCTCACCCACTGGTGTAAAGAAAGTGCCAGTCTCAGAGTTGTACATCTCCAGGAGACCGAAAAAGTGATAGGCACTCTGGGGAATCCCGAATTGAACGTTTCTAATAGTTTTGAATAAGCCAATTTCTCTCAGAACTGGTTCATGGGAATCAGCATGTATTGAACAAGGTGGGCCCACCACATATTGCCAGAAGAATAGACCCAGCCAGGCATCCTGAAATCATTAGCTGGGTATTGACCCCCTTGCACCATGAACTCGCTTAGGAAAGTTCGTGCGCGAATTGGGACCTCTCCTACTGGGTGCTCCTTAGTGATTCTCCCAAGAAGCAACCTAGTGATACATCTTGTGGGACCATCTTGGTAAGCCCCGTGTGTGCCCAATTTTCCTGTATGGATACAATCATACTCCTGGCTCAGCCCCCACTCCAATTCACGGTGCATGGCTAGCCTTTAAAGATAGACCAGAGGGTAGCTACGCTCCATGCTGGGCAGAAACATTAGCAAATCACCAGATTGATAAAGCCACATATGCTCCTCCTCAAAGAGGATCTGGTCTGATTGCCCCATTGCATCTCCAAAAAGGAACGCTGGTTTCTCCAACACTTCCCAGTTCATAGCTTCCAAGGGAGCATCCGTTATGATTTCCCGAGCAGTAGTAGAGCTGTATCTGATCAACTTCTCCCTGCGTTCTCTCAAATCAGGCTTGTAGGCAGCAAGAACAGTGGTGAAGCGAAACTGGGTGACTGAGTCTGCACCCCCGCCATGGCCAAAGTAATGCCCTTGGGAGATTGGATCCACTGAATAGCCAACTGCAAAAGAAGAATTAAGAATTAGGAAAATTTCTACGAAATCAGAAAATTTTTCTAAGTATGAAAACGCATAGCTAAAAATAACTTCGCGCGAATTTAACAAGATAGCCTCGCGTTTTGCCGAAACGCGAGGATGATAAAATAACTTCGCGTTTACAAACGTGAAGATAAAATTCTAACCTTGCGTCCGAACACGATAGTTAGCAAAAATAACTTCACGTTTAAAACGCGGAGATAACGCGATAACTTCGCGCGGAGAAAGATCAGAGATCTTTTCCTTCTTCTCCAAGTCATTTGGCCAGAGTACAGCGATCTCGCTGATAAAAGAGATGATTGGCCGGTTAAAACCGAGCCAAATCAGTCTAAAAATGTTCTAAAAAGCCCCAAAAGTGAGAATCTTACCTCCGATAGGCGAGGCGTGGACTGGCTCGCCGCCGCCACGGCTGCTGCCGCCGCTGCTTGCGCCAGTCACCGACGGCGAGGCTGCGCGTGAAGAAGCACGAGTCTTGAGTGCCATTGATTTTCGAGAAATCTTGGAGAAATCGACGAAAATTCGGTCAAAATTGAGCGGGTCGCCTGAAATCGCCGGTCGCTTGAAGTTCTTGATTTCTTCAAACTCTTCAGATGAGTGAAGAAGAAAGAGTTAAAACTCCATTTAAATGAAGAAACTGCCTCTTGGTATTCGGCACGAAAATCAGAGCGACTATCTGATCAGTTACTCTCTAAAACGTGAAGCTGTTAGCTTCGCATGGTGATGAGAAACGCGAAGCTATTTAGCTCCGCACAAATATGCAAAACGAGAAGCTAACTTGGTATTTTAGCTACGCGTTTCTATGAAGTTCGGACTTGGCATGTGCAGTTCAAGTTACGCAGATGAGCACTTGAACTTCCTCCATCAAACTAAGGTATGTGCAATTAAGTGCCTATGTCTAAGTTAAATGATCCGATCGTTTTAGATATTAACAAATCTAAGTTACGCAAATAAGTCTTGGATTGTTTTACCGAAACTATGAACCATCTATTTGTTGAGCAAGCAAAATTCTTGAAGCCAACAGATAAAGAGAAAAAGAATTATCTTTATTCATGAAGCAAAAGGTTACAGTAGAAGAGGGAATTATAGCTCTCCAAAAAGTTTCAACCTATTCATCGACTCATCAATAACCTATTCCTCAATGGAGTGTTAAAATTCCCTGTTTCACATGCAAAAGATCTCCTCTGCAAATCTCAACTATGATCTGTTTAAAGTTCTTAGTGGATTATCTGAAGATACTGCTACAAGAATCCTAATAAAGATACACAAATTGGATTTGACATGCTACAAGCCCTTAGATGATCATCTCTATTGCTTTGGAAAGCAATAGAGATTGTCATCTAAAAGAAATAGTCCCTAAGAAAACTTAATGAGCTGCCGCAGAGTTCTTGTAACTCCTTCAAAAGTTTATCTTTTGGAGCCAAAGCTTGAAACTTGCAACTATGTTGTAAAGCATATACTTCTGGCTTCCTTAGAGTTACTTTTGTTGATGAAGATCGGAAGAGCCACATGCACTCCACTTCAAAAAGGATCTGGTCCAAGTACTTCACTGCAAAAGAAGAATCAAGAGTTAGAAAAAGTTTTACAAAAACTCGAAAATCTTCTAAGTATGAAAACGCGGAGCTAAGGATAAACTCTGTGCACAGTTGAAGAAATAGCCTCGCGTTTAAACGCAACTGCTAGTCAAAATAGCCTCGCGTTGAAACGCGACTGCTAGTCAAAATAGCCTCGCGTTGAAACGCAACTGCTAGTCAAGATAGCTTCGCGTCGAAACGAGACTGCTAGTCAAAATAGCCCCGTGTTTCAAACGCGAGGATGATGCGATAACTTCGCGTAGAAGAAGACCAGAGTTTTTCTCCGTCTTCTCCTTTCTTCCCAAGCCTTACGGCCGGAGAACGGTGATCTCGCCGGTTCAAAATGGTTGGTCAGTTAAAACTGAGCCAAAACACTCCAAAATTGTTCTAAGGAGTCTAAAAGTCTCCAATTGGTGCGGCATGAACTGGTTCACCGCTGTGTCCGCTCCCTCGGCCGCTGTCTCCGCTGCTTGCCCCGGCCGCCAATGATGAGGAGGCGCGCGATGCCGTACTCTTCTTAGATGACATCCTAATGATGAAAATCTATGGAAAATCGAAGGAAGATCGATCAATGACCGATCGTTTGCATGAGTCGCCTGGTTGCCGGAGCTCCAAACTCTTGGGTTCTTCGGATGAAATGAAGAAGAAGAAAAGCTTGAGGCTCTATTTAAAATGATCCGCCTCTTGGTATTCGGCGCGAAAGACAAAACAAAAGTAATTACTGAGCTATTAACTGAGTAATTACTAAGCAATTAATGAGCAGTTACTCACTAGAATGCGAAGCTATGTGGCTCCGCACAAGTGAACAAAACGCGAGATAAACTTGGTATTTTAACTCTGCGTTCAAAATCCAAAGTATTTCAAAATTTGCTAAATTCTAAGCCATTTTGAAAACTTTGGAGGGGATTCTGTTGGCAGTGAAAATTTCTAAGTAAATAGAGTTTTCCACAACAGAACGTGGAGCTAACTCTGTAGCTCCGCGTTTGGCTATATTAGCCTCGCGTTTGAACAAAACGCGGAGCTATTCAATAGCTCCGCGTTAGTTCCGCATTCTGGTTCTTTAGCTCCGCGTTTTGATGAGACTATCTCCGCGTGAGCAGATAACCAGAATCTCAAACTGATTGAGATTAAAATTTGGGCTTATCCAAATACCCAAATTAAATCTGATCAGAACTCTAAATCAAGAGATTTAAATCAAAACTAAGAAATTTGATTGGAATCCTTGATGAGAGCAAATTCTATTTAGATAGAAACTCTCAAATCATCCTAAGGCTATAAATACCCTCTTGGGGAAGCTCTAGGGGTCTGCTTTTTTTGGCATCGGAGGTCTTCTTTTCTTCTTTTTTTGGCATCTTGGAGAATTCAAGTTACGCATAGAGCCTTGAGCTCGTGAAAGACCAGAGAAGATCGTCTACAGTCGGCCGTCAACTTCAAGAGAAAAGATTTCGACGTCAGATCGTCCAAAAGAGCTGCTTGACAGATCCCATCGCCACAGATCCCACACTATATTGTAAAAGAGAGCGATTGAGATATAAAATCCTCTCGTTTGTTCTTTCTTTTTCCTTGTTCTCTTTCATTGTAATTCGAGTTTATTCAATGGAAGGAAAGCGAAGAAATTCCGCTGCGAACAACCATGACTCCACCTATGGTAGCGAGCATAGAGGTCATTGCCACTGATCCTAGTGTAGGGCCCTCAACTAGGGTGCCTCCTACCTCTGAAGCTTCTTTGATGTTTTCTTCTGAATGCGTGGAGTCTGGCATTGGGAACGTTTCAGAGGAGAGTCTTCCTACGAAGTCTACTCCTATCACCACAATCATAGTAACACTAGGGTGTCCTAGATTCGGATTCAACCTGCTTGCTACTGTAGCTGTTGGCACCACACATCTCAGTAGTACTAAGCGGTCATACTTCCCCTACCGTTGCAACACCACCTCCTGCAGTGCCTTCTGCTACTCCTATTTCAATATTGGTTGTGGCCACTATCCATGTTATTCCTAACGATGATCCACTCGAAGAATTATTCCAACATAGCATCATGGACTTCTTTCATTTATTTCTGCAGTGTGTATCTATGATCTTGGGCGGTCGTCGTTCCATAGAGCTTGGGCTTCAGATGTTATTGAACTATGTGAATAACATTGGGAACGTCGGTGGTTCTGAATGGGCTGCTCCTTACCGGGCCTGCCTGATTACCCTAGATGACCAGGTTTGACCATTGGTCACTCTTTGACGGGCTGACGTTACTGCTATAACAAAGATCGAGGTTGCTCGTCAGAGAGAGGAGATGATTGCATAGCAGGAGGAGTTTCATCATCAAGTGGAAGTTTGGACCGCCGAAATTGGAAGCCTCTAAGCAAATAAGAGGCTATCAATGAGAAAATAGAGCAGACGAGGTTTGAGTTTAACGCAAACCAAGCTACGATAGATCGCATTCGTGAGATTATTGCCAAGGCTCAAGCCATACTGGAGTTCATCCAAGCGAAATAGGACGACGTGCGGAAGAGGCAAGAAGAACTTGTTCTACGTCATGGACAATTTCAACAAGAGGTTAACATATGGAACAAGGCGATCGAGAAGGCCAGGTGTAACACCCCTGTTTTTCAGCTGCTTCCCAAATGGAGGACGCTACTTAAAATTTGCATTACGTTACCCAACAGCCACAGGATCTTAGAATAACCATAACTACTACCACAAATAGATGAATAAACAACATGCCTGAAAATGAAAGGATTTCATTCATATAGAGAGTTAATTACACAATATGGTGGACTGTCCTAATATGAACACAAAAGAATCAAAAGAGAAAATCAGTGTCCAGACAAAAAGGAAATATAAACAAAATATACAAAGGTTCTCCAAAAAGTACTTCACCGCGTACTGTCGCTCGGTCTGATCAATGAAGTACGGGTCCTCGGTCGGGGTTAGTTTTCCTTCTTCGTCTTTTAAATCTGGATTCAAAATCTAAGGGATTAAACCTAACAAATAATACAAGAAAAATATATATGTACTATCACAATACTAGAGATAAAGTATGCAATTAAATCGTGATAGTGTTAAACATATCATGTGAATAATGAAAAATAAAATAAGTAAGACTGTGCATGTCATTTGCAATAACATGTAAATTTTTTTGTAAAGATGTGAAGTCTAGATCAAGTCATTGTTTGCATTTGAAGCTAAATGATGGGTAAGATAGCGCATAGTTTTCTGTATTGTACAAGTGCCCGTACATACGCAGGATCCGGCCTCAATATTCATGACACTTAACCATGACATATCGTTAAGCATAACAATCAATTTTCATACTGTATTACAATAATGAACATACCACTCTGGGTATCAATTATCAATTTGTCATCCAGTAATCACCTGTACCGCTGCAGTAAAAGAATCCCGGCCTCAATTAAGGAGTTGGCAAATAAGTTCCTTATACAATATAGTTCTTATATATCATGTAATTTTTCCAATCTCTGTGTTAATAATACACAATATACATGAATTAATAAGAACACGTGGCTTGCCAAGTCAAACTGTGTATATGTCCTTATCACGAGAAATAAGAATTAAGGAATCAAGATTCAAGATCATATATACATGTATCACAAGGATATTTCATATCATGTAATTAGGATACAAGAAACTTGTTATCATGTTCCCATAAATAGTCATGTTCATCGTGTATCAAATATTCAAATGATTCATTCAAACATTTTATGTATTGGATTCTAGTGTATATATACTATGAAATACGCGTGATGTATCACATAAATTGCACCATTCATACAAGAATTATATAATACACTAAATCATTAACAATTATCACATGTCAGGTATCATGTTATTCATCGTATAGTTTCTCCTACCCCGGGTTCATAATACTTTATGCACATAAAAAATTTTATTTTACATTTTTTTATTTTTTCCTTCTCTTTCTTTAATTATTTTTCAATTATTCATATTAACATACTTGCATCTTCATGACTGCACATAACATGTAGTATCATAGCATATGATTTGTAACATTAAATCACATGACTTGTAGTATGATAAATTAGATATCAGATTCCTCTTAATAATATTAGTGTACAATTACATTATAATATATCTATTATAAAAATTGACTTAATAATCTGATTTAATACTCAATACCAATCAATAGTCTAATTTGTGGTTTAAGTGCATAATGTAATAACACTACATTATTTCTAAATCCAAACTTATGAACTTATTTCATTCTAGGCTCAATCATATATTTTTATATATTTTTCTTTGATTATTTTCCAATTAAATCCAAGCACAATCTATCAATTATTTATTTATATTATTATTATTACTGTTACTTTTTTATTTTCAATCCATCAATTATTTCCAATAAGATCTAAGCCCAAGTCTAAGTCCAAACTCAATCAATCCTTCAAGCTCACTTCTTCTTCTTCTTCTTCTTCATCTTCTTCTCCTCTTTTTTTCCCACTCTCCAGCCCAAGCCCAATCAAGTGCATGTTCCCCTTTTCTTTAATAATTCACAGCCCAGCCCACTAAAGAGCACTGTATTATATATATATATATATAGAGAGAGAGAGAGAGAGAGAGAGAATGGAAATGAGCTGACAGCTCACGCAAGTTACCTGAGCTGCACTTCATTTCCAATATCTCCAATAATCTTTTTTAAAAAATTTCTTCTTGGATATTAGTTTTGATTTGGTCCTCCATCAAGTTAACACAAAATGAACGATTTTCAATGAATAAAATATTTTGTATGCACTTGATGAAACGGTAAAAGAACTCCAAAATTTATGAAATTTAATCCTAAAAAAGTTAGGAAGGTAGATATAGTAATTGTTAAAAAATAAATTGAAGAAAAATCATTGGATGATTATAGTTTTGCCGCTAGCTCATGTAACTTTTCCTGAGTTGGCGGCTCACCTACAGTAATCCCATATATATATATATATATATATATATAAAGAAGAGAGAAAAAAGAAAAAGGGCTACAGTTAAAAGAAAAAAGAATATATATATATATATATATTCTTTTTTCTTTTAACTGTAGCCCTTTTTCTTTTTTCTCTCTTCTCTTTTTCTAGCTCAGGCCCAAGCCCAAACCTTCTTCCTCTTTTTCTTATTTCCTATCCGGCCCAAACCCAGCCCAAGTCCTTTCCCCATTTTTTTCTTTTTCTCTTTATAAGGCTGGGCCGGGCCCAGCCTATCAAAATTCTCTTTTTTTTTTCCCTTGGCCCAGCCTACCAAAATCCTCTCCTCTCTCTCTCTCTCTTCTCTCTTTTTCTTTCTCTCTTTTTCCCCTGTTGCCTACAAACCTATTAGCATGCAATTCCTATTATTTGTGCATACGTAAATTTATATTTTTTTAAATAAAAAATAAGCAAATATCGCAATATTCATATGCATCAAAATTGACCCACTAATCTGGTTCAGTTCTCAATATAAATCAATGGTATAAAGGGTGAACTAAGTATTTTCACAAAATAAATTACTTACACAAATATAAATTAAATAAAGGAACAAATGAAAAATAGTAGTGTTAGTTGCCTCGGTTTGATCTCGAATCTTCAATTCGATTTATTTTTCTCCCCTTTCTTTTATTTCTCTTTTTTCCCTTTTCCTTCCTTTCTCTCTGTTGCTTCTGGATTGGCCGAGAGAGGGACTGAGAAGAGAGTGAGGAAAAGAGAGAGTGAGTGATGTGGCTCTCTTTTTCTTTTTTATTTTATTTTTCCCACCAACTTCTCTTCTCATCTAACACTCCACGTCAATTCTCCTTTGCCACCCACTATATGGTATGGACACATCACTGCCACTAGTTTATTTATTTATTTATTTAATAATTTAATAATTTCGGTTCTATATAACGTTCTCCAAATACTACCAAATTAATGTAGGACGTAGTGCTCAAAGAGAAGAATGCTACAAAATTATCCATTTGTCATTTCGATATCAAGAATAAATGAATAAAAAATTTGAAGTAATTAGTAAGATAATTTTAATATTATTAATTTAGCAATTTTTGAAATATTTTTCGGGCTCGCAAGGAAAATTTCTAAGAATCCTAAATATTATAAAACAAATATCTGGAAAGACCGAATATCATTTGGAGTTACGAATTTAAAATTATATCCACCGAAAGTTATTTCGGTATCCCAATTTCATTTCGATAAGTTTATTCAGCACGTCCGGACTCAAAAGGACAATACATATAGCACGAACTTTGGAGTATTACATTCTACCCACCTAACAAAAGAATTCCATCCTCATAATTCTAAATTGAAAGATAAGCCAGTATATATGGATATTACTGATAAAATAAATTCAATTGGCATACCTTATCATGAGAAAATGTATGGATATCTTATCCTAATCTCAAATGAAATCTCTTGGTGATTGTACATCCCATAAAATAAGAACTAATTATGTTACTAACTCTTCAAAACTTTCTCCTGTCAGTTAATTATTGCTACCTATCGCTTCTCATAATTTAGGCCCAATCTCAAATCCATTTTTTTTAGCGATCCTTAGCTTTTTATCTTATCTAAGCGCTTTCTCAACTATCGTACATGAAATATATCATGAACGATTTTTGTTTTTGGAAGGAATAGTAATGGATAGGCAAGATTTCTAATTTGTTCTTGAAATTTTATTTGACGAAAGGAAAACAAAAGTAAGATAGAGTCTAATCAGGAATAGTTGCTACCAGTTTGGAGCGTCACGCCATCCTGATTAAGTAATGAGTGGGATACAAGTAATAAATATTTTTGTAGAATCTATTCCCAAAGTCCTGTTACATGTTATAATAGACTTTGGAAGAGAAAATAAACCTCAATTATTATAATGTCGATGTAATGAAGCTGTGAATGGTAAGGATATATGATTGAAAATAAATACATGGCTGATTATAGAAATTCAATCACATAAAACGATATTATCGAGCGACTGCAATTGCTGTTCCTAGAAAATATATCTCTACAATTGCCTCACTGACTCAATAAGACTTGTGATATACAAACGTTCAAGATATAAATCATACTATGATAATATTCAGATGAAAGGTACAAAATGTCAAATGGGGAATGGTCAACAAAAGCAATGGATAAGACAGTCATTTGGAAAGATAACCCTAAATTGAGTGACAAGATATAATGTCATGTTCCGCCCTGATAAAATTTGTCTTCTTTAATTATAATTCATTATCAATTTCTTATACTCTACTTTTAACTTGACTAATTCTATAAAATTTTCAGCCTTCTAAGATCTCTTTGTATGCTTACATTCACTCTTCTACAGGTTATTCTTTATCTCCTAACTCATTTGCCTAGTTAACTTTACCAGCTATGCTTACTTTATCAAGTCTACTAATATCGATTATTGTAATTCATCAATATTTATATCGCCCTAATCTTTAAAAATACATGCATAACATGATTTTTTTCTCAGGAAGTTTAATTGAAAATTCTAAATTCAACCACTCTCTCATTCTATGTCAACACACATCATAATCTCTGACTTGAAAACATCACTATAAACCTTCGTGCCTCCAGGATTTTCCGGAAATGGGTTGTTGTTGTTAGCTTTCATTTCAACTCTTCAAATGTCTTGCCACACTTTTCTGCAAAAGACATTTCTCTTTTTCTAGTCTGTTTAGTTAGAGGGGATGCGGATTTTGCAAAGTCCTATACAAACCGCCTATAATATCCAGCCATTCCTAGAAAACTCCTAATCTTCGATACTGATTTTGTTACAGGCCAGTCCATCACAGCTGCTATCTTCTTAGTATCGGCAGATACACCATCTCCAGAAACTATATATCTCAAGAAAGCAACCTTATCCAACTAAAATTCACATTTACTCAATTTTTTATATAACTTTTGCTCTTTCAGAGTTTGCAAAACTGTCCTCAGGTGCTCAGCATACTCTTCTCTATTTTTGGAGTAGATCAATATATCATTAATAAATACCATCACAAATTTATCTAGATACTGAGTAAAAATATGATTCATCAAATTTATAAATATTGTTAGAGTTTTAGTCATTCCAAATGGCATCACTAAATATTCATAATGATTATGTTTGGCTCTAAATACAGTTTTGGAATATTTTCTATTCGGACCCTAACTTGATGAAGTCCAGATCGAAGGTCAATCCTCGAGAATACCCTTACTCCTCACAGTTGATCAAACAGATCAGTTATCCTTAGTAATGAATATTTATTCTTGATTGTGATTGCAATTAAACCCCTATAATCCACACACAATTTTTGACTCACATCCTTCTTTTCTACTAATAACACTGGAGTTCAATAAACACTATCTCTCACAAAACCCAACTTCAATAGTCCACCTACTTGTCTCTTAATTTTTTTCTAGTTCTACAACTCCCATTTTATAAGATGGCTTACAAACTAGTTCAGCTTTAGGGATAATATCAATAATAAATTCTACTATCCTTACTGGTAGTAATTTAAGTATTCCTTCAGAAATATATCTAAGAATTCAGATACTACTAGAATCATTCCTTCTCTTATTTCCATAGACTCCAAAACTCCTTTTTTTGGGATACTTTAAATTTAGTTGGTTCTAGATATTGACTTCCACTAAAAAATCCAAACTCCAAACAACCAGGTATCTGAAATGTTACTCTTCTTCTCCCATAATCTATCGCTGCATGGAAAATACTCAACCAATACATGCCTAAGATAATATTATATCCTCCTCCAGTAATAAGTAATAAGTTGGCATAAAATTCTCTACCATTAATGACTTAAGGGATATAATCTACACTCCTTATTGGTCATTATGATAGTAATGTTCCCGGTCCACCCCGCAGGTAAGATAGTAAAATTAGTGGAATTGCGGGAAACAACGTATTGGAGATAAAACAGTGTGAAGCTCCGGAATCGAATAAATCAGTTGCCAACATATTGCCAACTAGAATCATACATACTACAATCCATCCAGTGTTATGAACTTCCTCCGTATTCATCAGCATAACTTGCCCTTGCCTCCATCCACCTCCTTCTTGGGCGCTAGCATGGGCTTGTTGTTGAGTTTTCAAAGGCCCTTCTGATCTAGTCCTAAAATCCTCTGGGTTAATGCTATTGTTAGCCTGGCCTTTGGCTGAAATGGGATCTTGGATTCCACCTATTGCTGAATCTTTGGACAATCACTTATTCGATGACTGGCGGTCCACATGTCAAACACAACCCTTGGGCTCTTTTACACTCTTTCTGGATATGTCTAAGTCTATGACAATAGCTACAGATTACTGGATCTCGTTCTGACATCATCTGCCATTTTCCTGATGAACCATCAAATCTCCTAACTGATGGGCTTACTCCTTACCCATGTGACCTTTTAAATGCCACTGATCCTTTCTTCGTCGCTCTTAAGAGGTTCACCATTCCGATTCTCTCTTATTCTTGGTACTGCAACATCCTTTCTAATATCATTGTCGTGGTTTGTTGTGTCTATGCTACCCTTTATACTAAATTCCTATGCTTAGATACTTCATACATTGAATTTAGGCTTGCATTAGTAAAAGGTTGGGTCGTCATTGTTCTGTGACAGACCAAAGAAAATCAATCAAATGGAGTTAAGATAATATTCCAAACAAATGGGAAACAATAGAATAGGTACGATATTAGATCTAATGGATATCAAAGAATAAGGAACAAGTGTCAAGAGTGTAGCTCAGACATGTTCTTAGATGGTAGTAGTCATATGGTTTTCCATCTAAATCTAGACTCTGATATCACCCTGTAACGCCCCTATTTTTCAGCTACTTCCCAAACGGAGGATGCTAATTAAAATTTGCACTACATTTTTCAATAGTCACAGGATCTTGGAATAATTATAACTACTGCTATAGTCAGATGAATAAATAATATGCCTAAAACTAAAAGGATTACATTCATACAGAGAATTAATTACACAATATGGCACATTGTCCTAATATGAACACAAAAGAATCAAAACAGAAAATCAGTGTCCAGGAAAAAAGGAAATATAAATAAAATATATAAAAGTTCTCCAATTAGTACTTCATCGCTTACTGTCGCTCAGTCTGATCAATGAAGTACGAGTCCTCAATCGGAGCTGGTTTTCCTTTTTCATCTTCTAAATCTGGATTCAAAACGCAGGAGATTAAACTCAGTAAGTAACACAAGAAAAATATATATATTATCACAGTACTGGAGATAAAGTATGCAATTAAATCGTAATAGTGTTAAACATATCACGTGAATAATAAAAAATAAAATAAGAAAGACTATGCAAGTCATTTGCAATAGCAGGTAAATATCTTGTAAAGATGTCAAGTCTAGGTCAAATCCTTATTAGCATTCGAAATTAAATGATGGGTAAAATAGCGTGTAGTTTTTCGTATTGTACAAGTGCCCGTATATACCTGTGATCCGGTCTCAATATTAATGGCACTGAACCATGACAAGCCGCTAGACATATCAATCAATTTTCGTACTGTATTATAGTAACGAATATACCACTCTATGTATCAATTATCAATTGGTGATTCAGTAATCACCCAGGCTGCTGCAGTAAAAGAATCCTAGTCTCAATCAAGGAGTTGGTTAACAAGTTCCTTATACAATACAGTTTTTATCCATCATGTAGTTTTTTCAATCCTCATGTCAATAATACACGATATACATGAATTAATTGATTTGTAGATTTTTGGAGGGTAGAGTTGCAGATGATGGAACTTGCTACGGATATGGTGTTGCCATAATAAGCTGAGTTTCAAAGTTTGTTATGAGAGTGATTCGTTTGAAAAACGGACACAGTTGGAGCGATTCGCTTGAATAACAGATATAATCGATATGAGATTAGGGAGTGACTCGCCTAGAAAGTAGACAGAGCCGGTAATTGGGTTAGAATCAGAAAACCATAGACAGAGCTATAAATGATATGCCTATGGGGGTAATTCACCTGAAATGCAAACATAATAAATGATTAGGTCAGGATCATGGGGTGACTCGCCTAGAAAGTAGAAAGAATCAGTGATCGGGTTAGATTCAGAAAATTATAGATAGAGGTATGGTTGACATACCTATAAGGTGATTCTCTTGGAAAATAAACAGAATCAATGATCGGGTCAGGATTATCAAGTGACACGTTTGGAAAGCAGATAGAGCCAGTGATCAGTTCAGGATCACGAAACTGCAGACAGAGGTATGGCTGACATGTCTATGGGATGATTCATTTGGAAAGCAAACAGAATCAATAATTGGGTCAGGATCATGGGGTGACTCGTTTAGAAAGCAGACAAAGCCGGTGATCAGGTCAAGATCATGAAACTGCAGACATAGATATAGCTAATATGTCTACAGAGTGATTCATCTGGAAAGCCAACAGAATCAATGATCAGGTCAAGATCATGAGGATGACTCGTCTAGAAAGCAGAAAGAGCCAATGATCGAATTAGGATCATAAAACAATTGTTGTCAAAGTGCGTACGAGACGATTTTGTAAGATGGGTGAAATGATTCAAATCTCACTGTCAGAAATAAGATCTTAATATGATAAGTTTGTGATAGATGACTACATGAAGTGATATGGTGAGATGGTTCAAATCTCATTGTCAGAAATAAGAGCTTAACATAACAGGTTTACGAGATTTTTAGCAAACCTCCAGTTATAAATGGATTTGATATGTTTTAACCAATCGCCGTTTACGTTGGGCTAGCCATGCTATTTCCCTCAGCATGATGAGTTGTCGAGTATTTTATTTGGGCTTAGATACCAAATGTTCACTCTTTTCTTACCTTTTCGTGCTTTGGGTTATTAATCGTCGTACTCTTACCCCCAATACGATAAGGTTGAAGATGTAATAAATCTACTACAAGCGCACAATGTGGGTTGTAGCGCTTTACAGATCGTTCCCACGAGGATCTAAAATATTTTTGCATTCATGCTAATTCTTTAGTTCTATCAAATTAATTATGAGATTTTAAATTAAGAGGATTAGTTTTAAGTCCTAAAGTTTATTCTAGAATTCGAATCCATTAGAATAATAACCTAATAATGAATTATTTTTTCTTCCTAACTTTTAATTATGCACGATCAAGTAACACATTAAAAAGGTGATCCTTTTAATTTGATTTTAATTAAGTTCCCATAAGTATGACATATCAAGTGATGTGTAAGTATAGATCATCAAAGATAACATCTTTCTTAAAAATAAATTATATCTAGTGAATAATCTTATAAACAAAACCAAAGAAATAAACTTAAAACCCTAATCTAAGTATAGGCTATCAAAAAACCAAACTTAAGTATTACCTATCAATGAAACTAGATTTACAAGTTAATTCTTTTCAATTTATTTATAGGAAAATCTTGTTAATAATTCTATAAATAAAATCAAAGAATATGAATTCCAAATCTCATCTAAGTATACATTATCAAAACATGAATTAAGCATAATCTATCAAAGAATTATAATTTACAAAATCCATTTTTTATTTATTTATAGAAAAATCATGACTTTATTTCTTTTTAAGAAGAGAATGAGATAAATCCATGTTAGATTTATTAAACTAATTTCATCTACATCCTAGGGCTAAAGCAATTTATTTACTGATACTGTTAGTTATCAAAAATCTATATTTATTTTGGAAAGTTGATAAGTATCATATATTGTATTTTCTCTCACATATTTTATCTATTTTTGTATATAAATAAATGCTACTCGGGTATTTTTAGTGTCTTTTTTAGGTAATCAGATTCATACAACAAGATGGTATGAAATCAGAGCCGGATTAGGAAACAAATCCTATAAAAGAGTTCAAAGAGAGTAAAGCTATAAGATTAAAATATTGTAGAGAGTCAAAATCAAATACAGTCAGGAAAATTAAGTGTACAAGATAAGAGACTCAGGCAGGAGAAAAATCAGAACAATTGGACAATTTCTAGCTGCCAAATGGCAGCATTAGCCACCAAGTAGCGGCTCCAAGGTGGACCCACACGCTGATTTTTCTTCGGTGGTTTCGTTTTAATTTTATAGTTTTTCAATTCTGTTAGAATTAGGGTTTGAGTTCCGAAGCCTATATATTGGCCATATCCATGTATTCTAGGGTTTTTTAAAAAGCAGTAGTTAATATAGAATTAGGATATAGTTTGTACTTGATTTTTTCATTAATAAAATTAGAATTTTGCTGAAGGGGTGACGGCCGTAATACCGTGCTCCAGAAGTACGCTATTTCTTTGAAATCTTTATTTGCAATTTAGATAGAGTTAATTACTTTCTAGTATAGATTTATTTGCTTTCTAGATTAGATTTAATTGCATTCATGAATACAAATTTGATTTTGCTTGTTAGAAATATGAGTAGCTAATTTAGCTTAGCTCTAAGATGTAGATAAAACTAGAATCCACCATGTAATTGCTCTCTAGTATATTTCATCCTAATTAAAATTAATAAAGATATGATTTTTCTATGAAAAATTAAAATACAAAAACTCATAGATTATACTTGTGTTAACTTTCTTGATAACCTATACTTAATTAGGGTTTAGAGTTGTTGGTTTTTATCTTATTCAAAGAATTATCTAATGATTTAGTTTAATTTTTATGAAAAGTAGTATTTTTGATGAGTTATACTTACACACCACTTGATAGCTCATGCTTAGTGCACTTTAAATAAAGATTAAATTAAAAAAATCAAATTTTTATGATAGAAGAAGATAATAGAAGTAAATATATGGTTGGAAACTAGTGGATTCTAAATCCTAGGCTAATTATAATAACTCATAAATACAACCTAGAATCCTTTGTTAGTCCGTTAGACTATAGAATTAGTAAGAATTGCAAAACCCTGAGACCTCTGTGGGACAACCTGTATAGCACTACACCGACACTGTACGTTTGCAGTTAAATTATCACATCAAATTTTTGGCGCCGCTGCCAGGGATCGATGGTGTTTTTCTTGCCTTTTCTAACTTTTTACGGGATTAACAATATGTGTTGAGTGTGCAGAAAATAGAAATTACAGATACAAGAAGATAAAAAGGATTAGAATAGCCTCTGGACTAAGCAGCAAAAAGCAGAGAGTCAAGCTATGTGGTTTAGCCACTATTTGGTGGCTAAACCCGCCTATTGGCGGCCTATCAGGTGCATACTGAGTCCAAGTTTTCTCCAGTTTAGTAGTTTGGTTCCCTGGTTTTGTAAATAAATTAAAAAAATTTTAAAAATTCAATTTCTTTTTTTTCATTTCCATCTCTTTCCCCCTCCACCTTTATCAAAAAAAATATTTAAAAAAATGCTTCCAAATCAAACTGGTTGTTTTCATTATCGTGATCCATATCATAATTATCATCAGTGTCCATAAATAGGAAGTTCGCCAGGACTAGGTCATAATCAAATTCACAATACATATAATAAACCTATGAGCGCTTCCTATACACAAACTTACAAGTATGAATGAATGAATAAGTCTAATTCTACATATAATCATGAGCCACACCAAGAGAGTCCTCCATCTGATCCTTTCTTTATAGGCTATTCATCTTCATGTTCTATATTCAATCATGAACAAGATACTCAATTGAACATGTTAGATGAAAGATTAAAAAGATTAGAAGCAAGATATGCATGTCATGAGAATTTACCTACAACCACTTCATATCTATCATCAAATATATATATATACGGATCCATCATATCCACCTTCAAATTTCACTCATGATTTCGAGATGCAATCATTTGAGAAAATAAAGAAAATTATGATCATGAGTCTGAGAAACGAAGACGTGGAATAGAGGAAGATATAGAAGTTTTGCTAAAATCATCCTCTCAAAAATCATCCTCTCAAATTGAATCTTGTATGAAATATCTTCTCAATGCGATTTCTCAAACTAAATTTTTGGAGATCAACCATCTAATGGTTTGAACATATCTTACTCGAACGAGCAACCACTTCAGTTATCTTTTGAAATAGATATGATTCAAAATGAGTTAAATAATTTTGTGCATAATGAGTCTATAATTCAATATTGTGATCAACCTACTTTAGACCATTGTGATAATAATTATGAAGAAATTAGTGATAAAGAAAATATTTTGCTTGATGATTTGCCTCATGATGAGCTCACTAGGGACACATTATCATTTGATTTTTTAATGGAAATTGTGAAGAAATTTGTGAAGAAGAATTTTTATCCCTTCATAATAACTTGACTAATGATAAGTCCACTAGTATGGCATTTTCTTTTGAGAATTTTGATGACATATTTGAAGAAAATTTGCATGACGAGCTTAGAATATTAGAAGAATGGGAAGAACCTCAAAAGGAAGAGGTCATGGTACCTAATGATTTGGAAGGACGATCCAAAATCGAGCTCATGATTCCGCTATATCAAAGTGAGTATGTTATTTCACATGTTGATAAAACCAAAATACTTGCTGCCATGAAATATGCTCATGGGTCGAATATGAACGGTAAAGATATGTTTTCTAACCTCAAAACTTTACTATTGAATAAAAGAAAGAAGGGCAGAAATAAATTGAGAAAAATAAAAAATAAGATGGAGAGATTAATGTAAAACTAACAAAAAAGCTAAGTTCATGCATATTAAAATGTAAAAGGACACACTATGAGAGTGGAAAGCGATTAAGAGGCTGTAACCGTTTAAATTTTCTAATAAGTGTATAATATTTGTATAATAGTTTTCTTATTTATTTTACCACCCTTAATTTATGTATGAGAGCATATACGAGTTTACGTGTGGGGGAGTGGGTTAGGATATTTTCTTCGTATTTTTGTAGGATTTTTAGTTTTTTTAGAATCTTTATTTTATTTTTAGATTTTTGGGTTTCTTTATTTTGCACTTTGGCTAGTTTTTAGGGTAACAACTAACTAAAATAACTGAAAAAAAAACTAGAAAACTTATTTATTTTCATCAATAGATCAACCTAATTACAGATAAAGAGACAAATTTAGATTTAAAATTGAATATGATGTAGATTGGATGATACACTTTGAATTTTATGAAAAAAAGGTTAAAATCTGAAAAATAAATACCGCTAACAGTAGTTTTGAGGAAAGTATACATCTATTTTTCACTTCACAATAGTTTATTAGGTTAAGGGAAAAAATGATAATGATTGAGTAAGTCTTCTCTCTCTAAACAAAGAAAAAAAAGTGAGAATAAAATAATGGGGTGAGTATGGTATTAAGACAATAGCCTCGAGAGTGATAAAATAATGGAGTGTGCCTGGTATTAAGGTAATAGGCTCAAGAGTAAAAAAAAAAAGAGTATGATCTAAGTAATCGGGTACTTTGCGCCTAAACAAACTTGAATATTCACATGAAAAGTGAAATATTCTTTAAAAAAAGAGTATGATCCGAGTAATCGGGTACTTTGCGCCTAGCAAGCATGAATATTCGCATGAAAGGTGAAATATTCTTTATAAAAAAAAAAAAAGAAAAAAAAAGAGAATTGTTATGAGAGAGGTGATGAATCATGAGTTAGTGTTGGAGTCCAAGGCCGAAATAGACTATCACACGTGCACGTAGATGTATGGACCCAATGGATTATCTGTTAGTACGTATTGAAAGATAGGATTTAAATTTTTTATTAAAATAATAAGTGTATATGATATGACGCTCGATTTGAAAATTGATAATCTGAATGCCTTCTTGAGTTTGTATATTAGTGAGATTAATTGATGAAAATATCATAAAAAAGATTTTTTTCTTTTATATAAAATTTTTATCTTTCTTGTTTTTCAGTTATCCTTATTTTTCTTTTCTTTATTTCTTAATCTATTTTCTTCACTAATTTTGTGGGTATATTCACTGCAAACCCTCACGAGACACAACTCGTCCACTAGGGTAACCTAGGAGTTTAAAAGCTTGTCGTACGTGCTAAGTGCAATCACTATTCCTGCGAAAGTGAGTTAGGATTTTTCTTTTTCTTTTTAGAGTTAGGTTTTGCTCGAGAACTAGAAAATATAGGTGTGGGGTGTGATAAGTATCATATATTGTATTTTTTTCTCTCATATTTTATCTATTTTTATATATAAATAAATACTACTTGGGTATTTTTAGTGTCTTTTTCAGATAATCCGATTTATACAAGGAGATGGCATGAAATCAGAGTCGGATTAGGAAACAAATTCTATAAAAGAGTTCAAAGAGAGTAAAGCTATAAAATTAAAATACTATAGAGAGTCAAAGTCAAATACAGTCAGAAAAATCAAGTGTACAAGACAAGAGACTCGTGCAGAAGAAAAATCAGAACAATTGGACAATTTCTAGCCGCCAAATGGTGGCATTAGCCGCCAAATAGCATCTCCAAGATGGATCCACAAGCTGATTTTTCTTCGGTGGTTTCGTTGTAATTTTATAGTTTTTTAATTCTGTTAGAATTAAGGTTTGAGTTCCGAAGCATATATATTGGTCATATCCTTGTATTCTAAGATTTTTTTTAAAAGCAGTAGTTAATATAGAATTAGGATATAATTTGTACTTGAATTTTTAATTAATAAAATTAGAGTTTTGTTGAAGGGGTGACAGCCGCAATACCGTGCTCCAGAGGTAAGCCATTGCTTTAAAATCTTTATTTGCTTTTTAGATAGAGTTAATTGCTTTCTAGTATAGATTTATTTGCTTTCTAGATTAGATTTAATTGCGTTCATGAATAAAAATTTGATTTTGTTTGTTAGAAATATGAGTAGCTAATTTAGTTTAGCTCTAGGATATAGATGAAAGTAGAATCCACCATGTAATTGCTCTCTAGTATATTTCTTCGTAATTAAAATAAATAAAGAATGATTTTTCTATGAAAAGATTAAAATACAAGAGCTCGTAGATTAATACTTTGATAGGTTATACTTTAGTTAAGTTTCTTGATAGTCTACACTTAGTTAGGATTTGGAGTTGTTAGTTTTCATCTTATTCAAAGAATTATTTAATTATTTAGTTTATTTTTATGAAAAGTGGTATCTTTGATGAGTTATACTTTCACACCACTTGATAGCTCATGTTTAGGGCACTTTAAATAAAGATTAAACTAAAAAAATCAAATTTTTATGATAGAAGAAGATAATCGAAGTAAATATATGGTTGGAAACTAGTGGATTCTAGATCTTAGGCTAATTAGAATAACTCCTAAATACAACCTAGAATCCTTTGTTAGTCTGTTAGACTATAGAATTAGTAAGAATTGCAAAACCCTGATATCTCTGTGGGACGACCTGTATAGCCCTACACCGACACTGTACACTTGTAGTTAAATTATCACATCAAGTTTTTGGCGTCGTTGCCGGGAATCGATGGTGTTTTTCTTGCTTTTTCTAACGTTTTACGGGATTAACAGTGTATGTTGAGTGTGCAGGGAGTAGAAATTACAGAGACAGGAAGATAAAAAGGATTAGAATAGCATCGGACTAAGCAGCAAAAACCAGAGAGTCAAACTCTCTGGTTTAGCCACTATTTGACGGCTAAACCCGCCAACTGGCGGCCTATCAGGTACATACTGAGTCCAAATTTTCTCCAGTTCTGTAGTTTGGTTCCCTGGTTCTGTAAATAAATAAAAAAAAATAAAAAATCAATTTTTTTTATTTTTTCTTTTCCATCTCTTTCCCCCTCCACCTTTATCAAAAAAAATTTAAAAAAATGCTTCAAAATCAAACTGATTGTTATCATTGTCATAATCCATATCATAATTATCATCAGTGTCCATGGAAAGGAAGTTCACTAGGACTACATCATAATCCAATTCACACCACATATAATAAACCTACGAGTGCTTCCTATACACAAAATTACAAGTATGAATGAATGAATAATTCTAATTTTACATATAATCAAGAGCCGCACCAAGAGAGTCCTCCATCTGATCCTTTCTTTATAAGCTATTCATCTTCATGTTCTACATTCAATCATGAACAAAATACTCAATTGAACATGTTAGATGAAAGATTAAAAAGATTAGAAGCGAGGTATGCATGTCATGAGAATTTATCTACAACCACTTCATATCTGTCATCAAATATATATACGGATCCATCATATCCACCTTCAAATTTCACTCATGATCTCGAGATACAATCATTTGAGAAAAATAAGGAAAATTACGATCATGAGTCTGAGAAACGAAGACGTAGAATAGAGGAAGATGTAGAAGTTTTGCTAAAATCATCCTCTCAAAAATCATCCTCTCAAATTGAATCTTGTATGAAAAATCTTCTCAATGCGATTTCTCAAACTAAACTTTTTGAAGATCAACTATCTAATAGTTTGAACATATCTTACTCCAATGAGCAACCACTTCAGTCATCTTTTGGAATAGATATGATTCAAAATAAGTTAAATAATTTCGTGCATGATGAGTTTATAATTCAATATTATGATCAACCTATTTTAGACCATTGTGATAATAATTATGAACAAATTAGTGATAAAAAAAATATTTTGCTTGATGATTTGCCTCATGATGAGCTCACTTGGGACACATTATCATTTGATTCTTTTAATGGAAATTAAGAAATTTGTGAAGAAGAATTTTTATCCCTTCATAATAACATGATTAATGATAAGTCCACTAGTATGGTATTTTCTTTTGAGAATTTTGATGACAGGTTTGAAGAAAATTTGCATGACGAGCCCAGAATATTAGAAGAATGGAAAAAACCTCAAAAGGAAGAGGTCATGATACCTAATGATTTGGAAGGACGATCCAAAATCGAGCTCATGATTCCGCTATATCAAAGTGAGTATGTTATTTTACATGTTGATAAAACCACAATACTTGCTGCCATGAAAGATACTCGTGGGTCGAATATGGACAGTAAAGGTACGTTTTCTAACCTCAAAACTTTACTATTGAATAAAAGAAAGTGTTGGCAGTGAAAATTTCTAAGATAAAAGGATTTTCTACAACAGAACGCGGAGCCAATTCAGTAGCCCCGCATTTGGTTATATTAACCTTGCGTTTGAACAAAACGCGGAGATGTTTAATAGCTCCGCGTTGATTCCACAGTCTAGCTAGTATTAGCCTCGCGTTTGAGTGAAACGCGGAGATGATCAATAGCTCCTCGTTAGCTCCGCGTTTTGGTTATTTAGCGCCGCGTTTTGATACGA
Organism: Dracaena cambodiana; assembly: GCA_036321105.1. Lineage (NCBI taxonomy): Eukaryota > Viridiplantae > Streptophyta > Magnoliopsida > Asparagales > Asparagaceae > Dracaena > Dracaena cambodiana. The sequence continues at coordinate 25,119,364 of JAYEPQ010000017.1, forward strand.
TTAAAGCTCCGCGTGAGCAGATAACCAGAATCTCCGCGTTTGGTTATATTAACCTTGCGTTTGAACAAAACGCGGAGATGTTTAATAGCTCCGCATTGATTCCACAGTCTGGCTAGTATTAGCCTCGCGTTTGAGTGAAACGCGGAGATGATCAATAGCTCCGCGTTAGCTCCGCATTTTGGTTATTTAGCGCCACGTTTTGATACGATTAAAGCTCCGCGTGAGCAGATAATCAGAATCTCAAATTGATTGAGATTATGATTTGGACTTATCCAAATACCCGAATCAAATCTAATCAGAATTCCATCAAAACTAAGATATTTGATTGGAATCCTTGATGAATGCGAGTTCTATTTAGATAGAAACTCTTGCATTAACCTGGGGCTATAAATACCTTCCTGGTGAAACCCTAGGGATCTTCTTTTCGGCAATTGTCTTCTTTTTGACTCCTTTGGCAATTCAAGTACGCGAGAGAGCCTTGAAGTCAAAGGTATTCGTCTTCTTCCTTTCGGTTCTTAGAGAATTCAAGTTACGCACAGAGCCTTGAGTTCGGAAAAGACCAAAGAAGATCGTCTACAATCGGCCGATATCTTCAAGAGAGAAGAGTTCGACGTTCGATCGTCCAAAGGAACTACTATAGATCCCATCGCCACTGATCCCACGTTTACTATTGTAAAAGAGAGCGATTGAACTATAAAATCCTCTCGTTTGTTCTTTTTTTTATCTTGTTCACTTTCATTGTAATTCAAGCTTATTCAATGGAAGGAAGCAAAGGAACTTTTGCAGTGAACAAACTGGTGACCACAGTGGGAGCCATCTCTTTCACCGATGAAGAGATTGTGGTGCAATCGGACGTTGACTTGATCGGATCCGAAGCAGATACGCTGGTCATTGAAATCGACCAGCAGAAGTACGAGGAGTTCCTCTCCTCCGGATCAGGTGACTTGGATGAGACACGGCACTATCGTCGCATGTACTCCAATGCCCGAGTGACGGGTAGAAAGGAATCCACCGAGAAACGGGGATCCTTGGAGACTGCGGCTATAGAGCCGGAGTTCACACAAGAAATCCTAGCCGAGGATGAGCTTCCGACTGCCGAAGAAGACCCGGGGACTGGACTGACCAGGACCCAACTCTGGAACAGGAACCGGAGAGCGAGGCGTAGAGCCCTCAAAGCCCGCCTTGGACGCGGAGCTAACACCAGAGGACGCGAGGCTATGGTCCCTCGCAAACTAGCTTGCGCTACCCGCGAGACCAATCTTTACCGCATTAAACACGAAGATACAACTTGCCTTAAAAGCAAGGAAAAGCCAGCGTGTGATTTTCCACGCGAGGCCATTACTGAGCCTAGCGAGAGATGCGAAGCCAGTAAGGGTTGCGCTAGTCGCAGAATACCCAACACTCGCGAGTTACGCGAGTATAAAAATTCTTCAAAGCTAGCATGTGATTTTCCACGTGAGGCTATTACTGAGCCTAGCGAGAGACGCGAAGCCAGTAAGGGTTGCGCTAGTCGCAGAATACCCGACACTCGCGAGTTACGCGAGTATAAAAATTCTTCAAAACCAGCATGTGATTCTCCACGCGAGACTATTGCTGAGCCTAGCAAGAGACGCGAGGCCAGCAAGATTTGCGCTAGTCGCAAAATACTTAACACTCGCGAGAGACGCGAGTATAAAAATTCTTTAAAGCCAGCGTATGATATTCCACGCGAGGCTGATACTGAGCCAAGCGAGAGACGTGAGGCCAGTAATACTTGCAATAAACGCAAGACTTCTGATACCCGCGAGGAACGCGAGGACGATTGGCAAATAGTTGTCAGTCGTAAAAATCGTGCTAGGCGCGAAGCTATGATCTGCGTTAATCGCAAAGATAAGCCAGCGTGCAAGAACTTCCCTTCACGCGGGGCTACTATTCCAGAAGCTAAATTTCTGAAGACCCGCCAAGCCAGCGAGAAACGCGAGGCTAATGTGGCAAAACGTGGAGCTATTCTTCAGACTCGCGATATAAAACGCGAGGCTACTTCTAAGCCCCGCGAGGATCAATCCGACTGCATAACCAGGGCTGATCATTCAAAGAAGCTTCAGTGGGTCCCTAGACCCGTCCAAAAGTCAGACAGACTTCGTGATTCCATGGTTAAAAATGCTGATCTCAGGGATTATCTCTCCAAGAAGAGAAGCATAGATCAACTTCAAAATGAACCTATTTGTCACTGTCAGCAGCTCATGACGGCAGTGTCCGCTGTAATGGACAACTGTGGTTGCATCAAGAGCAGGATATCTGTGTTCGACCGATTAAACGAGTCAAACCAGAACCCTGCTAAGAAGACAAGAATCACTTCCTTGAAGCAATGGAGAGCTGTAACCTCCAACATGGTGGGAAAAGGAAAGAAAATTATAGAAACGGATGATGATTCGAAATCGAGCGATGAAAAACCTCCTCACGTCACTCGACTTAAATCAGGAGCCGTTCCGCCTCGAAACTACAAGAGGCTTGCGAAGGGTTCTTACGACGAGGACAGCAATAACTCCGCTATAGCCTCGCCTCCATCCTCTACATCGTCTCGGCTACAAAAGTCAGCATCGCATATGGCAGATAAGTCTGACGATATCAATCAGAGATTTGAAGCTCAAGAAAAGATGATTCGAGAGCAGCAAAAGATGATTGAAGATCTTAAGATGATGCTCTCAAAGTTTGTTGAGAGCAATGCTAGAAAGGGCAAAGAAACTCTGAATGAAGAAGAACAGGAAGAGAAAGCCCACTCAATGCATGAGGATGACGATAGATTTTTTTTCCATGACCCGCATGGGGAAAAGATAGAAAAGCTACAGAATCAACTCGAAGCTTTAATGCATAAGAAGGAGTTGAAAGATTCAGGGGTCTCAAGACCGTATCCTCCTGAATGGGATACGATACCATACCCACAGAAGTATAAGCCGCTCAAGTTAGAGCCATACGACGGGAAGGGATCGCCCAGTTAGCATATATATTACTTCCTGTCCCAAGCAGGACATTTAATGGGAATGACCCCATCATGACCAAAGTGTTCGCAAGCACTTTGCGAGGGCCTGCCTTTACTTAGTTCATGCAGCTGCCCCAAGGTACTATTAATACCTGGTTAGATGTAGAGAAATTATTTCTCTCACGTTTCTTTGAGGATGACACCGAGATTACGGTTCATGCCCTCCTTGCAACTAGACAAGGAGAACAAGAAACGGTTAAAGATTCATAGAAAGGTTCCGGGAGAAGTCCGTACATTGCAAATACGGAATGATCCAGGAAACTCTAGTCGAGACCTGTCGACACAATCTTAAGACCAATGTGCTCCTCAAAATGGGGGCCGTAGAGTCTAAGACGTTGAGGGACCTGCTCAAACAAGGAGAGCAAGCTGAAGACTTGATTCGCCGAGTTGAAGAGTCCCGCGGGTCAAGAAGTGCTGGGGGTAGTAAGTCATATACCCAAAACAACAGCAACAAGAATAAAGGGAAAGCAGTGATGTCGTCAGAAGCTGCTCCTCAGAAAACCAGTCCTCCGTCAGAGCTGAAGCCTCAAGGTCAGCGAGGATCAAGGCAAATTAGACCGCAGCAAGAAAGGAATTACACTTTCAAGGCGGAACAGACGCCTATCCTCTTTCACTTGCTCCAGAAGAAGAGAATGCTAAGATTTCCGGAGAATAAGAAGCCAGAAGACGCTAGTAGGACTAAAGATCCCAACTACTGTCTCTATCACCGGAATGTTGGGCACCCTACCAGGGATTGTTTTCCCTTTAAGAATAGAATCCAAGCACTAATAGAAGCTGGAGTTCTGACGCTTAAGGAAGAGCAGAAGAAGGTCACTGCCAATATGGCAACCATAGTGGTTGGAACCCACGAGTTCCCCGCAGGAGTGACCCCAATCCCAAAAGGTAAGATGGTCACGAAGAACCTTGATCCTCACAACAAAGCCCGAGAAGGACTTGTCCCCATAACAACCCAAAAGGGGGAAGTTATGTGGGTTCACCCTGATTTGCTAGAAGATGAACAATGGACTACTTCAAGAGGTCAAGAGAAGAAGCGGACTATTAATGCCATTTCTGCAGATATAAAGGAAGAATATATAGCTTCAGGAGGCTTCACAGATTCTGAAGAAGAACCCGAAACTATGGCCACTCATCAAGATGGGGCAGGCCCTTCCGGTACTCGATCCGGAAAGACATATCTTAAGGATTACACTAGAGTAGATCCAAAAGACATCTATGCAGAACTCGCAAAGCCTGCGAAGCAGAAAGGACTTCGTTTCCAGAAGAATCCTATACGAGAGGAAGGAGCCAGCGAGACTATCTTCAAGTTTGACATAATTGCTCAGTTGGCGAATATCCCAGCACGAGTAACACTTTACGAATTGTTGAGATTATCAAAATCAACACGTGAAGCTCTAAGAGAGGCCTTGGCAGACTCTGAGTCATTCTTAGCTCAGATAGTCGAGCCGGCCGACGAAGAACAGGACTCTTGCCGCCGTTGTCACCAAGTGAGGAGGCATGTCCCACAAATCATCTTCTCTCCAGAAGACATGCAGGTGAGGAATATAAAGCATAACAGGCCTTTATATTTCACCGGATATGTCGGATCCACAAAAGTGGACCGAATTCAGATTGATCCGGGTTCTGCACTAAGTGTTGTACCCAGAAGGTTGATGCAGCTGTTAGGAATCTCCCTCCATCGCCTGACACCAACCAACACAATGATATACGGGTTCAACGCCAATAATAGCCGTCCCCTCGAGAAAATCCGACTCCGATGTCAAATCGGGGATTTGAGGACAGAAGCTACATGCTACGTCATCGATGCAGACACCTCCTACAACATTCTGTTGGGGCGGCCATGGATCCATGCTCACATGATAGTCCCGTCGACCCTCCACCAATGCATGAAATATTGCAATGAGGAATGAGAGGTCCGGACGCTAATTGCCGACAAGCAACCATTCAAAAGGTTGGAGAATCACTTCACGGATGTTGCACTGTATAAACCAGCCCATGAAGTTTCCAATGACGATCCTAGCAAACCTCCAAAGCTCGAGGACAGTGGCAACGAAGCCGACACTGAGTACGAGCTTCCTGGAGAAGATGATGGGGGTGATTACGAAATCAACCCTCACTTAGATTTTAGTCTGAGTATTGATAATGATGTAAACGATGTAATAGAGAGTGAATGGGTTATTAATGAAAGTATAAGATTAGTCTACGAGCATGTTGTAGCTACTGAATCTGAACCCTCTTGTACTTCTACTGAAGTGGATGGCCTATCCGAACTTGAAGTTCTGGCGGCATATCATTTGCCACTTAAGTCATCCCTCCTCTCTCAGTCTAAAATAGTTAGGGGAAAAGGTCACTACTTCGAGGTACCTCCCCGACAAAAATCCCAAAAGCCGATCATGTTTGGCAGGGTAATTACATCACCTCGGCAAAGGCAAAACAGTGAAAGTGATGAACAAACATCACCTCAATTTCACTTGTATGAGCAAAGATCCCGACAGATGATGGAGAAAATGGGATATAATTTTACCCAGAAGCCGGGATTAAACTTTGGAAAAGGGCAACGGAATCTCATACCCTCGTTTAGACCGAGAGGAAAGAGCCCTGATTATTATCAAAAGACCCGCAGGGGGTTGGGTTATGTATCTACTCCACCCTCATCACCATTGAAAGATGAAGAGAGTTCTTCGGCCAAAGAAGAAACATCTTCACCCGACCATGATTCGGATATAAGTACCGGTGCTTGGTTTCAATCTTTGACAGCCAATATGGTTTCAGCCGCGCCAGAAAGCGACGAGAAACCAATTGACGTTCAAGACGATGCTTGGGCTAGGCATATGGACACTCTCTGGGATGTCCGCTTTGAACAGCGTGACCTGCCTACAGAAGACAAATTAATACAAGTTAACATGGGAACAAAAGAAAATCCGAAACCCATCTTCATAAGCGACACACTAATTCCTTTAGAAAAGGAGAAACTTATATCTCTTATCAAAGAGTATATAGATGTGTTCGCATGGAGTTATGAAGATATGCCTGGGCTTGACCCTCAAATTGCCACGTACCGATTAAATATTAAAGAAGACGCTAAGCCTGTCAAACAACAACAAAGGCGTTTTCGACCGGAACTGATGGAAGCAATAGTTGCTGAGGTCAATAAGCTCATAAAATCCGAATTCATCCGCGAAGAGCAACACCCTGATTGGGTGGCTAACATAGTGCCAGTTCGCAAAAATAATGGCAAAATCCGGATATGCATCGATTTTCGATATCTGAACGCTGCATGTCCCAAGGATGAATTTCCACTCCCCATCACCGATGTGATGATTGATAATACTTGCGGTTATGAGAGGATGTCCTTTATGGATGGCTTCTCAGGTTATAACCAAATTAAAATGCACCCGGATGATGAAAAGCATACAGCTTTCAGAATGCCGCTGGGGGTATATTGTTATACGGTGATGCCGTTCAGATTGAAGAACGCAGGTGCCACCTACCAACGCGCGATGAGTGTCATATTCAAAGAACACCTGCGTAAAACAGTGGAGTGCTATGTGGATGACTTAGCAGTCAAAAGCAAAGACAAAGAAGATCATCTTCATGATTTAATAGTAGTCTTCGATTTTATGCGGAAACATCGCTTGAAGATGAATCCAACTAAGTCATTCATGGGGGTGTCCAGCGGGAAATTCCTTGGGTTTGTAATAACTTCAAAAGGAATTTTTCTCGACCCTGAAAAGGTGAAGGCGATCAGCGAAATGCCGCCACCCCGTAATCTTAAAGAATTAAGGGGGTTGCAAGGAAAGCTCGCCTATATTCGACGCTTCATTTCCAACTTATCTGGACGATGCCAACCATTCTCAAAACTTATGAAAAAAGAAGTGTCTTTCATATGGGATGAGGCACGTCAGCAGGCATTTGATGACCTCAAGGAGTACCTTACTCAGCCTCCTGTACTAATGGCACCAGCCCCTGGGCAGCCCTTCCTTATATATGTAAGGGTCATGGATAATGTTTTAGGAGCATTACTTGCTCAATATAATGAGCACGGCCATGAACATGCCCTCTACTATTTAAGTAGAACAATGATTGGGGCTGAACAGCGGTATACCCCGATTGAAAAGGAATATTTAGCCCTAGTGTTTGCTGTTCAGAAAATGCGACACTACCTTTCAGGGCAAACATTCATGTCATATCACGGGTTAACCCCTTGAAGATTCTGATGACCAAACCGGGATCTTTAAATAGCCGATTGGCAAAATGGACGCTCTTACTATCGCCCTATGACATACATTTTGCCCCTCAAAAGGCCATGAAGGGACAGGCAATCGCCGATTTCCTCGCAGACCATCCAATCTGGTCCAAATTAAAGCAGACATCAGAAGTCAACACAGTTACTGGAGAACAGTCTTGGCAAATGTTCTTTGATGGTGCCGCGAGACAATCTGCTGCTGGAGTGGAGGTTGTGCTTATATCCGCACATAAACATATATTGCCTAACGGTTACTCATTAACAGAACCGTACACGAATAATGTAGCGGAATACAACGCGCTCATTATCGGCTTAAAAATAGCTCTGCAGCTGGGGGTGAACCATCTAGAGGCATATGGAGACTCTAAGCTCATTGTCAATCAGATAATAGGTGAGTATGAAGTCAGACATGAAGCCCTCATCCCCTATCATCAGCTAGCTATTGAGCTAGCAGGATATTTTGAACAATTTTACATATACCACATATCTCGAAATGAGAACGTCTATGCAGATGCTCTTGCCGCATTAGCCGCAACACTGGCAATCCTGCCAGGTGAAGCTAAAAGCATCACCATCGGTAGCAGAGAACTCCTCCACCCAGACACGGTGTCTCAAGCCGAAGAGGTATGCCAGATAGGCTTAAAGTTTGAGCCCCGTGATTGGTGATTTCTATTTGTGGATTATACTTTACATGGGATATTACCAGAAGATCCAAAGGAAGTCACCTCGATAAAGAGGAAGGCCCAGAGATTTTATTATAACCATAAACTTCAGACTTTATATAGAAAGTCAAGAGATGGTCTGCTACTACGCTGCATATCAAAAGCGGAAGCAGAAGAAGTGCTGAGAGAAACGCACGATGGAGTATGTGGAGCTCATCAGCCCAGTCCAAAACTCGGAGGCCGTATAAAAAGGCTAGGGTACTACTGGCCGAATATGATCACGGAGGCAATAGCATATGCTAAACGATGCCATGCATGCCAAGTTCACAACAATTTTATTCATCAACCCCAAGAATACTTGCACAATACCGTCGCAAGTTGGCCATTTGAGGCATGGGGGATGGATATTGTGGGTCCTATAACTCCCCCGTCATCCAAAGGACACCGGTTATTCTTGCAATAACCGATTATTTTTCAAAGTGGGCTGAAGCCGTGCCCATGAAAGAGGTGAAAACGACAGATGTGATCAAGTTTATCAAGCATCATGTCATCTACCGTTTCGGCGTCCCTCGACGGATCATTCATGATAATGGTCCGCAATTCATTAGTCAGGGATTCTCCAGATTCTGCAATAAGTTCAGAATCAAAGATATCGCTTCTACACCATATAACCCTGCGGCTAATGGGTTAGCTGAAGCTTTCAACAAAACGATCATCAAACTCCTTCGGAAGTTCGTCTCTTCCAATAAACGAGATTGGGATGAAAAGTTGGGAGAATGTTTGTGGGCTTATCGCACCACCGTTCGTACCCCGACCAAAACTATCCCGTTCTCTTTGGTTTGCGGAAGTGAGGCTGTCTTGCCTCTTGAAATCCAGATACCATCATTGAGAGTGGCTTTAGCCACAAAGATGACGACAGAAGAGCGACATCAGCAAAGATTGCAAGAACTAGAGGCGTTAGATGAAAAACGTCTCAGGGCTCAACAACAAATTGAGTTGTATCAAGCCCGAATATCTCAAACGTTCAATAAGAACATCAAACCAAGGACCTTTAAGCAAGGAGACTTGGTTCTAGCTGTTAAAAGGCCAATGGTGCTAACCCACAAGACTAAGGGTAAGTTTGAACCCAAGTGGGAAGGACCGTTTATTGTGGAGACAGTATACTCCAGTGGAGCCTATTGCTTAATGAATCAAGATGGCGACAGGATGATGATGCCAATCAATGGCAAATTTCTAAAGAAATACTATTCTTAGTATCCCTGGTGATACGCGTCTTCTTTTCTTAGGCATGCGCAGTTTGGCGCCTCTGACCTAAACCTGGTGTGTTTGGTTCTCAAGTTTGAACCACCTCCAGTCTTTTCTTAGGCATGCGCAGTTTGGCGCCTCTGACCTAAACCTGGTGTGTTTGGTTCTCAAGTTTGAACCACCTCCAGTCTTTTCTTAGGCATGCGCAGTTTGGCGCCTCTGACCTAAACCTGGTGTGTTTGGTGTGCCCAGTTCAAGTTACGCGAGAGAGCCTTGAACCGCCTCCTGTTTGGTTCTCAAGTTTGAACCACCACCAGTCTTTTCTTAGGCATGCGCAGTTTGGCGCCTCTGACCTAAAACCTGGTGTGCCAGTTCTCAAGTTTGAACAGCCGCCAATCTTTCTTTTAGGCATGCGTAGTTTAGCGCCTCTGACCTAAAAGGTATGAATTGCCCAACACCGACTAGGCAATGGGAAGAGAACCAGTTTCTCGCCAACCCATCATACTGGGGTAAAAGTATGAATTACCTAATGCCAACTAGGCAATGGGAAGAGAACAAGTTTCTCGCCAACCCATCATACTGGGGTAAAAGTATGAATTGCCCAACGCCGTAGGCAATGGGAAGAGAACCAATTTCTCGCCAACCCATCATACTGGGGTAAAAGTATGAATTGCCCAACGCCGACTAGGCAATGGGAGGAGGAAAAGTTTGGCATTTAAGCCCAAACGAAATCCTCGACAACTCACCATGTTGAGGGAAATAACATGGCTAGCCCAACTCAAACAGTAGTTGGTAAAAGCTAATCAAATCCGTTAATAGCTCGGAGTTTGCTAAAAATCCCATAAACCCTGTCATGTTAAATTCTTACCTCTGACAGTATGATGCAGAAAATTGTGCATAAACGATACAGAGGGATAAATCATTTTGACAACAAGTTATTTGTTGGGCAAGCAAATCTGTTTTGAAGCCGACAAATAAAAGAGTCAAAAGAATTATCTTTATTAAAAGGGTGAAGATACAAGAAGAATTTCGAAGAACCATCAAAGGTTATCTCTCTCCCGTTTACGAAGTTCTTATTACAAGAAAAATGAAAGAATAGAATGAGGAAACTATGGGTCTCCCAGGAGTTTCAATTTACTTATCGTCTCGTCCAAATTTCGACGATGAGATGACTCCACAGTATGTTGAGCCTGCTACGCAACTCATAGTCATTTATTGCAAGTTGCTGCTGACGAGACTCTTCGATGGCACGGTTCCTGGCAATCTCCTCCTACTTGACCTGTTCCTATTGAAGAAGCAACATTTCCCGCTTCTTGACAGACTCCCCTAATCGGAGTTCATTATCTATCAAGATGGCCCGAGCTCTGGCAATCGTCTCCTGGGCTCTAGAGATGGCAGCATGACTCTCCCCAATCTCAGAGTCCACCCTCCTCAGATCTCCGAGAATGGATTCCCAGCTGGCTTCGAGCTCTGTCAGCTCCTGAGACCATCTCTCTTCCTGCTGCCTTAAAGCATTTCTACGCGATGTTGATTCCGCCCGAAGCCGCGCCAGTTCTATCTCAGTGATCGCCTCCACATTCGCCTGACGGAGCGTGTGTAGCGTGGTCACTTGCTCTTCTAAGACTGCAAGGCGGGCCCAGTAAGGAGCTGCTCGATCTCGTCCCCCAACTTCTTCGATGTTTTCCAGATAGCGGAATAACATTGGACGTGCGAAGTTGAAGAAATCGTGGCCATCAAGGACCATCTCGATACATCTCCTTAGTAAACGCGTAAAATCAACGACACTGAAGTTGAAAAGTTCTTCAAGAGGATTTGAAGTGTCAATAGACAAAGCAGTTAATGCCAAGGGAGATGTCACGGGCAGGGGAGCAGTGGCTACCAGAGTCGAAGAAGAAGCCCGTCCTTGTACCAGACTCATGATGTGGGGAATCAGTAAAGCCAATGCAGATCTGGTGGAATCAGAAACCTGAGAAGGAGGGCTGCTAATACAAGTCGCCCGGGCAGCGCCACCAACAAGAGAAGATGAGGGGGTATCTCCACCAGAAGCTCCTCCGATGGCAGAAGAAGCTTCAAATGAGAACTTCAAATTCTCCTCATCCCCGGCTGGAAGATTGGAAGCTGGAGGATTTACAGGTATCTCAACAGCCATTATGGTAGAAGGCGTTAGAATCGCCGGCTGAGGAGCAGAAGGCACACCAACGACTATGGGAAAAGTAGCGTCAGAACAGGTGTTTGGGGTCGGAGACGGCAAGCTGGGAGAAGGAGTAGCTTCTTTTGCCGCGGCCACGACAATTAACTCTGTCCTATCATCGCTCCCAAGATCATCAAGTGAGGGAACCAAAGAAGGAACGGAAGGAGGAGTTGTCACAAAGTGGTCTGCGTTTAGTTCATTTGCAGAACTACTTAGCACGCCCACTGAGCCAGTGGTGCCTGAGTAATCCACTCGCTCCTCAGACCCCCCTTTGGTGGTCGAGTGCATCGGCGAGAGGGCGTGGCTAACTGTACCTCAGAAAAGCAAAACAAAGAAAGTTGCATACCAGTACAGAAAAGAAAATAGAAGACAGAGTATAAAAGCTGAAAAAGTTAAACCAGGGGATACAAGTCTAGTTGTCGGACTTGAAAGCGGAGCCGCTGTCGTCTCCAAAAGAATACCAGTCTCAATAACTAATGGTAGCGCTGCGGGTTGTTCAATAGTCTCTACCACTGGAAGAGCTAGAACTTCTCCGGCACTTGGAACCTCAGCAGGCCCAATCTCCCCTACCGGCGCTGGGGGTAGAGCTGAAGCCAATAAGTCTGAAGCAAGTTTGACAGCCACTTCTTGGGGGGCTATCAAAGTTTCCTGGGCCAACTTCTGGTTCTTACCAGGCCTTTTCTTTAAGGCACCTCGGGGTTTGAGAGTTGGGCTACAGGGTTGATTAACGACAGGTTGGGGATCACCTCCAACCCCAGTGTTATCATCATCATTATCGTCATCATCGTCGGACTCGCTGGCGCCTGAAGGCTCAGCCGCAGCGCCAAGGAATTCTTCCATTTCTTTTATTCTCACTCTAGAAGCACCCTGGCGGCTAATGTAGAAGGCCTCGATCTCCTTGCAACAACTGCGGTTGGAAGAGAAGCCGGGCACGTCAGCATTTGCAATGCTGAATCATGTGCAGAAGCTGAGAGTCATTGCCAGTTCTGGCAACTTCTGGGGTAAGGTGAATTCAGTTTCGGTTCCGCCCGCCGCAAAATGGAACCAGCCACGGGCACCTTCGTACAAGTTTCCCTCGTAAGCAAGATTCTTGTTCGGATTACCCATGAAGAGTTGAGAGTATCCGAACTGGCAAGCAAAACGACTTGGGATGTATGGTTCAATTAGACATTTGATATCTTGACGATATACCAAGTGTCTAAGGCGGATGTTGAGGAGCCACCAGAACGCTCCCGCAGATAAAGCAGTAAAATTATATGTTCCCACAGTATCCTTCAGTCTCGACCCATATCCTCCGCCGGGAAAGTCAGGAAAACACCGGAAGATCTCATAGTTCTGAAAGCTACGGAGAGTCTTCCGAATTTGGGACATATAATTGTGCTTCCATGAAGAGCGTTCATACAGCTCCACGAAGAAGCACTTCTCACCCGAACGACGTTCAGCCGCACTCATCAAGGAGGGGCAATGTAAAACAAGCCACGCCATCAGATAAGTATAAGGAAGCTCCACCCTAGGGTTTGGAGTCTTCGGCTGGGCAGTCTCCTTCGATTTGCCCTTTCCTTTCCCCTTGACCTTATCAGCGAGGAGAAAATCATGACAGAGTCTCCGCAATCCATGTTGCATATTGCACACCATAGCAGGAAGAAGTCCAAGGGGACGGCCATATGCGAGAAGAACCGCTGGATATACCACGGTCATTGCGATTGCTTCCTTGGGCAATGATGGCACGACGCATCTCTTCAACCACAGCATCAAAAACCCGGCGATGAGACCTCTGTTGGAGACCGAAAACTGGGCTTGATAATGGTAGCTCTTAAATGAAGTGCCAGGACCGTATCCATTCTCATTGGAGTCAGTGGTATAATATAATAAGTAACGGCCCCGGGCTATACGTTGATCAATCTCTGAGATAGGGATAGGAGGATGGCCATGGATAGTTGTCGAGCTATCCTTTGAATTCAAGTTGGCAAAAAGGTATTCGGCCCATTTCTTGTGACCGATACTATGATTACGCGCACCTGCCAGGTCAGCACAAATACGATAACGGCACATCATCTCCCAGTATGTGGCATAATCACGTTCATCCTTAGCAATTAATATGCTTAACTCCTCGGTGGAAGGGATGTATTCTTCATAGGGGACTTCACCCATGGAAAGCCCGGAAACCTCAAACATCTCGTGGAGAGCAAACCCTAGCTCACCCACTGGTGTAAAGAGAGTGCAGGTCTCGGGGTTGTACATCTCCAAGAGGCAGAAGAAATGATAAGCACTCTGAGGGAACCCGAACTGGACATTCCTGATGGCTTTATATAAGCCGATATCCTTTAAGATGGGCTCGTGGGAATCCAACATGTACTGAACAAGGCGGGCCCACCACATATTACTAGAAGAATAAACCCAGCCAGGCATCCTAAAGTCGCTAGCCAGGTACTGACCATTCTTCGCCAGGAACTCACTTTAGAAAGTTCGTGCGCGGGATGGGACTTCTCCTACTAGAAGCTCCTTGCCAAATCGGCCTGGAAGCAAGCCAGTAATGCATCTGGGGGGACCATCTTGATAAATCCCTTGTGCACCAAATTTGCCCGTTGGGACGCCATCTTGCTCTTGAGTTAGTCCCGACTTTAATTCCCGAGGCATCGCCAGCCTCTGAAGATAGACCAGGGGATAGCTACGATCTATTCTAGGCAAAAACATCAGCATTTCGCCTGAGTTATATAACCAAACGTACTCCTCTTCAAAAAGGATCTCATCTGATTGATCCATCTGGTCTCCAAAGAGGAAGGCGGGTTTCTCCATCGCCTCTCTATTCAAAGTTTCGAAGACTGCATCAGTTATAATTTCTCGCGCAATAGTGGGGTGATACTTGATCAACTTCTCCTTGCGCTCCTTCGGGTCTGGCTTATATGAAGCCAAGATAGTGGTGAAGCGAAATTGGCCTGAAGGATCAGAACCCCCAGCAAAGCCGAAGTAGTTCTTGTGGGGAAGAGCCCTCATCGAATACCCTACTACAAAAAGAAGCACCAGAGTTAGAGAAGTTTCTATAAGACAGAAAAATTCTCTAAGTAAGGACGCGCGAAGCTAAAAATTTGAACGCTCGAAGCTAAGAAAGCGCCACGCGAAGCTAAAGATTAGACCGCACAGAAGTTAAAATAGCCTCGCGTTTCAGCGCGACTGCTACTTAAAATAGCCTCGCGTTTCAACGCGACTGCTACTTAAAATAGCCTCGAGTTTCAGCGCGACTTCTACTTAAAATAGCCTCGCGTTTCAACGCGACTGCTACTTAAAATAGCCTCGCGTTTCAGCGCGACTACTACTTAAAATAGCCTCGCGTTTCAGCGCGACTTCTACTTAAAATAGCCTCGCGTTTCAACGCGACTGCTAAATCAAATAGCCCCGCGCTTCAAAATGCGAGGATGACGCGATAACTTCGCGTAAGAAGAAAGTCAGAGACTTTTCCTTCTTCTCCAAGCCTTACAGCAGGAGTATGGCGATCTCGCTGGTAAAAGAGTTGATTGATCAGTTAAAATTAAGCCAAATTACTCTAGAAATGTTCTAAAGAGTCTCGATGGAGAGATTCTTACCTCCGATAGGCGAAATGTGGGCTGGTGCGTCGCTGCCATGGCCGTCGCCACCACTGCTTGCGTCAGTTGCCGATGATGGAGCCGCGCGAGAAGTAGCACGAGTTTTGGGTGCCATTGCTGAGGAGAATCGACGGGAAATCCGGAGAAACTCGGTGGGAAAAAGCTCGGGTCGCCTGAACTATAAATGAAAGAAACCGCCTCTTGGAGTTCAGCTTGGGTTTCGGAGAAAATGACTGGTCAGTTACTCTACAAAACGTGAAGTCATTTAGCCTCGCGTGATGATGGAAAACGCGAAGTTATTAACTCCGCGCAACTGTTCAAAACGCGAGGACAATCCAATGTCTTAGCTTCGCGTTCTTATGAAAAACTTGGACTTTTGGTGAGTGCAATTAGGCACTTCCATCTAAGTTAAAATGATCCTTATCCGATCATTTGGGTATTAGTAGTCTAAGTTATGCAGAAGAGCCTTAGACTATTTTACCAAAATTATTGACCATCTGTTTGTTGAGCAAGCAAAATTATTGAAACCAACAGATAGAGAGGAAAATAATTTGCCTTTATTGATAAAAAAAAAAAAGATTACAAAGAGGGAGTTATAGCTCTCCCAAAAGCTTTTATATGATCAACTCATCAATAACCAAACAGTAAGACTTCTCTACGGGGCGTTGAAGCTCAGTTCCCTGGTTCATATGCAAAAGATCTCCTCTGCAAATGCCAATTTGGATCTGTCATTTGAAATAAAGCACGAGAGGAAAGGGAAGTGCTACAATGAAGCACAAGCTGAACATTGAAGCACAAGCTGAACTGCAAGTGCTGCAATTCCTTACTTGAGATTGCGGCTCCTTCAAGAGTTTATCTCTCGGAGCCAGAGCTTGAAACCTGCAACTATATTGTAAAGCATATGCTTCTGGCTTCCTTAGAGTTACTTTTGCGGATGAAGATCGATGGACCCGCATAAACTCGTCTTCAGAAAAGATTAGACTTACTGCAAAAGGAACAGAGTTTCTAAAAGTGTGAAAACGCGAAGCTAAACTAACTCCGCGTGCAGTTGAAGAAATAGCCTCACGCTTTAAACGCAGAGGATGACGTGATAACTTCGCGTAGAAAAAGAACGGAGTTCCTCTATGACTTCTCCTTCTCCTTTAAGCCTTACGGCCGGAGAACGGCGATCTCGCCGGTAAAGTAAACAATTGGCCGGATTAAACCAAGCCAAAACATCTCAAGATGGTTCTTAGAAGCCCAAG
Organism: Dracaena cambodiana; assembly: GCA_036321105.1. Classification (NCBI taxonomy): domain Eukaryota; kingdom Viridiplantae; phylum Streptophyta; class Magnoliopsida; order Asparagales; family Asparagaceae; genus Dracaena; species Dracaena cambodiana. The sequence continues at coordinate 25,135,549 of JAYEPQ010000017.1, forward strand.
AGTTAAGGTTTTTACCTTCGGAAGATGCTACATAGACTGGTTCGCCGTCGCATCTACTTTCACGGCTGCTGCCATTAACGTCGGCCAACGTGCATAAAGCCAAACTCTTCTGAAGTGACATCCTAATGATGAAAATCTATGGAGAGTTAAAGGGAGATCAATTGAAGATCGCTCGTTGACATCGTTCACTCAGTTGCAGGAGTTGAGAACTCTTCAAAAATCTCCGGATGAAGAAGAAGATGAGCCAAGAGCTCTATTTAAACAGAATTTCCATCGCTTGGTACTCGGCGTAGAAATTCAGGATAATTAATGACATAATTACTCATTCCACTGAAGACGAAGTGAAGCTGATTAGCTCCGCGTAAGTGAACAATAACGCGAGATAGATTTGGTATTCTAACTCCGCGTTTCAGTTAAAAGATCCAAAGTATTTCAAAATCTGCTAAGTTCTAAGCCATTTTGAAAACTTTGGAGGGGGTTCTGTTGGCAGTGAAAATTTCTAAGATAAAAAGATTTTCCACAACAGAACGAGGAGCCAATTCAGTAGCCCCGCGTTTGGTTATATTAACCTTGCGTTTGACGAAAACGCGGAGATGTTTAATAGCTCCGCGTTGATTCCACAGTCTGGCTAGTATTAGCCTCGCGTTTGAGTGAAACGCGGAGATGATCAATAGCTCTGCGTTAGCTCCGCGTTTTGGTTATTTAGCGCCGCGTTTTGATGCGATTAAAGCTCCGCGTGAGCAGATAACCAGAATCTCAAATTGATTGAGATTATGATTTGGGCTTATCCAAATACCCGAATCAAATCTAATCAGAATTCCATCAAAACTAAGATATTTGATTGGAATCCTTAATGAATGCGAATTCTATTTAGATAGAAACTCTTGCACTAACCTGGAGCTATAAATACCTTCCTGGTGAAACCCTAGGGATCTTCTTTTCGGCAATTATCTTCTTTTTGAATCCTTTGGCAATTCAAGTACGCGAGAGAGCCTTGATGTCAGAGGTATTCTTCTTCTTCCTTTCGGTTCTTAGAGAATTCAAGTTACGCACAGAGCCTTGAGTTCGGGAAAGACCAAAGAAGATCGTCTACAATCGGCCGATATCTTCAAGAGAGAAGAGTTCGACGTTCGATCGTCCAAAGGAACTACTATAGATCCCATCGCCACTGATCCCATGTTTACTATTGTAAAAGAGAGCGATTGAACTATAAAATCCTCTCGTTTGTTCTTTTTTTTTATCTTGTTCACTTTCATTGTAATTCAAGCTTATTTTACCACCCTTGATTTGTATATGAGGGCATATACGAGTTTAGGTGTGGGGGAGTGGGTTAGGATATTTTCTTCTTGTTTTTGTAGTATTTTTAGTTTTTTTAGAATTTTTATTTTATTTTTAGATTTTTGGGTTTTTTTATTTTGCACTTTGGCTAGTTTTTAGGATAACAAATAACTAAAAAAACTGAAAAAAAAACTAAAAAATTTATTTATTTTCATCAATAGATCAACCTAATTACAGATAAAGTGACAAATTTAGATTTGAAATTGAATATGAGAGTAGATTGGACGATACCCCTTGAATTTTACAAAAAAAAGGTTAAAATCCAAAAAATAAATACCGTTAATAGTAGTTTTGAGGCAAGTATACATCTATTTTTCACTTTACAATAGTTTATTAGGCTAAGGACAAAGATGATAACGATTGAGTAAGTCTTCTCTCTCTAAACAAAGAAAAAAGTGAGAGTAAAATAATAGGGTGAGACTAGAATTAAGGCAATAGTCTCGAAAGTGATAAAATAATGGGTGCGCCTGGTATTAAGGCAATAGGCTCAAGAGTGAAAAAAAAAAGCGTATGATCTGAGTAATCGGGTACTTTTCGCCTAAGTAAGCGTGAATATTCGCATGAAAAGTGAAATATTCTTAAAAAAAGAGTATGATCCAAGTAATCGGGTAATTTACGCATAAACAAGCGTGAATATTCACATGAAAGGTGAAATATTCTTTAAAAAAAGAAAAAACTAAGAAAAAAAGTGAAAAAAATTGTTATGATAGAGGTGATGAATCATGAGTTAGAGTTGGAGTTCAAGACCGAAGTAAACTATCACGCGTGCACGTAGATGTATGGAGCCAATGGATTATCTGTTAGTATGTATTGAAAGATAGGATTTAAATTTTTGATTAAAATGATAAGTGTATATGATATGACGCTCGATTTTAAAATTGATAATCTAAATGCATTCTTGAGTTCGTATATTAGTGAGATTAATTGATGAAAATATCATAAAAAAGATTTTTTTTCTTTTATATAAAATTTTTATCTTTCTTGATTTTTGATTATCCTTATTTTTCTTTTCTTTATTTCTTAATCTATTTTCTTCATGAATTTTGTTGGTATATTAACTGTAAATCCTCACGAGACTCAACTTGTCCACTAGGGTAACCTAGGAGTTTAAAGACTTGTTGCACGTACGAAGTGCAATTGCGATTCCTGCGAAAGTGAGTTAGGATTTTTCTTTTTCTTTTTAGAATTAGGTTTTGCTCAAGGACTAGCAAAGGATAGGTGTGGGGGTGTGATAAGTATTATATATTGTATTTTTCCTCCCATATTTTATCTATTTTGTATATAAATAAATATTACTCTGGTATTTTTAGTGTCTTTTTCAGGTAATCCGATTCATATAAGGAGATGGCATGAAATCAGAGCTGGATTAGAAAACAAATCCTATAAAAGAGTTCAAAGAGAGTAAAACTACAAGATTAAAATACTGCAAGAGTCAAAGTCAAATATATCAGGAGAATCATGTGTACAAGACAAGAGACTCGTGCTGGAGAAAAATCAGAATAATTGGACAATTTATAGCCGCCAAATGGCGGCATTAGCCACCAAATTGCGGCTCCAAGGTGGACCCACACGCTGATTTTTCTTCGATGGTTTCGTTGTAATTTTATAGTTTTTCAATTCTGTTAGAATTAGGGTTTGAGTTCCGAAGCCTATATATTCGCCATATCCTTGTATTATAGGGTTTTTTAAAAAGCAGTAGTTAATATAGAATTAGGATATAGTTTGTACTCGAATTTTTCATTAATAAATTAGAGTTTTGCTGAAGGGGTGACTGCCACAATACCATACTTCAGAGATAATGCATTGCTTTGAAATCTTTATTTGCATTTTAGATAGAGTTAATTGCTTTCTAGTATAGATTTATTTGCTTTTTAGATTAGATTTAATTGCGTTCATGAATAAAAATTTGATTTTGCTCGTTAGAAACATGAGTAGCTAATTTAGCTTAGCTCTAGGATGTAGATGAAACTAGAATTCACCATGTAATTTCTCTCTAGTATATTTCTTCCTAATTAAAATAAAGAAAGATATAATTTTTCCATGAAAAAATTAAAATATAAGAACTCGTAGATTAATACTTTGATAGGTTATACTTGAGTTAAAATTCTTTATAGCCTATACTTAGTTAAGTTTTGGAGTTGTTGGTTTTCATCTTATTCAAAGAATTATCTAATGATTTAGTTTATTTTTATGAAAAGTAGTATCTTTGATGAGTTATGCTTGCACACCACTAAATAGCTCATGCTTCGGGCACTTTAAATAAAGATTAAACTAAAAGATCAAATTTTTATGATAGAAGAAGATAATAGAAATAAATATATGGTTGGAAACTAGTGGATTCTAAATCCTAGGCTAATTAGAATAACTCCTAAATACAACCCAAAATCCTTTGTTAGTCCGTTGACTATAGAATTAGTAAGAATTGCAAAACACCTATATCTGTGGGACGACCTGTATAGCGCTACACCGACAACGCTTGCAGTTTTTATGAAAGTCATGAAAAATTCTATTTTCATGGAAAGCAAGATAAATCTATACTACAAAACAAATAAATCTATAGTAGAAAGCAATTAAATCTATCTAAAATGTAAATAAAATAGGTTTACTTATTAGAAAGAACTTGAAAACAATGGCGCTACTGTGGAACATGGTATTGCGGCTGTCACCCTTTCGGCAAACCCTAATTTTATTAATTAAAAAGAGTACAAAATTACATTATTAAAAACCCTAGTTTATAAGGATACGACCAATATATAGGCTTCGAAGAACCAAACCCTAATCTGAGTATAAGTGAGTAACTAAAAAATTACGTCGAAGATCCCGTAAAAATATCATGATATATGGGCCCCATTGTACCTCTATGCGGCGGCAATTGCCGCTAAATGACAGCAAAATTGTGAGTTCTGGACTTCAACTTTCTTCTACATGATGTTCTGGTCTTTTCTTTTTGATATAAATGACTGTATTAGACTTAGATCTTCTGTAGCTTTACGATCTTGTAACTTGGCTCAGTTTTAACTCTTTTCTGGATTTGGTTTCCTAATCCAGCTCTGAGTTTATGCCATCTCCTTGTAGGAATAGGTTTATCTAAAAAGCACATTAAAAATACCCGAGTAACATTATTTAAATACAAAAATAGATAATATGGAGGTTATAAATATGCAATATATGGGACTCATCACACCCCCACACCTATATTTTACTAGTTCTCAAGCAAAATTTAGATCTAAAAAGAAAAAGAAAAAATCCTAACTCACTTTTGTAGGAATCGCGATTGCACTTAACATGTGCAACAAGCCGTTAAACTCCTAGGTTACCCTAGTGGACGAGTTATGTCTCGTGAGGATTTGTAGTGAATATACCCACACAATTCGTAAAGAAAATAGATTAAGGAATAAAAAAAGAAAAATAAGGATAATCAAAAATCAAGAAAAATAAAAAATTTATACAAAAGAAAGATAAATCTTTTTTTTGATATTTTCTTCAATTAATCTCACTAATATACCAATTCAATAACGCATTTAGATTATCAATTTTCAAGTCAAGTATCATATCAAATACACATATCATTTTAATCAAAAATTCAAATCCTACCATTCAATACCCACAAATAAATAATTCATTGACTCATATATATCTATGTGCACGTGTGATAGTCTAATTCGGCGTTGGACTCCAACTCTAACTCATGATTCATCTTCTCTCTCTAAATAATTTTTTTTCTTTTTTTACGAATATTTCACCTTTCATGCGAATATTCACGCTTATTTAGGTGCAAAGTACCCGATTACTCGGATCATACTCTCTTTTTTTTATTTTTGAGACTATTGCCTTAATATCAGGCTCACCCCTTTTTTTTCCTTTTTTTTCCTTTTTTTCATTTCTAAGGTTATTGTCTTAAATATCAGGCTCACCTTCTTTTTTTCTTTTTTAGAATTATTGGCTTAAATATCAGGCTCATCCCTTTTTTTTTTTTCTTATATTCTTTTTTTAAGAAGAGAAGACTACTTAATCGTTATTATTTTTATCCTTAACCTAATAAACTATTGTGAACTGAAAAATAGATATATACTTACCTCAAAATTACTATTAGCGGTGTTTATTTTTTGGATTTTTATTTTTTTATAAAATTCTAAGTGTATTATCCAATCTACTCTCTTATCAAATTTCAAATCTAAATTTATTCTTTTATTTGTAATTAGATTGATTTATTGAATAAAATATTTTTGTATTTATATTTATTTTACTTTTGTTTTAGATTTTTAACTTTTTTTAAATTTTTTAATTTACCCTAAAAACTACTCGATGTGTAAAATAAAGAAACCAAAAAAAATCTAAAAATAAAATAAAAATCCTAAAAAACCTAAAAATCCTAGAAAATATGAAGAAAAATCTCCTAACCCACTCCCCCACACCTAAACTCTTGTATGCCCTCATACTTGAACGAAAATTGGTAAAATAAATATGAAAACTATTGTACAAATATTATACAAATAATGAGAGTTGTGAAAACTTACGATCTCAATATCGTCAACCCTATTAACGCATGGAAAGCGGTTACGACCTCTCGATCGCTTTCCACTTTCATAGTGTGTGTTTTAAATGTGAAGTGGATGCATTGTTGTATCTCATCATCCTCCTATAAACGAGATTACATTTTTTGTTTCTTATGTTGTCTCACTTTTTCTTTGTCCACATGTAAACATTAATAATTGGGTTAAACAATTCTTTATTATAAACCTGCCAATCATTGTTAGTAACAAGCACACATGTAGGAATATCGTGAGGTGTAAAGGGTGCAACATGATCAAGTGAACCAACTGTGAAATGTGGTGGCTCTTCTAACTCACGAAGTAATGCAAGCTCCTCTGCAAACAAATCCTCAAAGGTTTGCTCATAAATCAATGACACACTTGTACAAATATCATCATACGTAGTGTTAGTATATGCCAATTCGTCGAATAGCATGAGCTCATCCTCAAAAATTTGCTCAAATGAGGGTTCATCATCAGTGCAAGAGGTAGAATGAGAGTGCAAATTGTGAATCATGTTTACCTCATTGAGAGGCTCGTTGTGTGCTCATCCATATTGAATATGTTCAATGCCAAAGTCATATTCCCAAATGATAATTTCATGAGGCCACTCCTACAATCAATTAATGCATTTGATATTGCAAGGAATGGTCTACCAAACATAACAGAAATTTGATTTTATGGATTGAAAATCGACTCAGTTTTTAAAACAATGAAGTTTACAGCAAAGATTAACTTGCCAACCTTAAATGAGCACATCTTTAACATACCAAGTGGTCTCTTGATCAAATGATCAGCTAACTGTAATGTGAGCTTAGTAGGTTAAAGTTTTTCTAACCCCAGTTGTTGATAAATAGTGTAAGGAAGCAAGTTGACACTTATCCCTAGATCAAGCAATGTCCTATCAAATATAGTGTTCCCAATAGTGCATGAGATTGTAGGAGAACCTGGATTTTTGTATTTGACAGGTAAAGAGTTAGGGAGGATATGCAATATATTTGTAGCAAGAAAAACTTTCTCATGAATGTTTCTTGCTCGTTTCTTAGTACACAAATCCTTGAGAAACTTGGCATAAGTGGGAACCTGTTGTATAATATCAAGGTGTGGAATATTAATCTTCACCTGCTGAAATATTTCAAGAATCTTCTCCACTTGCAGTGAAGGCTTACTAAGCCGATTGGGATATGGTGCTTTCGGTTTAGGAACAACTTCTTCCGAATGAGCATGTGATGTTAATGGAAGAGATGGACGTGGAAAAAGAGATGGAAAAGATGGGGTAGCCTGTGAAATAGTAGGAGTGAGATCAGGGGGGATGGCTACATTATTATCCACTTGCTTGTCACATCTGAGCGTGTGAATGGTATTACATTGGTGAACATAGGATGAAACGGACTTAGCTGAGTTAGAGTTGGAATTCATTATTGGTTGGCTCGTTAAGGTATCCGGCCCCCGCTCACTCAGCTGTGTGGCTAACTGTCCAACTTGTTACTCTATATTCTTGATCGACTGAGAACTTATAAGAAATTATTGGTAGGTCCATTGTATAAAGTCAGTAAACACTTTCATTAAATTTTGTATTTGTGTATCTAAATTGGACATCGTCTTGAAAACCTTCTCCACATTCCTTTCAAGTGTTGTTAGCCGTCTATTATAATCATTATGCTATGGATACGATTGATTATGCGTAGGTGGTCTATTCTGATTGTTCCTTTGATTCGTAGCATTTGGGCGTTGATATACACCCACGTTAGGTCTCGGGAACTGACCATTAGGTGGAGGCTGCACATTAGGGTTGGGAGCTCTCCTTGACCCCATGAGATATTTGAGTGGTTCCTCCAGTCAGAATTGTATGTAGGAGCATAAGGATTGTTCATGGGTCATTAATACAAGGCATTGCCTGCTCAAGTGTGGCACCCATGAGATTTATCAATAAGAGACACTCCTCCATAACGTGATTTGGAGTTCCGCAGTTGAAACATGTGGGAACTTGAATTTGATTAACTTGACCTACCGGTGGAGCGTTAGGAGCCACCAATGCCTCAATTCTTCTTATAAGGGCTGCAATCTTAGATTCGGCTGCTATAGAGCTGTCAATGCTATGGATCTCACCCTTATGCACAGAAGTTGATACATTGGGTTTCTCAGCGGGACTCTCCCACTGCATACTTTCCCATGATAAGTCCTCAAGAAATTTCCATGCTTCATCCTCATTCTTTCTCATAAACTCCCTTTGACACATGGACTCAAGAAAAGTTTTGGATGTGTAATCGAGTCATTCATACATGATTTGACACAACCGCCATTTTTCTATCGCATAGTGAGGGCACTGAGTTAATAAATTTTTGAATTGTTTCAAGTATTTCCAGAAGGGTTCTCCCGACACTTGTCAAAGAGATAATACTTCTTAAAAAAAACTGTAATGAATTCATCCCAAGTAGTGATTGAATCAGTAGGCATACTGTACAATCACTTCTTGGCATTATCTTTGAGAGCGAATGGAATGAAGCGAAGCTTAATTGCATCCTCCGATAAGTGTTGCAGCTTAATCATCACGCACACTTACTTAAATTCACTGATAAAGAGATATGCATTCTCATAATCAGAACCAGTACATTTAAGAAGTATGCTGATGTATTACGGTTTTAGTTCATATTGATTACTCGTTGCATGTGGAAGTTTAATACATGACGGTAGTGATGTGCGCAACAAGTAGCATCGATCCTGAAGGACCGGAATCAGTTGGTTCATCTTATCTCCTATAAAAAATCTGATCTTACTAGTTGACCAAATTGATCACGGGTCCAATATGGCATGAACCAACGATCGTGAGTAGATGTGTGAGTTTCCTAAACTAATATAAGAAGTGGGGTGTGGTGAAAATGAAACGGTGGAAGGGATATGATCAAAGAAAAAAAATGTGATGTCTTACAGTTTCTAATTTTTTTTTTGTATTTTGTTTACAGAACCAGAGACCAAATTACAAAACATGAGAGAAAAAAGTGACAGAAACTCACAAAAAATGCTGCTACATGGCGGCAAATGCCGCTATTTGGCGATAAAACCAGGGAGTGTAGCTCCCTAGTTTTTGCGGTGTACTATTAATTCTTCTCTCTTTCTTTTTTGCTTCCTGTATCTGAACTTCTAGGTCTCTTGACACTCAATACACACTGTTAACCATTAAAACGTTAGAAAAAGCAAGAAAATACCGTTGATTCCCGATAACGGCACCAAAAACTTGATGTGATAAATCTACTACAAGTGCACAATATTGGTTGTAGTGCTTTACAGATCATTTCCACGAGAATTTAGGCTGTTTTGCGTTCTTGCTAATTCTTTGGTTCTATCAAATTAACTATGAGATTCTAAATTGAGAGAATTAGTTTTAAGTCCTAAAGTTTAGTCTAGGAATTCGAATCCATTACAATAATAACTAAACAATGAATTATCTTTTTCTTCATAATTTTTTAATTATGCATGATCAAATAACACATTAAAAAGGTGCCTCTAAATATGACCTATAAAGTGATGTGCAAGTATAGATCATCAAAATTAATATTTTTCTTAAAAACAAATTATATCTAATAAATAATCTTATAAATAAAGTAAAAAAATAAACTTCATATCATAATCTAAGCATAGGTTATCAAAATACCAAACTTAAATATAACCTATCAAATAAATTAGATTTACAAATTTATTCTCTTCAATTTATTTATAGGAAAATCTTGTTAATAATTCTGTAAATAAAAATAAAGAATATGAATTCCAAATCTCATCTAGGTATACATTATCAAAATATAAATTAAACATAATCTATCAAAGAATTATGATTTACGAAATATATCTTTTATTTATTTATAGAAAAATTATGATTTTATTTCTTTTTAGAATGAAGATGAGATAAATTCATGTTAGATCTATTAAACTAATTCCATCTACACTCTACGGCTAAAACAAATTAGTTATTCATGCTACTAATTATCAAAAAGCTATATTTATTTATGAAAGCCATGGAAAATTCTATTTTCCTAGAAAGCAAGATAAATTTATTTTACAAAATAAATAAATCTATAGTATAAAGCAATTAAATATATCTAAAAAGCAAATAAAATATTTTTACTTACTAGAAAGAACTTGAAAACAATGGCGCACCTCTGGAGCATGGTATTGCGGCCGTCACTCCTTCGGCAAATCCTAATTTTATTAATTAAAAAAAGTACAAAATTACATCTTATAAAACCCTAGTTTACAAAGATACAGTCATTATATAGGACTCGGAGAACTGAACCCTAATCTGAGTATAAGTGTGTAACTAAACAATTACGTCGAAAACCTCGTAAAAGAATCATGATATTTGGGCCCCATAATGCCGCTATTTGGCGGTAATGTCCACTAAACTGCGGCAAAATTTTGAGTTCTGGGCTTCAACTTTCTTCTACATGATATTCTGCTCCTTTCCTTTTGATATAAATAACTAATTGGACTTAGATCTTCTGCAGCTTCATGATCTTGTAACTTGGCTCACTTTTAACTCTTCTGAACTTAGTTTCCTAATCAAGCTTTGAGTTTATGCTATCTTCTTGTATAAACAGGTTTACTTGAAAAGCACACTAAAAATACCCGAGTAGTATTATTTAAATAAAAAAATAGATAATATGGAGCCTATAAATATACAATATATGGCACTCATCAGTTGGCGAGAAGTTTTTTTACTCAAAATTTTTATTTATAGTACTCATTTTTCCATCAAATTTCCAGTTATCACACAAAAAATTTCAATGGGTAGCAAGAGCAGTAGAAGCAACAAGATGCTTATCACTGCCAACATCTTCGGCAGCCCCAGTCCAATCTGGTTGCTAGTAAATGAGGACAACTCGGTCACAGCTATGGTTCGGAGCATACTCAAGGAGTATGCTTGCCAATATAGGTTGCTCGTGCTTAGCAAGGACCCCTGTAGGTTCAATCTTTGTTGCGCTAGCATCGATCGAGTATTTTCCTTAGTTTTTCTTGAATCGGTTGAGGAAATCCATTATTCGTCTTTCAGTAAGTCTTGTTGTACCCCCTTGATTTCTCCTTTTTCGGTAGAAATCGGGGAGAGTCGTTTTTGCTTCAAATTATGCAGGTCATAGTTCTTTACTACCATTTTCCCGCAAGGAATGGAGCTGCACCGACCAAAATTTCCAAGGATCCATGGTAATTGTTACTGCATTTGTAGATGCCTTTTCTATTCATATCTTAATTGGATCACATTTGCATCGATGAGTACTTGGATTTTATCTTTCAGAGCATAGTAATTTTTGGTAGGGTGTCCAATATTTTGATGGTAGAGGAAATATTTGGGATCATCTGTTTTTCTAGATTCCTCTGGCTTTAGATTTTTGACAACTTGAGCATCTCTTTTTTATTTAGTAGGTGAAAGAACGTGACTAATTGTTCATCTTTGAAATTGTATATCCGTTGCAATCTAGATGAATCCCTATTATTCTATGGCTTTTGGTTTGCATCGGATTTTGTAGTCATTGCTTCTTTTTCCTAAGAGCAGGATGATTGTGGCTGTGGGCAGTTCATGGACATCCTCCTCTGGGCACGATGTTCATCAATACATCGGATTATGTCATTTACTTGCTCTCCTTGTTTGACCAGATCTTTTCAGATTTTGGACTCTACTACTCTTATCTTAATGAGTATGTTGGTTTGGAAATTGTATTTGCGGATTTCCACTAGCGTTTCTTATGGCATGCTATGCAGACATCGTAGTGACATCTCTCGAAAATATTTTATAAAACTTTTCACTGTCTCATCCTCTTTTAATTTGTTTGCAAGGAGAGTATGGACCGAGACCTCTATGTCATCTTCGAAGAAGCGATGCAGGAATTTCTTTTCCACGTTAGACCATGATTTAATAGTCCATAGGGGCAACTATATAAACCATATAAATTCAAACCCTTTCAAGATACTTATAAAGATATTTGGTTATTATAGGATCATTCCCTATGAGATAACCTGTTTGAAACAAGAAGTAGTATAGGTGTTGATTGGACGAATCTTTTCCATCAAAAAACTCTAACTTCAAAGGTTTGTACTATTTGGCGAAAGGAGTCGATTCCCACTCCACTGATATGGCCTAGTAACTTCAACTTCTTGCATGTATTTTCTGTACATCAGGACTTTTAACTGGTCCTACATCTTTTGCATCTTTTCTTCATGTAGGTCTATGATAAAATTAAAATCCTCTTCTTTTCATGAATTTCTACCGATTGCCTCACTGTCATTCTTTGGTGGTTCATCAGAGGGTTTCTCCATCTTATCTTCTGAATTCTTTTGTGTATTTTCTACTACCTTTAGAAGCAACGTCCGGAGTTTGTCTAGGCCCTTCTGTTATTCTTGAATTAACCATTCTTGAGCTTCTAGCCTCTGGTTCATTTGGCTGGAGTTTCTTGTCATATGGGATATTGTTTCTTCAAATCGGGAAGACTTACATGACCAAGGTGTTGAAATGGCTGAATGATCGATATCTCCTTCGTCCTCTATCTGAACCCCTAACCAACCACTTGTAATTCCGTGGAGCTAATATCCGTGACCTGAGCTGTGTATAATGATATGCTTCTGCGTCAGATGAATGCAAGTGGCCATGTGATTTCTTTTTTTTGTTCACCATAGTTGAAGTCATGAAAAGAGGTTCTTTGCCAGTGGTGACACTTCATCTTTGAACATGCCTTCTTTTAGGTATATTGTTCTTTGGTTCGGTTATCCGACTGAAAACCAAGAGTCTAGGCAGACTACAATGGCAATTGCTAAGTACTGTGAAAATTATTTGCTCACATCAGCATAGTGGACGGGATTGCGCCATCATCCTCATGTTACTGAGGAATTCTCGCATTTCAATTACTTGGTCTGGAGGTGTTGAGTGAGTCATTCTTTTAGAATAAGTTTCCTTTTCATTCTAGCCTCTACGAGACTCCCTGTTATGTTTATAGAAGTCTACATGCACAAAAGTATGGAATCTTTCCCTTAGTTGACATTCTATTCTGGTCTTTGTGCATGCTTCACGGAGCTGAGGCTCAGTTTTATATTCTGGACTTTTATAGTAGCTTGCATTTTGCTTTATGTACGCAGCGCTGAGTAGCCTCGCGTTTAGAATCTTATGCACAGGGCTGATTTGCCTCACGTTGCAATTTTTGTACATTGGGTTGATTAGCCTCGTGTTTAGAAATAGTCTCGTGTAAAGCTATGTTGGGATGATTAGCCTGACATTTTAAAATAGTCTCGCGTAAAGTTATACTGGACTGATTAGCCTGGCATTTTAAAACAATCTCACGTGAAGCTATACTGGACTGATTAACCTGGCATACCTGCACTTCTACGCTGGACTGATTAGCCTAGCATTTGAGATCAGATCCATTTTAGACTTGATTTTTAAGCATATGTCTCTGTGCTTGACGGTTTTGATTTTGAATCTAAGTTCTAATTAGGCTGTATCTTAGCCTTTTTTTTGGTGTCTTGTGCAACCATGATAGGAAGAGATTTTTCCTTTTTCAAAATTCTAAAATCCAAAGGTCCAAAAGGCTCATGTTCAACAGGAGTCTCTTTATCATTCAAATTCATTATTTTGATTTCTTCTTATTCTAAACTCGAAAATCCGAGAAGTTCCTGTTCAACGAGAATCATCTCGTTATTCGAATCCATTACTTGGACTCCTTCTTGTTTCGAGCTCAAAAATCCAACGAGTTCCTATTCAACGGGATTTTCCTTGTCATTCAAATTCGTACTTAGAGTTTTCAAATGGCGATGGAGCCATGTTTTGGCAGGACTTACTAATATAGAGGACAAATATTTCTCATATCTTTGTTGATCGATTTCTACGATCAATATCTCTAGAGACTTACTAATTTTTTTAGCATCGAATTGATTCATGATCTTCTTGTTGGTGTAGAAGACTTCTCCCACTATAACTGTCAGTTTGTTTCCCGCAAAACTAACGCTTCCTTCCATTGCCAGTAATTTGTGATTACAAAGATCTCAAACTACAATAAAAAGAAGTAAAGATAAATCAAACGAGAGGATTATAAGTTATCGCTCTCTTTTTACAAAAGGGTGTGGGTCCTTATCGTGGCTATGGAGTATCGACCTTGTACTTTCTTGACGGCCTGATACTTGAATTGGTCTTGAACGTGAAAAGTTGATGAACAAAGCTTCTGGCCGGTGGCTTCTTGCTACTGGTCAACGTGCTCTCGCGTAGAAAATCAATTTGTCAAAGGTTTCCAAAGATTTCCTCACTTCCCTTTTCTCCTCTTGACCCCTATTTATAGTTTTAGGAGTTTTTTTAGGAGATAAGAATGGAATTCTATTATAATTTAATCTCTAAACTTGTATCTCAGTTGGATTTGAAATCTTCAATTCGAAATAATTGGATATAATTGGATTTGAAATTCTGATAAAAATCCAAAAGTAAACCCTCTTTGGAAACTGAATCAGCCCTACGCGCACGAGGCTATCATCTCTGCTCGAGGCTGTTAGCTTCGTGTCGAGTTATTAGCGCCATGCAAGGCTATTAGCCTCACCTGCGCGAGGCTGTTTGCCCCGTGTGGTTTATTTCCTTTGAATCCAAATTTTTTTCCTTCTACAGCAAGATGTGATCAGTTGACTAGCTTTAAACATAAGCCCATTGATAGGATACCTTGAGTGTATTCACTATATTACATTAGAAGCTCCAATATAGTTTCATTCTTATACTTTTCCTAAAAGGCAGAAAGTTACCATATTATATCAGTATGATATCCACTTTTTAATCAAAACAAAATTGAGAGAGGTAGCTAGATATACATCACCTTCCTTATAAACAAATCCTCTAAATAAACATGTATTGCTACCAGCACCGTCGCTGCGATTTTCCATGTAATGATGATTGGAAATGTGGATAATAAAGGAGAAGGGGGATTTGAAATCTTTATCAAGCATGACAACTAGAATTTTCAGTTTGAGCCGACCATAAAAGTCCTTAATGATCCAAAGTCAAAATTTCTTTTTGAGCCATTGTTATCACTAGACAAAAATTCTTTTGTCCTACAAAAGTGAGAGACATAATTTCAACTAAACTTACAGTGATAACATTGTCTTCAGCAAACGAGAAGCTTCAATTGTCTATGAGATTGCTTTTTAATTATGATCCTTTCCAAGTCTATTTTTCCTAACAAACAGGTCCAAACAGAGTTCATGAAAGAATTATTTTTACAACTTACGACTTTGATATCCCTTGGAATCCGAGCATCAGTCTAATTTTCAGTGGGAAAAGTCTGACATTTCACACACGTGTTGTTCCGAAATCATCATCTATTTCAATTGATATACTGTGAAAGCTAATTTCATGTCTGCCACCTTAACTAAGAGTAGATCACAAGCCTATTTTACGATCACCACCATAGCACGATAGAGATAATTCATGTAATGAAACTCATCAATTTAATCCATATATGCTTGACAATTTTTATCACCGCATTCATCATAGATGAATGCTTTAAAGTGGGAGAGAATGATGAGTATGCTGAACAATCATAATATATTAGAATTAGTTATTTAGATTTTATTTGATCTTTTAATATTTTTATGGGATTATTTGCGATTTTAGGTTTTTATTGCATTTGGTTTAGTCTCACATTGCTTATTTTGTGTAATTTTTGTTTGTAGTTGCCCATTTGAATCCCATGCTTATTATTAAAATTAGAGATGATTTGAAAAAAATTACTAATGCAAGCAATGATGGCTATTAGAATAAAAAAAAAAGTTCATTAGTTTATCTTCTACAAAAAAAATAGTTTATCTTCCTATTTCTAAATTCTCAAAAACCTAATTTATCTCAAATTTCCAAATTTCACCAAAAATCCCATGTCGCTTTCGTCTCACATCAATTCTAGGTGTTGGATGTATGCCTATCTTCGAAAACTCCGTTTCTTTTTATCAGAATAATGAAACCATTCTTTAATTTATTTTTTTTAAATCACGAGTCAAATTTCTCTATGTCTACTATTTTTCTATTTTGGCTGAGCGCTTAAGTAAGTTAACTTTTATACCATAAAATAATTTATATGAATATTAATTTGTCACGTCATAAGAGTCTATCGTGACAAATAAATATCATTTTTCCAATCGCTAAATCAACTGCTTTAACCTTAGAAGTTCTTAATAACTTCTATTACCTAGGCAAAACTCTGAAATGTTTTTTCTGCTTTTCCCCCTTTTTCTATGTAGCTCTCATCATTCTTGAACTTCAAACGCTTCCTGTCCTGTCGAAGGCGGGCGGGCGCAATGAATCCATTACATGGCCAACACTCTTTTTACTTCTGTTTCTACAAAATAGTCAAAGTTAATTCTTTATTCAATTTTATCTCTTTCTTCATATTTCTCTCTAATAAATCCTAATTTATTCGATCCCCAAAAGTTTCCTTCGTCACCCGGGACGTCACCAGCGGACCCTTATTGCTCTATAAGAACCCTCGCTTGTCCGTGCAGTTCATGATAAGTGTCAACACATCATCCCACTAATCATTCATCAATTTCACTGTTTGTCCAGATTAATATTTCCAAGACATGGCAAGCCTTAGCCAGCAGCAAAGCACGCCTCACCATTTCTTAATCGTCGCCACCGCAATCCAAGGCCAAATCAACCCGGCCCGCCACCTCGCCCGCCGCCTTGCCCGAACCACCACCTCATGGGTCACTCTCGCCATCCCCGTCTCCTTCTATCGCCGTCTGTTCCCCTCCAGCTATCAAGAACAGCAAGTCATCGTCGACGAAGCCCACCCTCTGGTCTCTTATGCTGCATACTCCGACGGCAATGACGATGGATCATTGCATCCTGATGCTACCAATCCTAGCCACGTCATCGCTCAGTTGAAGCTTGTTGGATCCGAGGCCCTCACCCGCCTCGTTCTCTCCCTTGCAACCGACGGTAGGCAAGTCACGTGCGTGTTGTACAGCATTCTGACGGCCTGGGCTTCCGACGTGGCGTGGGACGTACTCGGCGTTCCCTCCGTCCTTTACTGGATTCAGCCGGCGGCGGTTCTCAGCATCTTCTACCACTATTTTCACGGCTATGCCGACATCGTCTCGGCCCACCGGAGCGATCAAGATCCCTCGTTCGCGCTGAAATTGCCAGGCTTGCCGCAGCTCCGGATTAGCGACCTGCCATCCATGCTTGTGGATTCGGACAGTCCTTTCCTTGAGGGCTTCCAAGACGTAATGAAAGCGTTACAGAAAGCCAAGGAGAGAGGCACGGCTAGACCGACAGTTTTACTGAACACTTTTCACGAACTAGAAGCCGAAGCCATTAAAACACTCCACGATCTGAACCTAATTTCGGTGGGTCCGATCCTGGAAAAGGATGATCAAGCAGTTGGTGGAAACATCAAAGATCTGTTCGAGCAAGATAAAAGTGCGTACATGGAATGGCTAGACGGAAAGGAGAGGGGTTCAGTCGTTTATATCTCGTTCGGGAGCCTCTCGAGGTTCAGCCGAGCTCAGATGGAGGAGATGTCAAAGGGGCTGGTGGAGAGCGGGAGGCCGTACCTCTGGGTGGTGAGGAAAGACGTCCGAGAGAGAGAAGGCCATGAATTCGTCCAAGGGTTGGCGAATAACGGTGAGGGAATGGTGATAGAGTGGTGCGATCAGGTGAGAGTGCTTTCACATTGTTCTGTCGGGTGCTTCGTGACGCATTCAGGATGGAACTCGACCATAGAGAGCATCGTGAATGGCGTGCCGATGGTGATGCTGCCTCAGTGGGCAGACCAGGCGACAAATGCGAAGATGGTGGAGGAAGTGTGGGGGAATGGAGTGAAGGCAGAGACCAACGATGAAGGGTTAATGGAGGGGAGAGAGCTGAAAAGGTGTTTGGAGCTTGTGATGGGAGAGGGAGAGGGAGGAGCGGAGATCAGGAGGAAGGTAGAGATGTGGAGGGAAAAGGCAAGAGAGGCAGTGGATGATAATGGACCGTCGGTTCGCAGTCTTATCACTTTTGTGAATGATATATCTTCCGTCGCTGGACCATCTCTATTTTCTTCTTAAATCATAATCTTCAAATAATTGTGTGATTTGAAGATATTAAAAAAATAATGCAGTGCATGAAAATTTTAGGTGCTTTCTGATTTTAGACTTTCCTTTAATTAAATGTATATTTGGAATCCTACTGTAGTAGAAAAAAATCTTTTAAGTTTGTGTTGTCTGTTTCATTGATTAAATAATTTAACTAGGCATAAATTTACTGTTGTAATTGCCACCATTATAATAATATTATTCGTAATGATTGACTAATTTTCTGGGTTTTTGTAGTATTAAAAGGATATATAAATGGTAATTCTCTCCACAAAACAAAGGATAGTTAAAGAGTTGACGTTTAGTTCCAAGAATAAGTGTTTAAGGACTCTATTATGTATTCCAAAGTTTATCATATTAGCCTGCTAAATTGACATAACGATCAATAAATTTAACAAGTTGCGAATTATGTTTTAATTAATTTAGTTTAATGATATGTTACGTGTTAAGTTGTACATGATGGTCTATTAATTTTTATTTTTTATTTTTGATAGGAATTCTACGAATTTAATTATGCTTTAGGTTGTCTCTAATAATATGCAAATATAATAGGCACTTAATGTTTGTTCATTTTCATCAATCATTTATGTATAAATAGGTAAGGAAAATAAAATATATGACCAAATCACATTTAAAAATTAAAAAACTTGAAGATTATACTCGTAAGATATGAATTTAGGATATCATAGTCAGGGAGTGAAATGAGTTTGCTATTCTGAGGATGAGGATGAGCAATGTTCTTATAATAATTTATTTACTGAAAATGGAGAATCAAGTATTCTGGAAATAGCGAGGGCCGGGGAAAAAAAAAATTTATTCTTGTTGGGCCTAAGTCCCCATGGGCTCCCTTTATATTTTGCTATTATTATTATTGTTACTATTATTATTATTTTGATGAGATTGGTGATCATATTTGTTTGCATATTTGTTTCGTACGAACAATTATGGCATTGATGAACGGGGGTGTCAAATTATACCTATCCTAATGTTGAAGGGTTTAAATCGATAGCATACAGCTAGGTAAAGGAATATCAATTGGCCAGCGGCCATGTCTATGGAAATACAAATGGATTGAACTTAGCTTGTGTAACCAAGACTATCATATGGTATTACCAAAGAGTACAGCTGATACACTTATATCATGAATATAAATTTCACAGAAAACTTTAATGGAGTGCCAAAGGTGATTGATTAGCGGTAACGACAAATTACCACTTGAAATCTTCAACATATGCTTCTTAATGAGGAGGAAAGATAGACTATTAGAGGACGGCATAAGATCCAAACAAACAACAACTAAGCCTAGGACGGCATAAGATCCAAAAGACAAAAAATGTATCATTCATAATCCTCGCTTATACTCAATTGAAAATTGGGGTAGTTATAGATCTGTCCCTTAAATTTTTATAAATTATAATTTAGTCCTCCAAATCTTCATATTTGCTACCTGTGAGAGCTTCCCGTGGGTGCACCCGCGGGATGCCTTCCGCAGATTGTCCCGTTCCGTACTTCGGTTGCGTGGTTTGATACGGATTTTTAGGGATTAATTACGAATATTTAATCCAGATTTGAAGGGAAGATTTATGACAGATTTGAAGTCTCCTTAATCTATAAGAAAATGAGAGCGGAGTCAGAAAGGGGAGTCTTTTTTGGGAGGGATTTTTCCAGAGGAGATTTTTCCAGACACAGGAGTCCAGAAGTCCTGAGGAGGAGAATTCTCAAGATCTTCTTCCCTTCCCAATCCAGATCGGATCGTCAACGAAGTACAGAAGTAAAACTCTACCGCTGCTAGAACCCACAAATTAAAAGAAAAATTGAAATCAATCTTTTCCCATTCTTGTAATTTCGAATTTATTCTCTTGTAATTTTCTTTTATTACTGTAATTCCAAAGTAAATTCGTAAAAGAAGGAAATCTACAATTTTCGGGCGTATAAGATATGGCGATAACAGTGGGAGTCTCGGTGGCGCAATCCGATTGTCAAATTCCTCTGGCTTGAACCTAGGTGTCATCACCGGGTTACAGCCGAAAATAAAAGTGAGACGTCATCGCCCACTAAAATTAACAAGGCGTCATCGCCTCTTAAAAAAAATTATGAGACGTCATCGCCCATAATAAAAGACAAGACGTCATCGTCTGTCAAAAAAAAAAGAGTGAAGCGTCATCGCCCACAAAGAAAAAAAATTGATAAGACGTCATAGCCTATAATAAAAAAAAGTGAGGCGTTATCGCCCACAAAAAAAATAATGCGTGATCGCCCACAAAAAATTGACAAAGCTGTCAAAAAAAATAGAACCATGCGGTGCGAGAGTGCCACCCGTGGGTTGCACCCACGGGATAAACCCACGGGTTGCAACCTGTGGGATGCACTCGCGGGTTGCAACCCGTGGGATGCACTCGCGGGATGCAACCCGCGAGATGCCGAACAAAAGAAAATTAAATTAAAATAAAATAAAATAAAAATAAAAATAATAAATGGACAATGCCTTATTGCCCACAAAAAAAATAAAAATAAAAAATGACAAGACGTCATCGTCTGTCCAAAAAAAAAAGGTGAGGCGTAATCGCCTACTAAAAAAATGAGTCATCATCACCCATAAAAAAAGGACAAGACTATTAAAAAAAAGAGATAAGACATCATCTCCCATCTGTCAAAAAAAATTTTAAATAAAAAAAGATTAAATTTTTTTTATTAATAATAATAAAAAAAGAAAAAAAAAAGAAAATTGTGTGGTGCGCGTAGTGCTGGCCACGGGGTGCACCCACGGGGTGCAACCCGCGGGATGCCACCCGCGGGATGCAACCTGCGGGATGCACCGCGAGATGCATCCTGTGGAATGCAACCCGCGAGGTGATGAACAAAAAAAAAATTTAATTAAAAATAAAATAAATTAAAAATTTTAAAAATAATAAAAATAATAAAATGAAAATGAATAAAAATAAAAAAAATAAAAAAAATAAAAAACACAAAAAATAAATAAAAATAATAATAAAATATAAAAAATAATATGAAAACAAAAAAACAAAAAAATATATAAATTAAAAATAAATCAAAAAATAAATAAAAATATAAATATAATTAAAAATAAAAAAATAAAAAAATAAAATAAAAATCATAAATAAAAAATAATAATAAATAAAAATTAAAAAATAAAAAATAAAAAATAGTAGTACAGCACAAAAACATGAAACTCAACCTTGGGGTGGGATGGGAGCTTACAGCACAAAAATCATCAACCTTATGACCGAAATAACATCTCTTACTCGCTGCCACAGATGCAGCATACAAGGGCGGTTGCGAACATGACAAGATTATATCGATAAAGAGGAACTACTCTGATCTTGTGCTCTATGCCTAATCCAAGTGCTTCGGGCCAAGAGTTCATTCAGTTTGGCCATGAGGTGTTTGAAAATAAGTCTGAGAGAGATGGAGCCATCAGTCTTGATCTGTTGATGCAGTCCATGCAATTGCGGCGTGCACTTAATGGCGCGAGCGCCGCACCTCCCTCACAACAATATGAGTTATTTCAAATCTACCACTACTATTGTTGTTGCTCGTCGTGCTCCACAAGACGGTGAGAATAAAATGGAAGTTTTGTCATTGGCATTTTCTGCGACGAGGTCCATCGTATGCCTCTCGGGTCTCCATGAGTTGTCAAAGAGCTGCCCCCCAACAACCTAATCGTCAAGCTCTTACTGAGAGGCATAGGGGGTCTCACTTCTTAGTCAAGCTCGTGCGCAAATTCTTTGATGCAACCATATGTGATCCTGCATTCAGAAACTCACACCTCGAGCACGCTGTCTTCCTCCGCATGATTGCCATTCCATCGATACGCCTGTATCAATCAAACACAATGAAGGTGACATCGCTGGATGAGAAAAATGTGGCGAACTAGGTCCATCTGGAGGATTCCTCTCGCCTACGAAAAGTATATGTCAGTCTCCTCTTGCGACGATTTTAATTGTGTGTACGATACTGTGTCGCATGTTTGGCTCCTGAACCTGACAATCAGAGAGTAAGTTATGCTACTTGATGCCATGAAGAATCCGGCCTCTTCCTCCTCTAGGACTGCCTGTGGTTCAGCCCTTCAATGAAGGAGCACAAGCCAAGATCGATGACAACCTGCCTAAGATCCCTCTCTGTTATAACGAACTTAACAAAGCCGGAATGGGGCCTGTCCATACAGCTAAAGAGTCATTCTACTATCCATCCTTCGTACCCAGCCAACTTGAACACAACCATCCGTGAAGGAATCGCCGGCAAAGCAGCAGTAATGGATGGGGGCTAAGAGCAATCTTCACCAGCAGGTTGACGAGCAAGCTGTTGAACATGGCATGATTGACTGTTTCGAAGGAATCACTGAGGACGCCTGGCTAGTCCAGACCCAGATTCTCAAGTGTATCCTCCAATTCAATGAAAATATAGTGTACATTAGAAAGTCGATGGCATCAAGGATGAGGATTTGGAGCAAGATGCGGTGGAAGTAGGAGCCCATCACCATGTTCTCTCAAAATTCAGGAATCACATACGGAAGGCAGAAGGCAAGGGTCTTTCCAATAAGAACTGGAGCGATGAATTCAAAACAAAGAAGAAGGTCACATCTTTCAGCCTGTACGAGGCGATTACAAACAGTCTGCCTATTGTCACCTCCTTTTGGGACTCATCTTCAAAGAACAAATAGGATTCATCGTGATATAAGCCACCATCTAAGGTAAAACCAGCATAAAATTATAAAATGCGAGGCTACGTGGTAGTCTTGTGCAAATTGCAAAAATGCGGGTTACATGCCAACTTTGCGCAGAATTGCCAGAATGTGTCAGCCTTGGATAGAATCAACAGAATGCGAGGCTAAACTCCACGTACTGTGCGAGGCCAAGTCAGCGTAAAGATATTTTAGATGCGAGGCTAATTCAAGACCAAGCCAGCATAAAATCATCTAGATGCGAGGCTAAGTCGAGACCAAACCAGTGTAAATTGATCCAGAATGTAAGGTTATGCTCATACCTGAAGACCAAAACTAAGTTTCAGCCGTGTGCGAGCCAAATGGGATCCACACAAGGGATAGGACTCACATCCAGAGCGCAAAGCTAAACCCCCATATAAAATTCAGGGCCTAGCTAGCTTAAAGCCAGCCAGACACGAGACTATGTCTGCAAGTGAAGTGCGAGACTTATTCAGTGCGCGAGGCTAAACCAGCGCACGAGTCTAATTCAGTGCACGAGGCTAAACCAGTGCACAAGTCTAACCCGATGTTTAGGCGAGGTTAAATCATAATCCAAAGTCGAGACTCAGCTCGCTAAGTCAACCAAAATGCAAAGCCAAGTTCTAGTCTAGCATAAATTTGTCAAGAGGTGAGGCTAAATGTCACCCTTGTACAAAAAAAATCGGAATGTAAGGCTAAAACTTAGCCCAATGTAGAAGTGTCAAAATGTGAAGCCAAGACTCATCCCCATGTAGAAGTATCAGAACGTAAGGCTAACACTTAGTTTTGCCTTGCATTAGAGATTTGAAGCGTCAGACTAACTGATGAGTACCATATATTGCATATTTATACCCTTCATATTACCTATTTTTGTATATAAATAATGCTACTTGGGTATTTTTAGTGTGTTTTTCAGGAATTTTATTCGTACAAGGAGACGGCATGAAATCATAATTAGATTGGAAAATCAAGCCAGAAAAGTGTCCAAAGTGTTAAAACTACGAGACTACGATACTGAAGAGAGTAAAAGTGCAATGCAGTCATCAAAATAAACTTAAAAGGAGAAAATACGCAAGGGAAAGAAGATTTAGAAATTTTGTAGTTATTTTGGCAGATAATTGGCGGTTTTTTCCGCTAAATAGCGGCTCAAAGTGGGTCTCACAACTCGAGTTTTCTCCCGTGGCTTTGTTTTAGTCTTCTAGTTTTACTCTTGTATTATAATTGGGTTCGGTTTTCCGAAGCCTATATATTGGCCGTATCCTTGTATTCTAAGAGAATTTTGAAAGTTTTGTACTTGTTTTTAATTTAATAAAATTAGGATTTTGCTGAAGGGGTGACGACCACAATACCATGCTCCAGAGGTAAGTCATGCTTTTAATTCTATATTTGCTTTTAAATAGAGTTAATTACTTTCTAGTTTAGGTTTTATTGCTTTCTAGATTATATTTAATTGCATTCATGAATAAAAATAGGATTTTGTTTACTAGAATTATGTGTAGCTAATTTTCTTTAGCCCTAGGATGTAGATGAAGTTAGTTTAATAGATTTAATATGGATTTATCTCATCTTCTTTGTAAAAAGAAATAAAGTTATGATTTTTTTATAAATAAATAAAAGATAGAGTTCACAAATAATAATTCTTTGATAGATTATGCTTAATTAATATTTTCATAATCTATGCTTAGATGAAGTTTGGAATTCTTATTCTTTGTTTTTTTTTTTAGAATTATCAATAAAAATTTTCTTATAAATAAATTGACTTGAATAAACATGTAAATCTGATTTCTTTGATAGGTTATACTTAAGTTCGGTCTTTTGATAGCCTATGCTTAGATTAGGGCTTGATGTTTATTTTTTTTCTTTTGTTTATGAGCTTTTCTACTTGATAAGATTTGTTTTTAAGAAAGGTGTTATTTTTGATAGTATATACTTGCACATCACTTGATAGGTCATACTTAGGGGCACTTGATTAAAATCAAATTAAAAAGATCACCTTTTTAATATGTTACTTAACAAAGCATAATTAAAAAGATAGGAAGAAAGAGATAATTCATTATTAGGCTATTATTCTAATGGATTCGAAATCCTAGACTAGTCTTTAGAACTTAAAACTCATCCTTTCAACTTAGATTTCTTAGTTAATCCACTAGAACTAAAGAAATAGTAAGAAATGCAAAACACCTGAGATCTCTGTGGGACGACCTGTTAAGCGCTACAACCGACACTTTACGCTTGCAGTAAAATATCACATCAAGTTTTTGGCACCGTTGCCTAGGATCGACGGTGTTTTCTTGCTTTTTTTAAAGTTTTATGGGTTAACAGTGTGTGTTGAGTATGCAGGGAATAGAAATTGCAGATACAGGAAGACAAAAAGGATTAGAAGAGTCTCTGGACTAAGCAGCAGAAACCAGAGAGTCAAACTCTCTGGTTTAGCTGCTATTTAGCAGCCAAAACCGCCAATTAGCGGCAACTAAAGGTGATTCTGAACCCAAATTTCCTCCTGTTATGTGATTTGGTTCCCTGGTTTTGTAAAAAAATTAAAAAAAAAAACAATCAATCTGTTTTTTCTTTCTGTTTTTATCTTTTCCATCTCTCTCCCTCTCCACCTTTTTCAAAAAAAAAAGTTAAAAAAAATGTTTCAAAATCAAACTGGGTGTCATCATTGTCGTAATCCATATTATAGTTATTATCAGTGTCCATGTATAGGAAGTTCGCAGGACTAGGTCATAATCAAATTCACAATACATATAATGAACCTACGAGTGTTTCTTATACACAAAATTACAATTATGAATGGATGAATAATTCTAATTTTGCATATAATCAAGAGCCATACCATGAGAGTCCTCCATCTGATCCTTTCTTTATGGGCTATTCATCTTTATGTTCTACGTTCAATCATGAACAAGATATTCAATTGAACATATTAGATGAAAGATTAAAAAGATTAGAAGCAAGCTATGCATGTCATGAGAATATACCTTCAACCACTTCATATCTGTCATCAAATATGCACACAGATCTATCATATCCACCATCAAATTTCACTCATGATCTCGAGATGCAATCATTTGAAAAAAATAAGGAAAATTACAATCATGAGTCTGAGGAACGAAGATGTATATTAGAGGAAGGAATAGAAGCTTTGCCACAATCATCCTCTCAACTGCAGCTTGTATGGAAGATCTTCTCAAAGCAATTTCTCAAACTAAACTTTTTGGAGATCAACCATCTAATAGTTTGAAAATATCTGACTCCAACGAGTAACCACTTCAGTCATCTTGTGAAGTAGATGTGATTCAAAATGAATTAAATAATTTTGTGCATGATGAGTCTATAATTCAATATTGTGATCAACTTATTTTAGACTATTTTGACAATAATTATGAAGAAACCAGTGATAAAGAAAATATTTTGCTTGATGATTTACCTCATGGGGAGCTTACTAGTGACACATTATCATTTTATACTTTTGATGAAAATTGTGAAGAAATTTGTGAAGAAGAATTTTTATCCCTTCATAATAATTTGACTAACGATAAGTCCACTAGTATGGCGTTTTCTTTTGAGAATTTTGACTACAGGTTTAAAGAAAATTTGCATGACGAGCCCAAAACATTAGAAGAATGGAAAGAATTTCAAAAAGAAGAGGTCTTGGTAGCTGATGATTTAAAAGAGCCCTCCAAAATCGAGCACATAATTCCACAACACCAAAGTGAGTATGTTATTTCACAAGTTGATAAAACCAAAATACTTACTAATATGAAAGATGCTCGTGGATAGAATACGAACGATGGTAAAGGTATGCTTTCAAACCTCAAAATTTTACTATTGAATAAAAGAAAGAAGGGTAAGAATAAATTAAGAAAAATCAAAAATAAGATGGAGAGATTAAATGCAAAACTGACAAAAAAGCTAAGTTCATCCATATTAACACGTAAAAGGACACATTATGAGAGTGGAAAGCGATCAAGAGGTCGTAACCGTTTGAATTTTCTAATAAGTGTATCATATTTGTATAATATTTTTCTTTTTTTTTTATTTTACCACCCTTGGTGTGTGTATGAGGGCATATACAGGTTTAGGTGTGGGGGAGTGGGTTAGGATATTTTCTTCAATTTTTTCTAGGATTTTTAGTTTTTTTTAGAATCTTTATTTTATTTTTAGATTATTGAATATCTTTATTTTATACTTTGGGTAGTTTTTAGGGGTAATTAACTAAAATGTTTTATTTAAAAAAAAACTAAAAAAAAACTGAAAAAAATTTAAAAAAATTTAACAACAAATTTATGTATTTTTATCAGTAGATCAACCTAATTACAGATAAAGGAATAAATTTAGATTTAAAATTGGATAGGAGAGTAGATTGGACGGTACACTTTGAATTTTATGAAAAAAATTAAAATCCGAAAAATAAATACCACCAACAGTAGTTTTGTGGTAAATATACATCTATTTTTAACTTCACAATAGTTTATTAGGTTAAGGACAAAGATAATAACGATTGAATAAGATTGAATAAGTCTTCTCTCTCTAAACAAGAAAAAAGAAAGAAAAGAAAAAAAAAAGTGAGAATAAAATAATGGGGTGCGCCTGGTATTAAGACAATAGTCTCAAGAGTAAAACAAAAAGTATGATCTGAGTAATCGGGTACTTTGCGCCTAAGTAAGCGTGAATATTAGCATTAAAGGTAAAATATTCTAAAAAAAAGAAAAAGAAAAAAGAAGAGTATGAACCGAGTAATCGGGTACTTTGCGCCTAAGTAAGCGTGAATATTCGCATGAAAGGTGAAATAT
This sequence comes from Dracaena cambodiana, assembly GCA_036321105.1. Taxonomy (NCBI): domain Eukaryota; kingdom Viridiplantae; phylum Streptophyta; class Magnoliopsida; order Asparagales; family Asparagaceae; genus Dracaena; species Dracaena cambodiana. The sequence continues at coordinate 25,163,001 of JAYEPQ010000017.1, forward strand.
TATTAAAAAAAAGAAAAGAAAAAAGAAAAAAAAGAAAAAAAAGAAAAAAAAATTGTTATGAGAGAGGAGATGAATCATGAGTTAGAGTTGGAGACCAAGACCGAAGTAGACTATCACACGTGCACGTAGATGTATAGGAGCCAATGGATTATCTGTTAGTAGGTATTGAAAGATAGGATTTAAATTTTTAATTAAAATGATAAGTGTATCTGATATGACGCTCGATTTGAGAATTGATAATCTAAATGCGTTCTTGAGTTTGTATATTAGTGAGATTAATTGATGAAAATATCATTAAAAAAAGATTTTTCTTTCTTTTGTATAAAATTTATATTTTTCTTGATTTTTGGTTATTCTTATTTTTCTTTTTTAATTTCTTAATCTATTTTCTCCATGAATTTTGTAGGTATATTCACTGCAAATCCTCACGAGACACAACTCGTCCACTAGGGTAATCTAGGAGTTTAAAGGCTTATTGCATGTGCTAATCGCGATTCCTGCGAAAGTGAGTGAGGATTTTTCTTTTTCTTTTTAGGGTTAGGTTTTGTTCGAGAACTAGCAAAAAATAGGTGTGGGGGTATGATGAGTGTCATATATTGCATATTTATAGCCTTCATATTACCTATTTTGTATATAAATAATACTACTCGGATTTTTTTAGTGTGTTTTTCAGGAATTTTATTCGTACAAGGAGACAGCATGAAATCATAATTGGATTGGGAAATCAAGCCAGAAAAGTATCCAAAGTGCAAAACTACGAGACTACGATGCTTCAGAGAGTAAAAGTGCAATACAGTTATCAAAATAAACTCAAAAGGAGAAAATACGCGAGGAAACGAAAACGAAAAAATTTTGTAGTTATTTTGGCCACTAATTGGCGGTTTGTACTGCCAAATAGCGGTCCGAAATGGGCCCCACAACCCTAGTTTTCTTCCTGGGCTTTGTTTTAGTCGTTTAGTTTCACAATTATATTATAATTGGGTTTGGTTTTCCGAAACTTATATATTGGTTATATCCTTGTATTGTAAGAGAATCCTGAAAGTTTTGTACTCGTTTTTAATTTAATAAAATTAGGATTTTGCTGAAGGGGTGACGACCACAATACCGTGCTCCAGAGGTAAACCATTGCTTTTAATTATTTTTTTCATTTTAGATAGAGTTAATTGCTTTCTAGTTTAGGTTTTATTGCTTTCTAGATTAGATTTAATTGCATTAATGAATAAAAATAGGATTTTACTTACTAGAATTATGTGTAACTAATTTTCTTTAGTCTTTGCATGTAGATGAAGTTAGTTTATTAGATTTAACATGGATTTATCTCATCTTCTTTCTACAAAAAATAAAGTTATGATTTTTCTATAAATAAATAAAAGATAGAGTTCACAAATTATAATTCTTTGATAGATTATGCTTAATTAAAATTTTGATAATATATGCTTAGATGAAGTTTGGAATTCTTATTCTTTGTTTATTTTTTGAATTATCAATAAAGATTTTCTTATAAATAAATTGACTTGAATAAACTTGTAAATCTGATTTTTTTGATAGGTTATACTTAAGTTCGGTTTTTTGATAGCGTATGCTTATATTAGGGTTTGAAGTTTATTTCTTTTCTTTTGTTTATGAGATTTTCAACTTGATAAGATTTATTTTTAAGAAAGGTGTTATTTTTGATGGTCTATACTTACACATCACTTGATAGGTCATATTTAGGGGCACTTGATTAAAATCAAATTAAAAAGATCACATTTTTAATATGTTACTTAACCATGCATAATTAAAAAGATAGGAAGAAAAAGATAATTCATTGTTAGGCTACTATTCTAATGGATTCGAAATCTTAGGCTAGTCTTTAGAACTTAAAACTCATCCTTTCAACTTATATTTCTTAGTTAATCTACTAGAACTAAAAAAATAGTAAGAATCATAAAACACCTGAGATTTCTGTGGGACGATCTGTTAAGCGCTACAACCGAAACTGTACGCTTGCAGTAAAAAATCACATCACTAACTGTGAACCTGATGGAGAGGGAAGTAATATGTGCCCTATGATGGACTTTCCGACCAGCCAAATAGGGTCTACACAAAAGGTGAGACCCACGATTAGAGAACCTCGCGTATAACGCGAGCTAAGCCCAAAGCAGGAACACGAGGCTATGCCCGCGTACAACATGAGGCTAAACCAACGTAAAATCATCTAGTGCATGAAGCTAATTCGAGACTAAGCCAGCGTAAAGTCATCAGATGCGAGGCTAACTCAAAACTAAACCATCGTGCATGGTTATACGAGTGCACGAGGCTAAGCTAGCGCATAGAACTCATCTAGAGTACAAAAATGAACAGAAATGTGAGACTAAGATTCAATCCTGCGTAGCCCACTACAAAAAAAAAAGAGTAATCTATTACTGCATGACGAACTCATTGGACAGTCAAACAAGTCCTATGAAGGGGGTGTGACCCACATCTAGCCAATAGGGATATGTATGAAGGCAGAATGTAAAGTTATGCTTGCATACAACACGAGGCAAAGGCAGCGTAAAGAACGCGAGGCTAATACCTACGAACAATGCAAAACTATGCAAAGTAAAGCCAGCAAAAGTGCAAAAGCTCCAAAATGCTAGGCTAATTTGCAGCCCCACGTAAAACAGTTGAAACGTAAGGACGCGAGGCTATCTGGCAGCCCGCGTGATTTCCATTATCGGAAGAAGATGCTAACACAAGGCTAACTTACAGCCTGGCATGAAACCTACGGTACACAAAACCAAGCCAGTGTGCATGATTAATACAGCGCGCGAGACTAATCCATAGTTTGAAGATGAATCTAAATGTGAGGCTAAGTTCCAGCCTTGCGTAGAAAAAATGCAAAAGCTAAGTTTTAGCCTAGCATGGAAGTGCTATAATGTAAGGACAAGTCTCAACCTTGCACAGACTCATCAGAATGAAAGGCTAAGATCCAATCCCGCATAATCTGCCACAAAGATGGAAGTGATTTGTTACAACATGATGAACTCTATGAAGAGCCAAATGAGGTTGACACAGGTGGTGAGATCTACAACCAGGTAAACTTGCGTATAATGTGAGGCTAAGACCGAAGCAAGAATGCCAGGTTAAACCTCACGTACAATTCGAGGTCAAGCCAGCGTAAAGTTATTTAAACGCGAGGCTATGCTTACGGCTAAAATGCAAAGCTAACTCTCAACCTCGCCTAAACTTCAAAGAATAAGAAGGCGGTCAATTGAATTACAACGACCATTCAAATGTGGCCCCCACAGGAGGTGGACCCCATACCATTAAATCTTGTATGCAATGCAGAGCAAACTTTGCACACAATACAATACCAAGCCAGCGTAAAGTCATCTAAACGCGAAGCTATGCTCACGGCCAAAATGTGAAACTAACTCCCAGCCCCGCATAGGCTTTAAGAAGCGGAAAGTCAAGGTCTGCGTCAAAAAATTAAAGCGCCAAGCCATCCTGTAGCCTTGCATAATATTTGATGAAGAATAAGGTGGCCTATCGACTTACAATGAGCTCGTAACCAGTCACATGTGGCCCACGCAGGAGGTGAGACCCACGTCCAGTAAACATTGTATACAAAACTAAACTTCGCATACAATGCGACGCTAAACCAGTGTAAAGTCATCTAAACGCGAGGCTATACCTGTGTGGAGTGCTAAGTTATGCCCGCAACTAAATGCGAAGCTAACTTAGTGTGCGAGGCTAAACCTGCACACAAGTCCAACCCCCGAGTATAACGCTAAGTCATACTAGCCCAGTCGCGAGGCTTTGCCAGCTTAAAATATGAGGCTAAGCCCGCGGATATAGAGCTAAGCTTGTATCTTGAATGCACAGTAACAAATCAAGTTGTACCAAGTGCGCATCTCGAGAGCACCTTCAACAAGAAAGTATAAGAAAGAACTTTCAAAGTGGACGACTTGGTCCTAGCAGTCACGCGACCAATGATCCTAACGCATAAAACTAAAGGCAAATTTCAGTCAAAGTGAAAGAGCTCATTTGTAGTAGAGACGGTCTACTCAAATGGAGCATACCGATTGAAAAATCAAAACGGTGACCGGATGATGATGCTGATCAACGGAAAATTCCTAAAGAAATATTACTCTTAAGAGAATGAAGTCATCCGACCTCTTTTTCAACATAGCAAAATGAAGAAATATTGGCTCGCCACTAGCGTGGAGCTCCACACTCCAACTAGGGGCACAAAATGAAAACGAATCCTACGTCTCTATGACTAAGGATAGAGGAAACATTTGGCGTGTAATCCCAAATGAAGTTCTCGCCAATCCCATCATATTAGGGGTAAAAGTATGAACTGCCAAACGCTGTTAAGGTAACGGGAAGATAACCAGTTTCTCGCCAACCCATCATGCTGGGGTAAAAGCATGATTTTTTCAACACTATCAAGGTAACGAGAAGAGAACCAGTTTCTTGCAAACCCATCATGCTGGGAGTAAAAGCATAAACTGCCCAATACCATCAAGGTAACGGGAAGAGAACCGGTTTCTCGCCAACCCATCATACTGGGGTAAAAGCATGATTTGTCCAACACCATCAAGGTAATAGGAAAAGAACCAGTTTCTCGCCAACCCATCATGCTGGGGGTAAAAGCATAAACTGTCAAATAACATCAAGCTAACGAGAAGAGAATAAATTTCTCGCCAACCCCATTATGCTAGGGGTAAAAAGTATGAATTGCCCAATGCAATCAAGGCAATGAGAAGAGAATAAATTTCTCACCAACCCCATCATGCTGGGAGTAAAAAGCATGAATTGCCCAACGCTATCAAGACAACAGGAAGAGAACAAATTTCTTGCCAAACCCAGCATGCTGGGGTAAAAAGTATGAATTGCCCAACGCCATCAAGGCAACGGGAAGATAACAAATTTCTCACCAACCCCATCATGCTGGGGGTAAAAAGTATAAACTGTCCAACACCGTTAAGGTAACGGAAAGAGAATCAGTTTCTCGCTAACCCATCAGCTGGGGGTAAAAGGCATGAATTGCCCAACACCATCAAGGCAACGGGAAGAGAATAAATTTCTCACCAACCCCATCATGCTAGGGGTAAAAAGCATGAACTGCTCAACACCATCAAGGTAACGGGAAGAGAATCAGTTTCTCACCAACCTATCATGCTGGGGGTAAAATCATGAAATGCCCAACACCATAAAGGCAACGGAAAGAGAACAAGTTTCTCGCCAACCCCAGTATGCTTGGGGTAAAAAGTATGAATTGCCCAACGCCATCAAGGCAACGGGAAGATAACAAATTTCTCACCAACCATATCATGCTGGGGGTAAAAAGCATAAACTGCCCAACACCGTCAAGTTAACGGGAAGAGTATCAGTTTCTTGCCAACCCATCAGCTGGGGGTAAAAGGCATGAATTGCCCAATGCTATCAAAGCAACGGGAAGAGAATAAATTTCTCACCAACCCCATCATGCTGGGGGTAAAAAGCATGAACTGCTCAACATCATCAAGGTAACGGGAAGAGAATCAGTTTCTCACCAACCTATCATGCTGGGGGTAAAAGCATGAAATGCCCAACACCATAAAGGCAACGGAAAGAGAACAAGTTTCTCGCCAACCCCATCATGCTGGGGGTAAGAGCATGAATTGCCAACACCGTCAAGATAACGGGAAGAGAACTAGTTTCTCGCCAATCCAACATGCTGGGGAGTAAGAACATGAATTACCCTAAGCTGCTAAGGTAAAGAGAAGATGGAACGTTTGTTATCTAAGCCCAAACAAAGCCTTCGACAACTCACCATGCTGAGGGGAATAACATAGCTAGCCCAACTCAAACGATAGTTGGTAAAGACTAATCAAATTCGTTGATAGCTGGGGGTTTGCTAAAAATTTCATAACAAATCTATTACAACAGTATCCTTATTCGAACATAAAGATACGTCACCGCCCTAAGCTGCTAAGGCATAGGGAAGAGGAAAAGTTTGGCATGTAAGCCCAAACGAAATTCTCGATAACTCACCATGCTGAGAAGAATAGCATGGCTAGGGGTGCTTATCGGGCCGTCCCCGGCCCGGGCACGGCACATCCCAAATTTGGGAAGTGCCGTGCCGTCGGCACGACACGTTTGCCCGGGCATAGACCCGGGCTCGGCCCGCCGGCACGGCACGGCGGGCCCGTGCCGTGCCCGTGCCGAGCCCGTGTCGTGCCCGTGTCGAGCCCGTGCCAGCCCATTTATTTAGAAAACAAAAAAAAATTTAAAGAGGATATTTAGGTTCATTTAACTAGATTTAACAAGAAGTAATAATAATAAAAAAAATATCATATTATATTTAATCTCATTACATTCATATAATTGCTCTATAAATCTCTTTAAAAGTTATACAAAGCCCGAAGAGAGGGGAGAGGACCCTAACCGTTACCCTCAACTTGTTCTTAGTATCTTTTCTAAGAGATTTTTGAGTTAAAAATTACAAAAAAAAAAATTGAAATTACATGAAAATCCTTACAAATTTAAATACTTTTAATCATGCTTCATTTTTTTCTGGTAAGTCTAAGGTCTCTAGTACAACTTCATTAGTCAAGTCTTGTTCCCTATCTTTTACGTCGCACCAATCCTTCAAGCAGACACACATCTCCACTGTGTTTGACGCCATTGAGATTCTCAACTCCGTGAGCACTCTATCACCAGTGCTAAATGTATGCCCGAAAATTAAATTTCTCCTTCCATTGCAAAATTATTTGATTACAAAAGAAAATTGAGAATTACAAAAATTGAGGAATAACAAGAACGGGATTATTAATTTATTTCCTTTTTGATGTGGGTTCGGTGGCGATGGAGCCTCGCTAGTGCACTCCGTTGACCGTATGACTGCGAAGGGGATGGCTCTGCTCCTAGATCTCACGAGCTCGCCCAAAATCGTCCAAAAAGTCCCTTCTCTGGACTCAATTCCTGTCTTTTATAAACCGAATCAGCTCAAAATCCGGCTCTAATATTTCCTGAAAAATGGATCACAGAATATCAGTGAAACAAATAAACGGAAATAGGCGAAAAACAACCCGCGGGTCGGCACCTGCGGGAGCGCTCCCGCGGGAGGCACCCGCGGAATCGCTCCCGCGGGTGGCAACCTGCGGGAGCCTCCCGCGGGTGCCCACCCGCGGGAGCCCTCCTGCAGGTGCCCACCCGCGGGAGGAACTCCAGCGGGTGTCCACCCGCGGGATTTCTCCCGCGGGTGTCCCGCGGAATTCCTGCGGGGCCCACCCGCAGGGGGAAATCGCCCAACTTTTTTTTCTTTTTAATAATTTATTTATTTATTTTATGGTGTCTACATAACCTCCTCCAAAGTTTTTGAAGTTCTGTATTTAGCCGTACTGAATTTCAAAACACTTTGGATTCTTTAATTTTGGCTATCAGATACGTAAAGGATTTGGTAGACAAAAATAATCGTTAATACATTTCATGGAATATGGGAGGAGATATGACGTTAATATGCTTATTCAGTAACAAACTGAGGTATGGTTTTAATATGCTCATTAGATATCAAGCAGAGATATGATATTAACGTGCTCGTTAGATAACAAGCAGAGGTATGATTTTAATGTACTTATTTAAAGTCAAGCAGAGGTATCACGTTAACGTACTCATTAATCCTACCGTTCACTGACATCTAGTATGACGGATCAGGGAGAGACAGAGGGGTCATTAAACATGTCTCAAAACTCGACTTATTCAGAGGATCTGATCATGATAGGAATGAGTTAACTAAACAAAAGTGACGGTTAACGTATTTAGTTTTGGGATTTGACTATTAGAGGTGACTGTTAACTTGATAGGGAGATGATTTTTGTCAGAGGTGACTTTTAACTTAACGACATCAAAAATAAGTTCATCAGGGGTTGTGATGTTGGACTTGATGAAGTATGAGTTTTCTTTTCTTGTCAGAGGTGAAAGCTTAACATGACAAGAGAATTTGGTTGGATATGATCTCATATAGAAAATCGACTCCATTTTATATTTTGATGTCAGAGGTATGATTTTAACATGACAAGTATTTTGTGGAGTCACTGGTTCCGCTGGAGAAAAGTGATGAGAAAATTTTTGCTGTCAAAGGTGAAATCTTAACGTGACTGGGGATAGATCTAATTAGGGTTTTAAGCAAACCACCAACTATCAACGGATTTGATTAGTCTTTACCAACTATCGTTTGAGTTGGGCTAGCCATGCTATTCCCCTCAGCATGATGAGTTGCCGAGAATTTCGTTTGGGCTTAAATGCCAAACTTTTCCTTTTCCCTTTGCCTTAGCAACGTAGAACAGTGATGTATCCTTATATTCGGATAAAGATACTGTTGTGACAGATTTATCATAGGATTTTTAGCAAACCTCTAGCTATCAATGGATTTGATTTACTTTTACCAACTATCGTTAGAGTTGGGTTAGCCATGCTATTCCCCTCAGCATGGTGAGTTGTTGAGAATTTCGTTTGGGCTTAAATGCCAAACTTTTCCTCTTCCCTTTGTCTTAGCAGCTTTGGGCAATTCATACTTTTACCCCAGCATGATGGGCTGGCGGGAAACTGGTTCTCTTCTCTTTGCCTTGACGGCGTTGGGTGATTCATGCTTTTTACCGCCAGTATGGTGGGGTTGGCGAGAAATTTATTCTCTTCCCTTTGCCTTGACGGCGTTGGGCGATTCATACTTTTTACCCCCAGCATGGTGGGGTTGGCAAGAAATTTATTCGCTTAACTTTGCCTTGACGGCGTTGGGTGATTCATGCCTTTTACCCCCAGCATGGTGGGGTTGGCAAGAAATTTATTCTCTTCCCTTTTCCTTGACGGCGTTGGGTAATTCATGCTTTTTACCCCCAGCATGGTGGGGTTGGCTCCCTTTGCCTTGACGGCGTTGGGCGGTTCATTTTTTTTTTATGGTGAAAAGAGGTTAACCCTTTCTTTTGTAGGTTATGGGAGTCTAAATTAACCGCCCTGAGCTCGTCTTTTAGGATTGTTGTGAGCCCAAGTGGTACCTTTAGACCGCCCACATTAAATATGTCTGAGTTAGCTCTAACTCCTTTTTTGTTCAGCTTTGAGCTGAACTGCTCCAACGTCAATCAACGCTTGAATTTTGTCTTTTAAAATAAAACAATTATTTGTAGGGTGACCTACAATCCGGTGGTACATGCAGTAATTCGGGTCGTTAGTCTTCCCTACCTCTTCCGGCCTTTTGCTCTCCGGCAAAATAAGCATCTTGCATTTGCTGAGTAGATTGAACATAGTAGCAGTATGTTCATCCTTGAACGAATATTGCTTTTGAAGCCTGAGCGACTTTGCTGTGTTGCTTATAGTTGGCCATGCTTTCTGCTTTGGTGTGCTTTCTACCGCCATTCCCATTATGTCCTTCCCTTTGGAACGGAAAAAATGGAATGGAGCTTCATTTGTACTGCCTCCGATTGCGGACTGCTGCTTTTTGAGGCGTAGAAGTATATCTTCAGCCTGTTCACCCTGCTTAAGCAGATCTTTCCATGATTTGGACTCGACCGAGCCCATCTTGTCTATAGTATCGGTCAACAAGTTGTGTCTGCAGGTTTCCATAAGCATGTCTTGCGTCATGCCATGTGGGCATCGAATAGAAAGTTCTCGGAACCGCTCGACATAAGTTTTGACCGCTTCGCCTTCTTCTTGCTTCGCTGCTAGCAAAGATAGTATAGAGACTTCAGTATCATTTTCAAAGAATCGGGCTAAGAACTCACTGTTCGCCGCAAAAGTTTTGCTTCCTCCCATTGAATACAACTTAGATTACAATAGAAGTGAACAAGATAAAAAAGAACAAACGAGAGGATTTTATATGTCAATCGCTCTCTTTTACAATAATTTGTGTGGGATCTGTGGTGATGGGATCTATAGTAGTTCTTTTGGACGATCGAACGTCGAACTCTTCTCTCTTGAAGGTGATGGCCGACTGTAGACGATTTTCTCTGGTCTTTCACGAACTCAAGGCTCTATGCGTAACTTGAATTCTCCAAGAGGAAAAGATCTCAATTACCGAAAAGAAGACCTTCTGCCGAACAGAAGAAAAGACCTCTTAAAGATTGATGATCATCTATGGATTGATTTATTATTGATTGATCCTTCCTAAAGTCTCCTCAAAGAGGGTATTTATAAACTTTAGTGGTTATGAGAGTTTCCATAGGAATAGGAATCAAGATTTTCATAGGAATAGGAATCAAGATTTTTGTATTCATCAAGAATTCTAATCCAATATTTAATATTGATTTAAATATCTTGATTTGGAATTCTGATTGGATTCAATTTGGGTATTGGATAAGCCCAAATCATAATCTCAATCAATTTGAGATTCTGGTTATCTGCTCACGCGGAGATAATCTCATCAAAATGCGGAGCTAAAGAACCAGAACGCGGAACTAACGCGGAGCTATTAAACATCTCCGCGTTTTGTTTAATGCGAGGCTAAAATAACCAAACGCGGGGCTACAAAGTTACCTCCGAGTTCTGTTGTGAAAAACTCTATTTACTTAGAAATTTTCACTGCCAATAGAACCCCCTCCAAAGTTTTCAAAATGGCTTAGAACTTAGCAAATTTTGAAATACTTTGGATCCTTAAACGCAGAGTTAAAATACCAAATCTATCTCGCGTTTAGTTCACTTGCGCGGAGCCAAATAGCTTCGCATTTTAATGAGTAACTGCTCATTAATTGCTCAATAATTACTCTTGCTCTTACTTTCGCTCCGAATACAAAGAGGCGGAGCATTTTAAATAGAGCCTCAAGCTCTTCTTCTTCTTCATTTCATACGAAGAATCCAAGAGCTTAGAGCTCAAGCGACTCAGGCGAATTAGTTTGAAGGAATGATCTTCAACCGAGCTTCCTTCAACTTCCCAAAGATTTTCCATCATTAGGATGTTATCTAAGAAGAGTACGGCGTCGCGTGCCTCCTCACCATCGGCGGCCGGCGCTAGCAGCGGAGGTGACGGCCGAGGGAGTGGCCACAACAGCAAGCCAATCCATGCTGCACCAATTGAAAGTAGAAATTTCCAACTTCTTGACTCCTTAGATCAATTTTGGAGTGTTTTGGTTTGGTTCTAACCGACCAGCCAATTTTGAACCGGCGAGATCGCCGTTCTCCGGCCGTAAGGCTTGGGAAGAAAGGAGAAGACGGAGAGAAACTCTGATCTTCTTCTATGCGAAGTTATCGCATCATCCTCTCGTTTGAAACATGGGGCTATTTTGACTAGCAGTCGCGTTTCAATCGCGAAGCTATTTTGACTAGCAGTCACGTTTCAATCGCGATGCTATTTTGACTAGCAGTCGCATTTCATTCGCGAGGCTATTTTGATTAGCAGTTGCGTTTCAATCGCGAGGCTATTTTCTCAACTGCACCCGGAGTTTATCCTTAGCTCCGCATTTTCATACTTAGAAGATTTTTCGAGTTTTCTCTAACTCTTGATTCTTCCTTTGCAGTGAAGTACTTGGACCAAATCCTTTTTGAAGAGGAGTGCATGTGGCTTTACCAGTCTTCGTCAGCAAAAGTAACTCTAAGGAAGGCAGAAGCATATGCTTTACAACATAGTTGCAGGTTTCAAGCCCTGGCTCCAAAAGATAAACTTTTGAAGGAGCTACAAGAACTCTGCGGCAGCTCATTAAGTTTTCTTGAGGACCATTTCTGTTAGATGACAATCTCTGTTGCTTTCCAGGGCGATGGAGATGATCATCTAAGGGCTTGTAGCATGTCGAATCCAACTTGTGCATCTTCATTAGGATTCTTGTAGCAGTATCTTCAGATAATCCAGTAAAGATTTTAAACAGGTCATAGTTGATATTTACAGAGGGGATCTTTCGCATGTGAACCAGGGAATTTTAATACTCCATGGAGACTTGTTGTCGGGTTATTGATGAGTCGATGAATAGGTTGAAACTTTTTGGGAGAGCTATAACTCCCTCTTCTTCTTCTGTAACCTTTTGCTTCATGAATAAATATAACTCTTTTGACTCTTTATCTGTTGGCTTCAAGAATTTTGCTTACTCAACAAATAGATGACTCATAGTTTTGGTAAAACAATCTAAGGCTCATTTGCGTAACTTAGACTGTTAGTACCTGAAATGATCAGACAAGGATCATTTAGACAGAGGCGCCTAATTGCACATGCCTTAGTTTGATAGAGGAAGTTCAAAATGCTCATCTGCGTAACTTGAACAAGTGGAGGCGGTTCAAGACTCTCATGCGTAACTTGAACTGGGCACACCAAGATGATCGGGTTAGGATTCATCAAATTTCGGCAGAGGCGCCTAATTGCGCATGCCTAGTCCAAGTGCTCTCACGCGTAACTTGAACTGGGATGGGAATAATCCAAATCATACTGTCAGAGGTAGGAATTTAACATGACAGAGTTTATGGGATTTTTAGCAAACCCTCAGCTATCAACGGATTTGATTAGCCTTTACCAATCGCCGTTTGCGTTGGGCTAGCCATGCTATTCCTCTCAGCATGGTGAGTTGTCGAGGAATTGATTTCCTCTCCCATTTGCCTTTAACAGCATTGAGTAGTTGATTCATACTTTTTACCCCTAGTATGATAGGATTGGCGAGGAACTTGATCTCCTCTTCCCACTGCTTTAACAGCATTAGGCAATTGATTTCATATTTTTACCTCCAGTATGATAGGGTTGGCGAGGAACTTGATCTCTTCTTCCCTCTGCTTTAACAACATTTGGCAATAAATTTCATACTTTTACCCCCAGTATGATAGGGTTGGCGAGAATCTTGATCTCCTCTTCCCTCTGCTTTAACAGCATTGGGCAATAAAATATTTTTATTTATAGCACCCAATTAGCCATTCCAATGGCTGTTGAGAATAGCAGAAGCATGATATTTATCATTGTCAATATTTTCGGCACCCCCAGCCAAATCTGGCTGTTAACCAATGAGGACGATTCGATCGCAGCTGTGGTTCGGAGCATACCCAAGGGGCTAACTTGCAAGTGCGGGTTGCCCGTGCTTGGTGTCGATATTGGCTTTCCTACTGGTACAGGGATCGCTCTGGTAGGAAACTTATTGGCTCAAACTATCAAAATTGCCATATTTGCAGAAACTTTGTTTTGTTCCTCTTTAAGTGTGAGAATCCCGGCTTCTATCAATGCCTGAATTCGATTCTTAAGAGGATAGCAATCCTTAGTTGGGTGCCCGACATTCCGATGGTACAGGCAATAGTTGGGGTCGTTGGTTTTACCAGCGTCTTCCGATTTTTGATTCTCTGGAAGTTTCAACATACCCTTCCTGAGGAGGAGATGGAATAGAGTACCTGTCTGCTCAGTCATGAATGTATAAGTTTTATCTTGTCGGGGCCTATTTGACTTGCACCTCTCGGATTCTGAGGTCTTTGTTTTGGATCTGCAACTGACGCCATCATAGCCTTTCCTTTATTTTTAGGATTCTGTGGATATGGCCTGTTATTCATAGAGTTTCTCGTACTACGAGATTCCTCAATTCGGTGAATTATATCTTCTGCTTGCTCTCCCTACCTCAGCAGATCTTTCCAAGTTTTGGACTCTACAGCTCCCATTCTTATCAGCACGCCGGTCCTGAAATTATGCTCACAGGTTTCCACCAGGGTTTCCTGGGTCATACCATGTCGACAATACACGGACTTTTCCCTGAAGCGTTCTATAAAGTTTATTACTGTTTCTTGTTCCCCTTGTTTCGTCGCAAGGAAGGAATGAACCGATATTTCGGTATCATCCTCAAAGAAACGTACTAAGAACTGTTTCTCGACATCATACCATGTGTTTATGGTTCCCGGGGGCAACTGCATAAACCATGTAAAAGCAGGCCCTCGCAGGGTGCTCGCAAATATTTTGGTCATTATGGAATCATTTCCCATTAGATGACCTGCCTGCGATAAGAAGTAATAGATATGCTGACTGGGAGATCCTTTCCCGTCATATGGCTCCAACTTGAGCGGTTTATACTTTTCGGGATACGGTGCCAAATCCCATTCAGGCGGGTATGGTCTTGAAACCCCCGATTCTTTTAATTCGTTCTTGTGCATTAGGGCATCCAGTTGGCTTTACAATTTCTCGATCTTTTCTCCATGAGGATCATGGAAAGAATATTGGTCATCATCCTCAGGTATCGAATAAGCCTTTTCTTCTTTAGTTTCTTCATTTGTCTTAGGTGGCGGTTCCAAGAAAGTTTTAGACTTATCGTCGACTATCTTCTGGGTATTTTTGACCACTTTTAGAAGCATTATTTTGAGGTCATCAATGGCCTTCTGCTGACCTCGAATCATCTGCTCTTGGGCTTCCATCCTCTGGTCAATGTCATCGGACCTGTCCACCACATGTGACGCTGATTTTCGTGCACGAGATTTTGGGGTAGCTATAGCTGAATTATTGCTGTCATCATCATAAGAACCTTTTAAAAGTTTCTTATAATTCCGAGGAGTGACAGCACCTGATTTGAGCCGGGTAAAATGATGAGGTTCTTCATCGTCTGCAATTGACTCATATTCTTTCTCCATAATCTTTTTGCCTTTGCCGACCATATTTGAGGTCACCGCCTTTACCTCTTTTTCCTTGATTTGATATCTCAGATTATTCTTCCTCCTTTTCGGAGTATGAGACTCAGTTATTTTATTAAATAAAGAAATTTTTTTCTTACCACAGCAGCAACTCGCAATGGCATGTCGAATGTGACAGAGTTTGACTCGTTTTCTTTTTACTCGTCAAATAATCTCTAAGATCAAGTATTTTAGAAAATAGAGAATCTTCAGTTATATTTTGGACATGGGGCCCACTTGGCTGATGGAGGAGTCCAGGAGCCTGCTGTAACCCCCCATAACTGGTGACGTTATCTGTGCTATACTTATCAACCTTTATTCTGTATAATGGCTGATTTACGCGGGGTTGGGACATAGCCTCGCATTTTATACTAGCCTCGCGTTTTACGCTGACTGGGCTTTTTTGCAGAAGTTTAACTTCTGTTTGTTTAGCCTCGAGTAAAGGAGTATCCTCACACGCTGACATTATTTTGCGATTAGCGCAAGAAACCTTGGCTTCGCGTTTAACGCTTGCTCAAGTTTTTGTTCAAGTTCAATAGCCTCGCATGGGGAGTTTTTACTACATGCTGGCTTATGCTCGCGTTTTACGCGAGTTTTGGCACTTTGGCCAGTTTCATAACTAAATTCAGTAACCTCGCGTGGAGACAATCCATCACACGCTGGCCTAAAGTTAGCTTCGCGATTTACGCGAATTTTGGTACTCTGATTTATTTCAGAGTTAAGCTTAGTAGCCTTGCGTGGAGAAAAATTCTTGCACGCTGGCTTACTCTTGTGATTAACACAAGTCACAACTTCGCGTCTAGTGCGATTTTTACGATTAACGACAATTTGCCAATCGTCTTCGCGATTTACGCGGAGGTGAAGCATCTTGCGTTTCTCGCAAGTACTACTGGCTTCGCGCTTCTCGCTAAGCTCAGTATTAGCCTCGCGTGAAGAATTACACGCTGGCTGTAAGGAATTTTTATCCTCGCGTTTCTCGCGAGTGTAAGAAATCTTGCGTTTCTCGCAAGTCCTACTGGCTTCGCGTTTATCTCTAAGTCCAGTAATAGCCTCGTGTGGAGAATCACACGCTGGTTTTAGGGAATTTTTATTCTCGCGTTTATCGCGAGTGTCAAAAGTCTTGCGTTTCTCGCAAGTTGTACTGGATTCGCGTTTATCGCTAGGCCCAGTAATAGCCTCGCATGGAGAATCACACGCTGGCTTTAAGGAGATTTTATACTCGCGTTTATCACGAGTGTCAAAAGTCTTGCGTTTCTCGCAAGTTGTACTGGCTTCGTGTGTATCGCTAAGCCCAGTAATAGCCTTGCATGGAAAATCACATGCTGGCTTTAAAGAGATTTTATACTCGCGTTTCTCACGAGTGTCAGAAGTCTTGCGTTTCTCGCAAGTTCTACTGGCTTCGCGTTTCTCGCTAGGCTCAGTAATAGCCTCGCATGGAAAATCACATGCTGGCTTTAAAGAGATTTTATACTCGCGTTTCTCGCGAGTGTCAGAAATTTTGCGACTAGCGCAAATCTTACTGGCTTCGCGTTTCCGTACTTAGAAAAATTTTCTGTTTTGTAGAAACTTTTCTAACTTTGATTTTCCCTTTTGCAGTCGGTGGAAGCACTTCCCCATAAGCACTACTTTGGTTTTGCCGGGGGTTCTGATCCATCAGCTCAATTTCGCTTCACCACCATCCTGGCCGCGTACAAACCAGATTCGAGAGAGCGCAGGGAGAAGTTGATCAAATATCATCCCACTACTGCACGGGAGATTATAATTGATGCAGCCTTTGAAGCCATGAACAAAGAAGCGCTAGAGAAGCCCTCATTTCTCTTCGGAGATATAATGGAGCGATCAGACCAGATCCTTTTTGAAGAGGAAAGCAAGTGGCTCTATAATTCTAGCGAAGTTTTAATGTTTCAGCCTAGAATGGAGCGTGGCTTTCCCCTGATCTATCTTCAGAGGCTGGCGATGCATCGTGAATTAGAGTGGGGGTTAACTCAAGAACAGGACGGCGTCCCAATGGGTAAATTGGGCGCACATGGGGTTTATCAAGATGGCCCTACCAGATGTATTACTGGTTTGCTTCCAGGTAGATTTAGTAAGGAGCATCCAGTAGGAGAGGTTCCGATCCGCGCACGAACTTTTCTGAGTGAGTTCCTTGCGAAAGAAGGCCAATACCCGGCTAGTGACTTCAGAATGCCTGGCTGGGTTTATTCATCTGGAAACATGTGGTGGGCCCGCCTTGTTCAATATATGTTGGACTCTCACGAACCCATTCTGAAGGAGATTGGTTTATACAAGGCCATCAGAAATGTTCAATTTGGGTTCCCTCAAAGTGCTTATCATTTCTTCGGCTTTCTGGAGATGTACAACCCCGAGACCTGCACCCTATTTATGCCAGTGGGTGAGCTAGGATTCGCTCTTCACGAGATGTTCGAGGTGTCTGGGCTTTCAATGGACGAAGTCCCATATGAAGAGTATATCCCCACTACCGAAGAGTTGAACATGCTGATGGCGAAGGACGTGCACATCTATGCATCATACTGGGAGATGATGTGCCATTACCGCATATGTGCTGACTTGGCCGGTGTGCGTAATCAGGGTATCGGCCACAAAAAATGGGCCGATTACCTTTTCACTAATTTGAATTCTAAAGATAGTTCGACAACTATCCATGGCTATGCCCCTGTCTACATCACAGAGATCGATCGCCGCATTGCCAAGACTCGCCTAATGTATTATACTACTGAATCCAACAAAGGTGGATTCGATCCTGGCACCTCCTTCAAGAGTTACCACTATCAAGCTCAGTTTCCAGTATCCAATAGAGGCCTTATTGCTGGGTTCTTGATGCTGTGGTTGAAAAGATGTGTTGTGCCGTCATTGCCAAAAGAGGCAATTGTAGTGACTGTGGT
This sequence comes from Dracaena cambodiana, assembly GCA_036321105.1. Taxonomy (NCBI): domain Eukaryota; kingdom Viridiplantae; phylum Streptophyta; class Magnoliopsida; order Asparagales; family Asparagaceae; genus Dracaena; species Dracaena cambodiana. The sequence goes on from JAYEPQ010000017.1 coordinate 25,180,454, forward strand.
ATACCAAGCAGTTCTCCTTGCATACGGCCGACCTTTCGGACTTCTTTCCACCATGGTGTGCAATCTACAGCATGGACTGTGAATACTCTGTAATGACTTCATCCCTGCTGATAAAGGCAAGGGGAAAGGGAAAGGCAAGTCAAAAGAAATTGCCCAGGTGAAGATTCCGAACCCTAGGGTGGAGATGCCTTACACCTATCTGATGGCGTGGCTCGTCATGCACTACCCGTCTCTGATGAGTGCTGCTTCACACCGCTCTGGTGACAAGTCCTATTTTGTGGAGTTATACGAGCGCTCTTCATGGAAGCATCACTATATGTCTCAAATCCGGAAGACTCTCTGGCATCACCAAAATTATGAGATCTTCCGATGCTTCCCCGACTTCCCAGGTGGTGGATATGGGTTGAAGTTGAAGGATATTGCAGGAGCAGATAACTTCACTGCCTTAACCTCGGGAGCACTTGGAGCCCCAGCAGGTCCACTCTCCCCTGTCGGCGCTGGAGGTAGAGTTGAAGCCAGCAGATCCAAAGCGAACTTGACAGCCGTTTTTTGGGGGCTACTAGAGTTCCGGGAGCCAACTTCTTCTTCTTTTGGGCAGGCCCCTTCTTTGGGGGCACCGCGGCGTTTGAGAGTCGAGCTCCAGTGGAGGATGACGACAGGTTGAGGAGCACCTCCAACATCAGTGTTGTCATCATCATTATTATCATCATTGTCATACTCGCTGACGTCTGAGGGTTCGGCCGCTGCACCAAGAAATTCATTAATTCCTTTTACTCTCACTCTTGAAGCACCTTGGCGGCTAATGTAGAAAGCCTCAATCTCCTTGCAACAGCTTCGGTTGATGGAGAAGTGGGGCACGTCAACATTTGCAACGCTGTACCATGTGCAAAAGCTAAGAGTCATGGCCAGTTCTGGCGACTTCTGTGGCAGGATGAATTCAGCTCCGGTCCCACCAGCTGCAAAATGAAACCAGCCGCGGGCACCCTCGTACAGATTCCCCTCATAAGCAAAATTCTTGTTCGGATTACCCACATAAAGTTGGGAATATCCGAACTGGCGAGCGAAGCGGCTCGGAGTGTACAGTTTGATAAGACATTTACCATCTTGACGATACACCAGGTGTCCGGGTCAGATGTTAAGGAGCCACTTAAAGATTCATTAAGTGCTCATCTGCGTAACTTGATAATAATGTGGCTGATGTAATAGAGGAAGAGTGGATTATAAATGAAAACATAAAGTTAGTCTACGAGCATGCTGCAGCTACTGAGTCTGAACCCTCTTGTACTTCCACTGAAGTGGATGGCCTGTCCGAACCTGAAGTTCTGGCGGCATACCATTTGCCCCTCAGGTCATCCCTCCTCTCTCAATCAAGAATAACTAAGGGACAAGGTCACTTCTTTGAAGTACCTCCTCGACAGGGATTCCAAAAGCCGATCCTGTTAGGCAGAGTAATTACGTCATCTCGACGAAGACAAAGCAGTGAAAGTGATGAACAAACATCACCTCAATTTCACTTGTATGGACAGAGATCCTGGCAAATGATGGAGAAAATGGGTTATAATCTTACCCAGAAATCGGGATTAAACTTTGGAAAAAGGCGACGGAATCTTGTACCCTCGTTCAGACCAAGAGGAAAGAGCCCGGATTATTATCAGAAGACCCGCAGGGGGTTGGGTTATATATCTACCCCACCCTCATCACCATTAAAAGATGAAGAGAGTTATGAAGTACTTGGATCAGATCATTTTTGAAGCGGAGTGCATGTGGCTTTACCAGTCTTCGTCAGCAAAGGAAGAATTAAGAGTTAGAGAAAACTCAAAAAATCTTCTAAGTATGAAAACGCGGAGCTAAGGATAAACTCCGCATGCAGTTGAGGAAATAGCCTTGCAATTGAAACGCGACTGCTAATCAAAATAGCCTCGCGATTGAAACGCGACTGCTAATCAAAATAGCCTAGCGAATGAAACGCGACTGCTAGTCAAAATAGCCTCGCGATTGAAACGTGACTGCTAGTCAAAATAGCCTCGCGATTGAAAAGCGACTGCTAGTCAAAATAGTCTCATGATTGAAACGCGACTGCTAGTCAAAATAGCCTCGCGATTGAAACGCGACTGCTAGTTAAAATAGCCCCGTGTTTCAAACGCTAGGATGACGCGATAACTTCGTGTAGAAGAAGATCAGAGTTTCTCTCCGTCTTCTCCTTTCTTCCCAAGCCTTACGGCCGGAGAACGGCGATCTCGCCGGTTCAAAATTGGCTGGTCGGTTAGAACCAAGCCAAAACACTCCAAAATTGATCTAAGGAGTCTAGAAGTTGGAAATTTCTACTTTCAATTGGTGCAGCATGGATTGGCTTGCTGTTGTGGCCACTCCCTCGGCCGTCGCCTCCACTGCGAGCGCCGGCCTCCGATGGTGAGGAGGCGCGCGACGCCGTACTCTTCTTAGATAACATCCTAGTGATGGAAAATCTTTGGGAAGTTGTAGGAAGCTCGGTTGAAGATCATTCCTTCAAACTGATTCGCCTGAGTCGCTTGAGCTCTAAGCTCTTGGATTCTTCGGATGAAATGAAGAAGAAGAAGAGCTTGAGGCTCTATTTAAAATGCTCCGCCTCTTGGTATTCGGTGCGAAAGTCAGAGCAAGAGTAATTACTGAGCAATTAATGAGCAGTTACTCATTAAAATGCGAAGTTATTTAGCTCCGCGCAAGTGAACTAAACGCGAGATAGACTTGGTATTGTAACTCTGCGTTTAAGGATCCAAAGTATTTCAAAATTTGCTAAGTTCTAAGCCATTTTAAAAACTTTGGAGGGGGTTCTGTCGGCAGTAAAAATTTCTAAGTAAATAGAGTTTTCCACAACAGAACGCGGAGCTAACTTTGTAGCCCCGCGTTTGGCTATTTTAGCCTCGTGTTGAACAAAATGCAGAGATGTTTAATAGCTCCGCGTTAGTTCCGCGTTCTGGTTCCTTAGGTCCGCATTTTGATGAGATTATCTCCGCGTGAGCAGATAACCAAAATCTCAAATTGATTGAGATTATGATTTGGGCTTATCCAATACCCAAACTGAATCCAATCAGAATTCCAAATCAAGAGATTTAAATCAATATTATATATTGGATTAGAATCGTTGATGAATACAAAAATCTTGATTCCTATTCCTATGGAAATCTTGATTCCTATTCCTATGGAAACTCTTATAACCACTAAAGTCTATAAATACCCTCTTTGGGGAGACTTTAGAAAGGATCAATCAATAATAGATCAATCCATAGATGATCATCAATCTTTAAGAGGTCTTTTCTTCGGTTCGGCAGAAGGTCTTCTTTTCGGCAATTGAGATCTTTTCTTCTTGGAGAATTCAAGTTACGCATAGAGCCTTGAGTTCGAGAAAGACCAAAGAAGATCGTCTACAGCTGGCCATCACCTTCAAGAGAGAAGAGTTCAACGTTTGATCGTCCAAAGGAACTACTATAGATCCCATCGCCACAGATCCCACACAAATCATTGTAAAAGAGAGCGATTGACATATAAAATCCTCTCGTTTGTTCTTTTTTATCTTGTTCACTTCTATTGTAATCTAAGTTTTATTCAATGGGAGGAAGCAAAACTTTTGCGGCGAACAAACTGGCGACCACAGTGGGAGAAATCTCTTTCACTGTGGACAAGACTATTACTGAGCTTCCACTGTGGTCGCCAGTTTGTTCCCCGCAAAAGTTTTGCTTCCTCCCATTGAATACAACTTAGATTACAATAGAAGTGAACAAGATAAAAAAGAACAAACGAGAGGATTTTATATGTCAATCGCTCTCTTTTACAATAATTTGTATGGGATCTGTGGCTATGGGATCTATAGTAGTTCCTTTGGACGATCGAACGTCGAACTCTTCCCTCTTGAAGGTGATGGCCGACTGTAGACGATCTTCTCTGGTCTTTCACGAACTCAAGGCTCTATGCGTAACTTGAATTCTCCAAGAGGAAAAGATCTCAATTCCCGAAAAGAAGACCTTCTGCCGAACAGAAGAAAAGACCTCTTAAAGATTGATGATCATATATGGATTGATCTATTATTGATTGATCATTCCTAAAGTCTCCTCAAAGAGGGTATTTATAGACTTTAGTGGTTATGAGAGTTTCCATAGGAATAGGAATCAAGATTTCCAAAGGAATAGGAATCAAGATTTTTGTATTCATTAAGGATTCTAATCCAATATTTAATATTGATTTAAATTTCTTGATTTGGAATTCTAATTGGATTCAATTTGGGTATTGGATAAGCCCAAATCATAATCTCAATCAATTTGAGATTTTGGTTATCTACTCACGCGGAGATAATCTCATCAAAATGCGGAGCTAAGGAACCAGAACGCGGAGCTATTAAACATCTCCGTGTTTTGTTCAACGCGATGCTAAAATAGCCAAACGCGGGGCTACAAAGTTAGCTCCGCGTTCTGTTGTGGAAAACTCTATTTACTTAGAAATTTTCACTGCCAACACTCATGTTCTACATCGGCCCATGATTTAATTGTTCCCTGGGGTAACTGCATAAACCAGGTAAATGTGGGCCATGTTAAAGTGCTCGCAAATATCTTAGTCAGAGTCGGATCATTCCACATGAGGTGTCCTGTCTGCGATAGGAAGTAGAAGATGTGTTGTTATGGCGAACCTTTACCGTCGAATGACTGAAGGTTCAACGGTTTATATTTTGCAGGATAAGGTACGGTTTCCCATTCTATGGGATAAGGACGTACTACCCCCACCTCTTGCAGCTTTTTGCGATGAAGAAGAGCTTGTAGTTGGTTCTCCATCTTCTCTATTTTCTCTACGTGAGGGTTGATGATAACCTTCACTTTCTCTTCCTCTCTTGAATGAGGAGGAATTTCTTCATTCTCGTCCTTACTGTCCTCATTTATTTGGACGGGCCGTTTTCTTTCCTGTCGATCAGAAATGGACGATGAGAATTGGCTCTTTCTAGTTTGAGCTAACAACTCAATTAAAAGTTGTTTCATTTCTCCTATAGTTTCCTCTTGCTGTTCGAGACGTTTTTCTTGTCTCTCAAGCCTTTCAGAAACTTCTTCTAGGCGCACGCCTTCTGCTTCGGTAGAAACTCCTTTTAACTCTGGAGTGATCTCATTATCTGAAGGGTTGTTTCAGACAACCTTTTTGCCTTTATTAACCATATGTGATGAGACGGCAGGCAGATCAGTTCCAGAGCACACCTTTTTCTCCATCCGTATTCTTTTGGGCTCGGTGATCCGCTCAAAAACGGACCGTTTCAAGTTGCATTGGCAGTTTGATAGAATAGTTGAGATCAGCTGTTCGCATTGGCAGTGAGCAATATTTTGTGAGGAGTCTTCTTCCAATTGAGGTACTCTCTCAAATCTTGAGGCACCTTCCCCTTTCTATTTGCATCTTGCAAATTTGGTTCATAATACTGGAGAGCTTGCAATATTTCAGGGCTGAGCTCTTTTCCAGCATCAGGTTTTCTCTAACCCTTCTGTGGATTCTTCTAGAGTGCACACTGGCCTGAGTAGTTGTGTGGGCCCCGCACGCCTCTGATAGAGAGATTAAAATTCTTGGTGTATGTTGCGTGCTCACCATAGGCATGCTCGAAGAGACATGAGGGTTGTGTTCATTGAACGTAACCCGTCGGTTACATCTGCGGGATGCAACTCGCGGTTGCAACTGCGGGTTTGTACCCGTGGGTTTGCTCCTGCGGGGTGCAACCCGCGGTTGCACCCGTGGGTTTGCACCCGCAGTTGCAACCCTCGGGTTAGCACCCGTGGTTGCAAGTCGCGGGTGGCAACCCGCAGTTGCAAGTCGCGGGATGCCACCCGCGGTTGCAAGCCGCGGGTTTGCACCCGTGGGGTTGCTTCCGCGGGATACAACCCGTGGGTTTGCTCCGAGATTTTTTACTTTTCCGGAGTTTTCTGCAACCCTTCCTGTATGATTAAGGCGTGCTCGTTGAGTTTTACGCCTTAAATTTCTCTTTTGGGAGCGGGTCAGGGTCTGGTTTGACTTTTGCCTTGACTTTGGAACGGGCAATAACGCCATGTTCTAGACAGACAATGACGTCTTGTCAGTTTCAACGGGCGATGACGCCTCGTAGGTATTGAATGGCAATAACGCCTTTTCAATTTTAGCGGGCCATGACGCCTCACCTTGTTTAGTCGTCGCCCGACGATGACGCCTGGGCTCCGAATCTGAGAATGATAGGAACTCCTCGTATTTTTGCTGTCAATCTCTACGACCAGCGTCTCAACCATTGAGCCGATCTGCACCCGGTCGGACTGCGCCACCAGACTCTCTGTGGTAAACAGAGGGGCTCCCACCGTGGTCGTTAGTTCTTGTATGCTCAAAAATTGAATTTCTCCTTCAATTGCAAAATTATTTGATTACAAAAGAAAATTGAGAATTACAAAAATTGAGGAATAACAAGAACATGAATATTAATTTATTCTCTTTTGGATGTGGGTTCAGGTGGCGATGGAGCCTTGCTGGTGTACTCCGTTGACCGTCTGACTGGAAAGGGGATGGCTCTGCTCCTTGATCTCACGAGCTCGCCCAAAATCGTCCAAAAAGTCCCTTCTCTAGACTCAATTCTTGTTTTTTATAGACCGAATCAACTCGAAATCCAGCTCTAATCTTTCCTGAAAAATCGGATCACGGAATATCAGCGAAACAAATAAACGGAAATAGGCGGAAAATAACCCGCAGGTCTGCGGGAGCACTCCTGCGGGTGCCTACCGGCGGGATCGCTACCGCGGGTGGCACCCGCTAGATCGCTCCCGCAGGTGGCAACCCGCGGGAGCCTCCCGCAGGTGCCCACCCGCGGGAGCCCTCCCATGGGTGGGCACCCGCGGGAGAAATCCCACCGGTGTCCCGCGGGATTCTTCCAACGGTGTGGGCACCCGTGGGAGGAATTCCCGCGGGGCCCACCCGCGGGGGAAATCCCCCCACTTTTTTTTTCTTTTTTTTTTAATAATTTATTTATTTATTTATTTTAAGGTGTCTACACTAAAAGCAGACTCCGATGCTATAGTAGACACCGGAGGAGTTAGTAGATCACGGGCCATATTGAAAAGCACGTGATATATTTTTTCCTTTGATTTCCACCATGCTAAAATATCAAAGGATTCATAATTTTTAGGGGATGCGTTATCTTCATAGTTAGCTCTCTCTAAGTAATAATGTAATTCATTAAAATATGTACTAGTTTGTCTTGCTTTTTTCTGTGAAATATAGATGATATTATTGGATTACGAATTTTCCTAGTAGATGGTTCTTTTGTAGTTTGTGTTGGCACACCATACATATTTTCATATGTTTTATACATAATATCTAAACATGTTTTAATATCATTAACTAAATCTCTCGCATTATTTTCATAAGACATATTTGTATAAAATAAATCTATTAATATTTCAAGTCCATCTAACTTGCAACGAGGATCCACAACAGCTGCTAAATATAATAAGTATGGAAAATTTTTAAAATATTTATTAAATTTAATTTCCATAGGATTGTGAGGAAATTCAAATACCCTAAACCCTATTATTCTTTTTTATATGCACCAATCTTGATCTATATAGTGTGCCATTACGCATAAATAATTAGTCATACTTTTAACTTCCCAACAATCTGCAGTTATAGTAACTCTAAAAATTAAAGAAGTAAAAATAGCTATTAAAGTGTCTCTCTGCTCTTTATATAGTTTGAACATGTCGAATGTAGATGTTGAACGTGAGACTTTTTTATATTCGTCAGTAAATATTGATTTACAAAATCTTTCAAATTTGCAATTTTTCGAAAAAGTAAATGGTTGTTCGTCATGTATTATAAATCTTGCTAAATGTTCTCTTGTTTTAATTGGATCATATTTACGTATACCTAATGATCCACCAAATGTGCTTATTTGTGTTTGATGTGGTACATTTGGTGGGTGAGTTTTTTCTAGGTGCCCTTTAAGATGACCGTTCCGCTATTTAAAGGAAAGGAATAAATTTTTTGACAATATTTACACTTAGCTTTCCGAACACTATTTTCTATTATTTTTTTCAAAATGTTTCCATATGTCCGATCTAGTAGCCCTAGTAGATATGTTAGTTTGTGTTTCGGGTATGGTTGTCTCAGTTGGTTCTTCCTCAGATACAGAAAATGGTACTTGAGGAGATTGTTGTAAGGGTTGACATAGATTTTGATATTATTCATCAGTTAAAAAGAGAGAAAAAGAACCCGTGGCTTGAGAGCAAGAAGCGCCAGACGAGTGTGGATCCATTTTAATAAAATCCCAAAAAAAATAAATTAAAATTCTCAAAAAAATTGAACAAAAAACTTTAAATTATAAATACCTGTTAACCGGTGAACTATTTGAGAGAGAGAGTGAAATATCTAGTTAGAGAGATGAAGCTGGAAACCGAAAAAGCGAAGAAAACCTTGCTTTAATGAGAAAACTTGCTTGGATCTTGTTTGGAAGACTTGCTTGCTTTTGACTTCTTGATCACTTGATTGAAACTTGCTACTTACTTTGCTTGAGACTTCTTGAGAATTAAAGATTTTAGAAGATTTTTGAGAATGAATTTGGTTGTATAAGAATGATGAATGGTAATAGAGGAGATATTGAGGTATTTATATAGAAAGAAAGGTTTTAATTTGCAAAAAAAATTTACAGAAACCCCCCAATGGCTATTTTGACCGTTGGGGGGAAAAATCTGTAATTTAAAATTGGAAGAAACCCCCCAACGACTATAAAAATAACCGTTGGGGGGCTCTTTGCAAAAAAAATTTACAAAACCCCCCCAAATTAAGCCCAACGGCTATTTTAAAAAAAAATATTAAACCCGTGTCTGGCTGTGCCTGGCATTAGCCAGGCATGGCCCGGCACGGGCAGGCTGCGCCGTGCCGCCGGCACGGCCAGCCTCCGCTCGGGCACGGCCCGAGCCGAGTTGCCGGGCCGTGCCCGGCACGTGCAGGGCCGGGCTGCCCAACGGGCCGCCCGGCTCAGTAACCAGCTCTAAGCATGGCTAGCCCAACTCACGGTAGTTAGTAAAGACTAATCAAATCCGTTGATAATTTGGGGTTTGCTAAAAACCCTAATCAGATCGATCCCTTGTCAAGTTAAGATTTCACATCTGACAGTAAAACTTTTCTCATTAATTTTCTCTGGCAAAACTAATAAGTCTCTAAAATATTTGTCACGTTAAAATCATACCTCTGACACCAGAATACAAAATCAAATTATTTTTCTCCATGAGATCAAGTCCAATGAAATCCCTGTCATGTTAAGATTTCACCTCTGACGGTAAAACTTTTCTCGTCATTTTTCTCCAGCCGAGCAAGTGACACTCCAAAATATTTGTCAAGTTAAAATCATACCTCTGACATCAGAATTCAAAATTAAATGAGATCAAATCCGATAAAATCTCCTGTCATGTTAAGCTTTCACCTCTGACAGAAAATGAAACTCACACTTCATCAAGTCTAACATTACAATCTCTTATGAACTTGTTTTTGATATCGTTAAGTTAAAAATTACCTCTAACGAAAATCATCTCCCTATCAAGTTAATAATTATCTCTGATAGTCAAATCTCAAGGCTAAATACGTTAACTGTCACCTCTGTTTAGTTAACTCATTCCTATCAAGACCAGATTCTTTGAATAGGTCGAGTTTTGAGACATGTTTAATGACACCTCTGTCTTTTCCTAATCTGTCATATTAGATGTCACTGAACGGTTAGGATTTTAATGAGCACGTTAACATCATACCTCTACTTGTCATCTAACGAGCACGTTAATATCATACATCTGCTTGTCATCCAATGAGCATGTTAACATCATAACTCTTCTTATCCTCTAAAAAACACGTTAACATTATACCTCTGCTCATCTTCTATAAGATACGTTAACAATTACCTTTGTCTATCAAATTTATCACAGCTTGTCTGTCAAGCTCTTAGTCTCAGAAAAAAAAGAGAGAAGGTGATGACGACTGCAAAACCAAAATTAAAATAGTCCAAAGTTTTACGAAATTTGTTACCAATCAACAACGAAATTTTAAAAACTTTGGAGGGGGTTATGTAGATATAAAAAAAGAGAATAAAGAAGATAAAGAAAAGGGGAATAACCCCGCGGGTTGCCTCCTGCGGGAATTATTCCTATGGGTGGCAACCCGCGGGAATAATTCCCACAGGTGCAACCCGCAAGAATAATTCCCACAGGTGGGCACCCGCGCCCACCCGCGGGAGCTTCCCGCAGGTGCCACCCGCGGGAGTTCCCCCCGGGTTGCAACCCGTGGGAGCTTCTCGCAGGTGCCACCCGCGGGAGTTCCCCGCGGGTTGCAATCCGCGAGAGCTTCCCGTGGGTGCACCCGCGGGATGCCTTCCGCAGATTGTCCCATTCTGTACTTCGGTTGCGTGGTTTGATCCAGATTTTTAGGGATTAATTATGAATATTTAATCCGGATTTGAAGGGAAGATTTAGGGCGGATTTGAAGTCTTCTCAATCAATAAGAAATGGGGAGCGGAGTTCAGAAATGGAGATTCTTTTTTGGGAGGGATTTTTCCAGAGGCGATTTTTCTAGACACAGGAGTTCAGAAGTCCAGAGAAGGAGAATTCTCATGATCTTTTTCCTTTTCCAATCCAGATCGGATCGTCAATAGAGTACAGAAGCAAAATTTCACCGCTGCTAGAACCCACGAATTAAAAGGAAAATTAAAATAAATCTTTCCTCATTCTTGTAATCTCGAATTTATTCTCTTGTAATTTTATTTTATTACTGTAATTCCAAAGTAAATTCATAATAGAAGGAAATCTACAATTTTCGGGCGTACACAGGCCTGAGAATTACGTGGGTATATGAAAGTAGACACTTCAAATTTGACATCAATCCTGACATATGTATCCATATCACATACAATAAAACCATTACACATTTGACAAATTTGACATATCACATGCAATAAATCCTGAGTTCATAACAGAGCTCAATACAAATATTTTCAAATCACAACATAGTTTTGCAACAAAATTTTCAATTGTTTCTACATCTTACCATAGTTTCAAATCACAACACAGATCTCAACACAGTTTCAAATTACAATATTTTGAATAACATAGCTCATTACCACAAATTTTTCTGTTTTTCAATTTTTTGCAACACAAATTTTCAACAAATTTTTTGCTTATTCTGCATCTCGGGGAGTTGCTTGCTATTGTTACATTTGAGATGGTGGAGCTAAACTTCCTTCACCAAGTGAAATGAACGTTTGGCTACTTTCACGTGCAACTGCACTTAAGTGACGCCTGGGTACTATAACTTTTCTCTTGAATCCCAGAGTTACACTGTAATATACATTTGAATCAAGAAATGATATGCTTTAAACAATAAATTTGAATCTAACAATTTACTTACACATTTGGATCTTGCATAGGCCTATCTCTAACTCCTATCCATGTCAGTGGCCGTGGAGATTGTCCTGCATGTGGCTGTGCATCTCCCCATGCATGTGGCTGTGCATCTCCCCGTGCATGTGGCTGTACATGTTCAGTGATTTGGTTACAACACTGTTAGGGATATGCACAGGCAATAATAACATAGTCATAACTTATAACTCTAATTTCTTTTTACGCATCATACCATGAAGAAGCTTGTGAAGCTCCAATAGAAGAGGCAACCTCCTTACTTTCAGAAGTGTGAAGTGGCTACTTTCATGTGTTTTTGTGATGGCCATATCCTTGACATCTGGTGCATTTGTGAATCCTTTTTGACAAGCTGGACTCCGACCTATCATCTCTCCCTTTGGCTGCATTCTTGTCTTCTTAGGTCTTCCTCTAGGTCTTCTTGCATTAGGTGGTCCAATTATGTAGCCCTTGTCAATAGAAATCCATTGGCCCTTTGATGGCAGCGGTGCAATTGGTTTTGTATATGCAAGCATATACCTGCAAAAAGTAAATTCTTTGTTAGTTTGCATACGAAATATGAATTAACTCTAAATTTATTCAATATATACCTGTGGATTGTGAAATAATCAGCACAGTACTACTCCCACCTAGCATTTCTGATTGTACCAACGGGCTAAATCCGAAATCCTAGCGGAGGACACCCTGGAGTTACTATGATTGTGGTGATAGGAATAGACTTCGAAAGAAGACTCTCCTCTAAAACATTCCCAATGCTAGACCCCATCTATTCAAAAGAAAACATCAAAGAAGCTTCAGAGGTAGGAGGCACCCTAGTTGAGGGCCCTACACCAGGATCAGTGGCAATGACCTCTATGCTCACTGCCATAGGTGGAGTCATGGTTGCAGGAGCGACACCTGGCAAAAAATCCAATTAAACACCGATTTATGCAAGATAAGCATAATAAATAAGTGCAAAAAACATAGCAGGATATAAGTGATAAATAAGAGTTACATGGAAGAAGAATATCTGAGGGATCAGTTGATATAGCAGGAGGAGGAACACTCTCATAAATGACTATCTCTAATTCTTCGGGATGGAGATAACTGTACTTACTCGTGTCTAGAGCAGGAGTAAAATAACTCTCCTTATAGGCATCTATATCAAATGCAACACCACCCTCATCACCAGTATGACTACTTGTGCCTAAATAATTGATATGAGAGCGACCGATCAAAGGCAGAATAGGGCCGCAACGACCCAACACCTAAATTAGAATTCATCAGGAAGGTAAAGACAAAGATATAAAAAGTTGAAAAAAAAATAAGATGCTGAACTTATGAGAGGAAACTAGTCCGTTTGTAGGACTGCTGGGAGGAGTTGCCATCCCTAGCATCATGACCGGTGGCGAAGGAATAGTATTAGTACCCTTGCCGATCACAATGATGACTGTTGGCTTTGAAATAGTAGAATCAACTTCAAAAGCAGCATCTTGAGTAGCGACTACAGGTTTAGAAACATTTGCAACCACTCCTATGACCTCCAAAGCATGCTAAGGAGATGGTAACTTCTTAGCCAACTTGAACATGAGAGATCATCGAGGCTTCTTAACTAGACGAGTAGAACTATGAGCACTAGCTGATCTTGTGCGCTTTGCCACGGCTTCATAATCTCCCTGGGCGGATGCATCTCTTCGACCACAGGCAACAACTCATGATGGCACATTGGCTTGCATGGGCACATCAGCTTGTGCAGTTACATCGGCCTGAAATGGCGTAGCAAGCTTAACCGATGCATCACCCTGAGCATGCATGTCTCCTTGAGTAGGTCTTGCGGGCGCGACCCTGATAACATCATCATCATCATACCAAAAGAGAGAAACTCATCCATACATCGTGTTCGCCATAAAATTGTAAATGATTCCCTATTGAGCTATTTCAATAAAGGATTACAATTTCAACAGTTTTCCAATTACAGAAGAAGAGAAAAATCAAATTCATCTTTGTTTAAAGCTAGGTTCTGAGATAGCTGTGGAGGACGATCTTTCTCTCCGTTGACACTCTGCACAAACTCTTTCAATTGGCAAAAAGGTTCCGAACTTCTGATCACAAAGGATAGTTTAAGAAGAAGATTATAGATCTCTTCTTTTTCTGTCTTTCCGCTTTTTATAGAGATTTCAAGGTAATGTCCCCATCTCATTCGTTCAACCGTTAGCTCCACTAATTGAGTAGTGCCGTCATATTCGTTAAGCAGTTATCTCCATGATCTAAATAATGCCACCATACTTGTTCAGCAGTTGGCTCCACGATCCGAGATGGCAAGTTTCCTTGTTCGGATTGGGTGACTTTGTATTAAACCTCTCTCCGGAAGCTATGGAAGGCATCGCGAATATCAAATTTTAGATTCGAGGATCTGTTCTATCGTAGCTGGGTCACGAACCTTTGGATTTTAGATTCACAGATCTGCTGAGTCGCGGACCTCAACCTTGAACTCGCGAATCTGCCTTGTTTTGACAGACGACTCCAGAATTTTTCGCCGACAAAACCGCTCCAAAGTTTTCAAAACTCTCATGATCCTTGGAGGTGTTTTGGAATACTTTGGATATAACATTCTTCTTTTATGTGAAGGAGGTTCTATATTAGAATCTTACCTTTCTACGCTTCCGAGAGTGCAATTCTGTATTAGAACTTTCAATTGAAGGCAACATGATCCTGTCTCAATATTTTGAACTCCTATTTTGAAAGGAATATGACTCTGTATTAGCGCCATGAACTTGCTGCTTTTGAAGGAAAATGCGATTCTGTATTAGTGACGCGATCTTCAACTCTTGAAGGAAAATACGACTTTATATTAGGGTCGTGAATTTTCATTTCGAAGGAGAATACGACTCTGTATTAGGGTTGCGAACTTTCTTTTTGAAGGAGAATACGACTCTGTATTAGGGTCGCGGACTTTCTTTTTGAAGGAGAATACGACTCTGTATTAGGATCGCGAACTTTCTTTTTGAAAGAGAATACGACTCTGTATTAGGGTCGTGAACTTTCTTTTTGAAGGAGAATACGACTCTATAATAGGATCACAAACTTTCTTTTTGAATGTGAATACGACTCTGTATTACGATCACGAACTTTCCTTTTGAAGGAGAATACGGAAGGCGGTTACTTTATACGGCGTAGGAATTGAGACGTTTTTTGAGCCGCATTAAATGAAAAGGTACTCACGAGATTTGGGCCAGAGATCACGTCCATCCGAAGGCCTCAGCCGTCAAATCATCTGTTATATAATCTCGAATTCGTGGAATAGGGCATTTCTAACTTCTTTCTACGGAATTACCAATTATATCTGTGATCAGTTGAAAAAAATCTCAACAGATATAACTCAAATAAAAACTTATTTAAATTTAGAAATAAAACATAAGGCTCTTGGAGAGTCTTCCACTGCCACTGGTACACTAACCTCCACTAAGGCTCAACTTTTTCCAATCTATTGTGTTAGTATCAACATGAATTGTTTAATTACAAAGAACAAGCCCACTATGCTGCAAAAGAGTTCTTCGTGGAAGCATTTGTATAACCTATTCCAGAGCAGATGGAAGAGGAATTTCATCAGAGAATACAATACCAACAAACTCTATAGAAAGAGAAACTTTTCTTAACAATTATATCTTAAGAAAAAGCAAAATATCTATAGTACAAGATTCTCCACATTTATATTTTAATATTGACAATATACCACATACACAATTTAAAAATATATATCAGAGTGGAGTCAACATATTATTGGCCATGTTTTTATATCTCCTATAGAAATACCAAACATAGAGTTTGTATTATATGCTACAAGTAAATGGGAAGGAATTACTTGAAGCTAGCGAATAAAGCGTGGTGGGTCCTACCACGAGGGAAAAAAGAAAAATGAGAAAGACAAAAAAAGAAAGCAAAGAAAGATAGATTCCTTCTGCTTTTTAAGCAGGCATCTTATCCTCCACCACAAGATGCTTTAGAGATTGAGGTGATCGGTCACATACTCCAATAATTCTCCTCAACCACCGCACTCAGAAGACAGCTCAACCACCGCACTCAGAAGAAAGCATCTTATTTCTTTAATTATTGCACCACCAATAACAACTCGTGATGGCAATAATTCTGTAAAAGCATATTCCTTTTTAAAAAGATTTCTGTGGATCTATATCTTTTTAGTTTATAACTTCTACCACTATAAAGTATATGACCAGCCGAATGTATCATTTCCTTTTTAGGAAGAATAGCATACGGTGTTAACAGTGTAATTTTTATTCTATTATATGTTTCACAAAGTGTAAGCATATTAATATTAAAACTTTCAAAATCTGAAAGTAACCTTCAGATTCAGGGCTTGAATATATGCTTTCAACTCTTATATAGTAGAAACATTCGAGAAAGTATACATTCTACTGGATTTCTAAACAAATACAAGGAGCAAAGTCCTATAGTAAATTTGATGCAAAATCTGGATTTTGGCAAATAAAGCTAAATGATCAGACATCAAAACAATTAACAGTATTTAGTTGCCCACAAGGATATTATGAAAGGAATGTAATGCCTTTTGGATTAAAAAATGTACCACATATATTTTAAAAATGGATGAATTCCATGTTTGGACATTTACAATATGTATCTGTTTATATAGATGATATTTTAGTATTTTATAATTCATTAGAAGAATACAAAAGACATTTACTAACAGTCATTAAAATCTTATTGGATAATGGAGTGATTCTAAGTTCAAAAAAGATAGAATTATGTAAGGAAGAAATAGAGTTGTTTGGCAAACATATTAAAGAAATACTAATGCCATAAAAGAAATAGGAAAACATCCTACAAAAAAAGAAGCTTTGGGTAGCATACTAGCTTTATTTTATGCTGACCTAATAACTAAAGAATTTGTAGAAGATGATAATATTTCAGAAATGTTCTTACTCAAATTACAATTATGCAATATATATGCCTTAGAGGAATTTGTAAATACATATATCGGTCTTATTTTGAAATTGACTAAAGTAAAGATGAAATTATTCCGGATTAAAGCTTTTTTTACAAGATTGCTATGTCCATGGAATGCTTTGATAAGAAATAAGTATGATTTTAGAAGGCCAGACAATTAGAAGCAGAACTTACTATTCAAAAGATGGTAACTCTTAACCAGCAGAATAGTCCTCATTCTTCACCTGCTTTTTTGGTTAGAAACGATGCAGAAATTAAACGAGGAAAAGCTAGAATGGTAATAAACTATAGAAAGTTAAATAGTTGTACAAAGTTCGATGGGTATTTTATTCCATCAGCTGAGAGCCTATCTCCTACTGTACAAATTGATAGTCGTCTTAATAAGAACTCTGTAAATTTTTTCTATTCATGTCTGAATAAATTCAGAGGCATGTTGTTATCTTAAGTTACTGTTTATAGCTTTACTGTTATTATTTCTACTTCGTACGCATGGGGTAGGAAACGAACCAATGCTGTGCTCTACCTCTCTGAAGCAATGGTATAAGCTCGTGGTGGATAGACCAGGAGGTCGGGCCCTTGCAGTTTAACTCTACCAGAAAGCCACGGTTAGAGGTGCCATGTAGCCGGAGAGACTAGGGTAAAAAAGAAGTTAAAAATAATAATAGTTAAAGAAATAAACAATTAACACTAGATAACAACATGACCTCGCCTTTATCCAACACCATGGATAAAACTCATTTAGTCCTACTGGACAAAAACTATATTTTCCCATATAAACTTACAGGAGCACATCAAGTAGTCCATGTTCCTGATACATACCAAATGACGGAATTACCAATTAAATCTGTGATCAGTTGAAAAAATCTCAACATATATAACTCAAATAAAAACTTATTTAAATTTATAAAAAAACATGTCATTATCAGTTTCTACAAACACAAACAAATCAAGAGAAAAATTAGGCATTTGTTTAATTAGAATGTTAAAATATTCTTCCAAAACTACTATTCCTGTTGATACTAACATAGTAGATGAAAAATTCTACAGATAATTTCTTATCTTGCAGGAAAAGGAGTTAACTGGTGAAATACCCAGTTCAGAAGTTTATGACTTCTATGAAAAGCATACAACTTCTATACAATATTTTAGATCTGAAAAATATCAAGATTCTAATCAAGCGGTTAGTTTAAACCACACTGATACATAATTTTTATCAGGTGATTCTTCTGAAGAAGATGTACACCGATATTTTTCAAGCAATTCTTCGGAAGAAGATTCACACAGAAATATTAAAGTATATCATATTGGTTATGAATCTTATACTATAAATATAGAATAAGGATCCACATTGCAACTTACGATGGGGAGTTATGTTCCTCCAAACCTAAATCTAACTCAGATGGAAAAGGAAATTTTACCAGAGAATACAATACGAACAAACCCTGTAGAAAGAGAAACTTTTATTAACAATTATATCTTAAGAAAAAGCAAAAGATCTATAGTACAAGATTCTCTACATTTATATTTTAATATTGACAATATACCACATACACAATTAAAAATATATATATTAGAGTGGAGTCAATATATTATTGGCCATGTTTTTATATCTCCTATAGAAATACTAAACATAGAGTTTGTATTATATGCTACAAGTAAATGGGAAGGAATTGTTTTAGATTGGTTATCCCAATATGAAATATTCCATCCTAATACCATAAAAGAAATAGAAAAATATCCTACAAAAAAAGAAGCTTTGGGTAGCATACTAGCTTTATTTTATGCTAACCTAACAGGAGAAGAATTTGTAGAAGATGATAATATTTCAGAAATGTTCTTACTCAAATTACAATTATGCGCTATATGTGCCTTAGAGGAATTTGTAAATACATATATCGGTCTTATTTTTAAATTGACTAAAGTAGAGATGAAATTATTCTGGATTAAAATTTTTTTTGTAAAATTGCCATCTCCATGGAATGATTTGATAAGAAATAAGTATGATCAAATACGATTAAAAATTTTTGCTGGAAATGATCCAGAAAGTACACATTCTACTAGATTTCTAAAAAAATCCTGTATGGATACTATAAAAGAAGTATGTCAAAATACAAAATCTATTAAACAAATGAAAAAACAGATATTAAAGTCACAACTTCGCACATCTTGTTGTCCCATGTATGACAAAAAAATAAATACAAAATTTGGATGTCCTTCAGCATATTATTCTAGACATCAATACAACTCCAGAAAACATAAACATAGAAATAAATATTATAAATGAAAGAAATTCAGGATTACTAAAAAGAAATGGAATCCCGAATTCAAAAAGAAATACCAAAAGCATAAATCTTTTGAAAAAAGAAAATTTATAAAAAACAAAAAATTTAAAAAAGGTTGTAGATGTTTTAAATGCAATAAAGAAGGTCATTATGCTAATGAATGCCCTTTAAATATTAAAACAATAATATTAGACGACATTGAAAGTTATCATATAAATGTAGGAACTATACAAGATATACCTACTAATGTTTCTACTATATATAAAGTTGAAAGCATATATTCAAGCCCTGAATCTGAAGAGTTACTTTCAGATTTTGAAAGTTTTAATATTAATATGCTTACACTTAGTAAGACATATAATAGAATAAAAAGAACATTGTTAACACCATATGCTATTCTTCCTAAAAAGAAAGGATACATTTGGCTGGTCATATACTTTACAGAGGTAGAAGTTATAAACTAAAAGATATAGATCTACAGAAATCTTTTTAGATTTAATTATACATATACCATTTGGTTACTTTGGAATTATATATAATATCCAAAGACATGTAAAAAATAATATTTTTATTATACATGGTTTAATAGAACCAATGACTAAACTCAATGTAAGTGTACTATTTAAAAGTACAAGCCTTGAAGATAAAAACTATGTCATAGATCAAGGTGATCCGATAGGATTATTAATCTTACAAAAATATGAAGAGGATCTAAGTGACATATACAATACTCAAAAATCACCAGCTTCAAGTTCTCAAAGTGATAAAGAAAAATATTATGAATATCAAATCTATATGAATACTATTTCAGAAATACCAGAACCTTCTAGTTCAAGTATATCTAGATCTGAAATACAAAATGATAGTATACAAGATAGTATGGGTGAACATTTCGTCATCACAGATGAAGACCTTGAAAGATTAAAAGAAGCCATATCTCATATAGAGAAAAAGATGCATACCAAAAGCCACCATTTAGATCAAGATTTCTAAATACAAAAACCTATGTATTCGAAAGGATGCAAGGTAATATCGAATTAAAAGGAGATGAAGATTTTACTTCAGTAAAACTCATCAACCCACAACAAATAGATAAACTAAGAAGAAAATATCCTAAAATGAGATATCATCATATAGGATTAATTCAAATAAAAATTATTGGACTATTCCGTTCAGGAATAGATACACCAACTATGATTGCTTGTTTAGATGAAAGAATCATCAATAATCCATTAAATAGTTTAATGGGTGGTGCTAAATCATATTTAGCAAATAGAATATTCGGAGTTAATATTCATCATGACTTTTGTATAAGTCTAGATGACAAAAATATTGATAAAATATGTTCCTTATCAATAAGTTTAAAGGAAATAGAATTATTACCTGGTTCAAAAGTTTTCGGAATACAATGGAAATATTATATGGCCCTAAATGACACTTCAACTTTTAAATTTATTACACCAAATTAGTTTGTAAAACTATTTGAGGTTGGTAATGGAAAGGTTATACAACCAAGATTAGTAGATATAAGATATCTTAGATTTGATAACGATATGCAAATCTTTATTAAATTATTAAAACCGAAAATACAATTACCAGTAGAACACTTCGTAGTTTCTGGTAACACAATATCTACTACAATTGTTAATCCCATTCCGGATTCAACACCAAGAATAAGTAGAAGTATTGATTATAGATCAGTACCTTCTACATCTTATCAACATGAAACTATAAACATTGAGCCTTCTAGACGTAGTTTTATAAATATTGAACCTTCTAGACATAGTATGTCACCTATAGAATATCAAGAACCAATATAAGGCAGGACACAACATTTATTAGATAATCAAAATATCCAAGATAACGTCATAAAATTACCTTATGATTGATTTAAAGAAAAAAAAGCTTTACTTCATATTTATCTTCCTCTTACAATCAAATTTTTTGGTTCTCCAGAATTTACTATATATGTTTTAGTAGATACTGGTGCTGAAGCTAGTTTGATACAAAGTGCTTTTATACCTCCACAATATTGGATACTGTTAGATAAAAAAGGCATGCTAAATGATTTTATGGGTAGACAGCAACCCGTAACACATAAAGCCGAAGTACATATCTCTATACCTGATATAGATGGTAGTGATAATGCATATCTCTTTGAATTTGCCCTATTACCGAAAGAATTTGATTGTGATTGTATTATTGGTATGAATAATTTGCAAAATTTTCCACCTTATAACACACATTACTTTATTTTTGATGGACGAATGGTACCTCGTGTACCATTCCCTGCTCCATTTCTCCAACATTTTACGCCAGCATAACATGGTGAAGTTCATCTAATTGACTCTGCTACTACTTTTCATGATACTGCTACTGATTTTTATGATACCCATGATTGCTGCACTTTATACAATTCCTTTTCAGAATAATTTTGAAAAAATTATTCATGATATGCTTAGTCCTTTATATAGTGACAATCCATTGAAACACTTCGAAAAAGCTCCACGATATTGTACCCTAGAATTACTAGAACAATATTAGACTACAAAGATACGAGTAAATAGTATTATGGTAACTCCTTCTGATAAAGAAGAGTTTGCCCGACAAATACAAGAATTAGAAAAATTACAATTAATACAAAAGAGTTCTAGTCCTCATTCTTCACCTACTTTTTTGGTTAGAAACCATACAGAAATTAAACGAGGAATAGTAATAAACTATAGAAAGTTAAATATTTGTACAAAGTTTGATGGGTATTTTATTCCATCAGTTGAACAACTAATTAAACAAATAGAAGGAGCAAAGTACTATAGTAAATTTGATGCAAAATCTGGATTTTGGTAAATAAAGCTAAAGGATCAGACCTCAAAATAATTAACAACATTTAGTTGCCCACAAGGACATTATGAATGGAATGTAATGCCTTTTGAATTAAAAAATTCACCACATATATTGCAAAAATTGATGAATTCTATGTTTGGACAATTACAATATGTATCTGTTTATATAGATGATATTTTATTATTTTCTAATTCATTAGAAGAACACAAAAGATATTTACTAGCAGTCATTAAAATCTTATTGGATAATAAGTCCAAAAAAGATAGAATTATGCAAGGAAGAAATAGAGTTCCTTGACAAATATATTAAAAAAGGACAGATAGAGCTACAACAACATATCTACTCAAAAATAAAAGAATATCCTACTACATTTAAAACTTTAAAATAACTACAAAGTTTTCTTGGAATTTAAACTATGGTAGAAAGTTTAATCCAAATTTAACTGAGAAGGTAAAATACCTACAAGACCGGTTAACTATTGAACAAAGAAAATATAAATAAGAAACTGGTGAACAACCTTGACGATAGAATACAGATAGAATTCCAATTACACTAACACAAGAAGAAGAAAAAAAGATTGAAAAAATAAAGTCTTTAATACAAGATCAAACGATATTATATTTTCCTTCTGAAGCTGAATTAGTTATTCTTCAAACAGATGCTTCGATACTTTTTGGGCAGGTGTTTTAATTGCTCAAAAGAAAGAAATCATTGCTTATACTTTTGGCAAATTTTCTAAAGTCCAGCAAAAATATTCTACTTATGATAAAGAATTGTTTGCCATAAAATTAGCTTTGAAATCTTGACGCATTTATTTGTTAAATAGAAATTTTGTGATTGAGACTGATAATAAATCTGTTGCTCAGTTTCTCAAGAAAAAATAATAAATAATCCTGAAGAAAATCTCAGGAGGATACGTATTGCGTTATACCTGGAAATATTTAACTATGATGTCAAATATATTCTTGGTTATACTAATACAGTTGTTGATTTGTTAACTAGACCATGAACGAAGATACGCTTCAGCATATCAAAGCTATGGAGGAGCAGCTCAAGCGCCAGCAAAACTGGCAAACTGTGTATGCAACTAAGAAGTGTAAGAAGGCTCTTGGAGAGTTTTCCACTGCCATTGCTACACCAGCCTCCACCAAGGCACAACTTGTTCCAGTTGGATCTACACCAGTCCCAGCAGGAATAACCAACACCACAACAGGCCAACCAGCCTATTCCAGCCAAGGAGCCAGCCAGCAGGCAGGCAAACTAGCTATTTCCGGCCCACAAGCTGCCGTCACCGACCCACAAGCAGCCGCCTTTCCAAGTCTACAGACTGCCAAGGCATTGCCACAAAGAAGAGGACAACAACAAGTTGTATAACTTCAGAAAGCCACTCCCATGAAACCATTTGCATCAGCTGTTGTACGAGATTGGTATAATCAATCTCTCAAGACTTCGGCAGAAGAAACCTATAATCGACTAAATGGCTGTTTCAGGGCCATCCAGTCGAATGATCTCAAGTCAGCTAATTACTGGCTTACAAAAATTGAAGAGGAGCTGTTGATAGCAAGGCAACAGAGTCAGCAAGCTGCTCAACAGAAAACACAGTTTTCTGAAATTGTGCAGGAACTGTGCTAGTTTTCCTCTACTCATCGATCCGAGGCCTTAGCTCGGCGAGAAGAATGTTTCTACACTAGTTCTTCCATAGAACAAAAGAAACTTAAAGCTATTTTCAATGATTTAAGCATGGTGGACCTCGTAAGTGTTCAAATTTCAGATTTTGTGAAGCGAATTGACCTGTGCCAGGTACAAACATAGAAGACCAGACAATTAGAAGCAGATCTTACTATTCAAAGGATGGTAACTCTTAACCAGCAGAATCTTCTTCCAGATGGACAGCTTCTTGCTTTTTTCCAGAATCTTGAAGTTTCAGATTTACCACAGTTCTTCCAGACTGAAGAACCAATTTTGAACAAGTATAATCATCCAAGATTGATGGTTTACTTGAAAGATATACCCAAATATGCCAGAGCTATCAAGTTGGGTATTGTTCATATAATTTATGTTAATACTGATCATCCTGAGGAGTATACGGGATATATTCCACAGATCTACAGTGAACGAGTCAAGTCCTATGCTCGTCCCTAGCAATCAGTATTTTTTTTTCCGGATTTGGAGTATCTGGGAAGAACGAAATTATTTGAAGTTGTTTTCCTCCTACCAGATATGAGAGTTATATGACCAAAGCCAGTAGAATACCCATGTTTGGAGTACATATCCTAAAGAAAACTTTAATTACGAAGAGCAAGCCTACTATGCTGCAAAAGAGTTCTTCGTGGAAGCATTAAAAGATTCCCTTTCTACTACTCATTCTATTATAGAAGGGACTACTGTTCTTCTTTATGACCATCTATCTGCCTTTAAAACAGGTGAAGAAAAGATGCGAAAGGCAGCCCAATTTCTTCATTCAATCAACTTGGGGCGAATTGGGTCAAAAGCTAGGTTAGAGTTTTTTGATGTAGAAGACCAACCAATGGATGATAATGATAATGATGCAGAGCTGGACGATGAGATGCTCGCTCATCTTGAAGCTGGCGAATAAAGTATGGTGGGTCCTACCATGAGGAAAAAAAGATAAAGGAGAAAGACAAAAAAAGAAAGCAGAAAAAGACAGATTCCTTCTGCTTTTTAAGCAGACATCTTATCCACCACCACAAGATGCTTTCGAGATTGAGGTGACAGGTCACCTACTCCAATAACTCTCCTCAACTGCCCCACTCAGAAGATAGCTCAACCACCGCACTCAGAGGAAAGCATCTTATCTCTTCAATTACTTCCCAACTAACAACAACCCGTGATGGCAATAATTCTGTAAAAGCAGATTCTTTTTTCTAAAGGCACTTCTGCACAACTCTATAAATACCTTTTGAATGTTTGATAGAATGATATAGGAAAAATTGTATCTTTCTTTCTTCTTTCTTTCTCTGTAAATTTCTTGTGGATCTTTAAGTTTAGAAATTTTTTTTTCTGAACTTGACGGAAAATACGACTCTGTATTAGGGTCGCAAATTCTCATTTCGAAGGATAATACGACTCTGTATTAGGATCGCAAACTTTCTTTTGGAAGAAAAATATGACTCTGTATTAGGGTCATAGACTTTCTTTTTGAAGGAGAATACAACTCTGTATTAGGATCGCAAACTTTCTTTTTGAAGAAGAATACGACTCTATACTAGGATCGCGAACTTTCTTTTTGAAGGGGAATACGACTCTGTATTAGGATCGCGAAGTTTCTTTTTGAAGGTGAATACGACTCTGTATTAGGATCACGAACTTCCCTTTTGAAGGAGAATACAGAAGGCGGTTACTTTATACGGCGTAGGAATTGAGACGTTCTCTGAGCCGCATTAAATCAAAAGGTACTCATGAGATTCGGGCCTGAGATCACATCCATCCGAAGATCTCGACCGTCAAATCATCTGAGTAATCTTAGTTTCTTGGAGTAGGGCATTTCAAATTTTTTTCTGAGAAATTTGAACTCCAGGCTCCTCTTCAAGGTTTTCAAGGCTCTTCATCTTCGACCTCCCTTAACCTCCGATTTTTCTCGTAAAATATTTCTTTAGTCTGTAAAAGATGCCGAAGAAAGTTTCCTCATCTGATACTTCTGCAAGCGGTCGTCGGGACCCTCGAACCATTTCTAGTTCCAAGTGGTTCGGCAGGAACCCTTGGTTGGAAGTAATTCTCTAGCTTTACATTAAAAGGCAATTCTTTTAATAGAAAGTCCCTTTTTTTTTGTTTTGATCCCAAAGCTTTCTTTGCAGTTGATTATGCTTTAAACCCCTGGCCGAAAGACCATTACTTTGGTTTTTCAGGCGGCTATGATGGAAAGAGGGAGTTTAGGTTCGGCCAAACTTTTCTAGGTTGCACCGCCTCCGGTGGCCAAGAAAGGGAAAACAAAATTCTCAATCCTACTCATCCGATATTGCAAGAACTGATGACCACTGCTCCTTTCGAAGGGGACAATCGAATTTTGTTGAACAAGCCTGCCTTCTTATTTGGTGATCACTTCTCGGCACCCGACGATGGTCTGGATGACGGAGATTACAAATGGCTTCGCCAAGTTAACGGTCGTAACTTGTTTCTTCCCAATATGGAGAGATCTTACCCATTTCTATTTTTTCAATCTCTTTCAATTCCTAGACAAATGGATTGGCATTTAAATTGACCGCAAGATGGTGTCTTGTTGGGAGCATTCAATGTACAAGGTGCTTTCCCTCGTTGTACTGGTAAGCATTTTTGCGGATTGTTCCCAGGGTCTTTCAAATAGGATTTTCCTATAGGTAAAACACCTATAGTTGCCCAGACTTTCCTGCACCAGTTTATCAATGCACAAGAGGAATTTCTAGTTCAAGACTTTCGTCCTCCTAGATGGGTCCACTACTCTTCGAAAGGAGAGTGGGCAATCTTGACTGACTTTTTTCTGAGAGCTTTCAGAGATCAGCTCCAGCATGCAAACCTTTACCGCGCCATTAGGGTGGTTCAGCACGGCATTCCTGCTAGCCGATTCCATTTCTTTTCTTTGTTGGAATTGTACAATCCTGATACTTGTACAGTCTTCTCCCCCACGGCGAATTGGGTTTCGCCCTGCATGAGATGTATGAAATCTCAGGGTTACCTATGGGAGACATCACATATGAAGAGTATGTCTCTACCGGGGAAGAGCTTCATTTGTTGAAAACTCAAGACTCTATGGTCTATGACACTTATTGGGAATTCCTTTGCCACTATCACATTTGTACTAGTATGTCTGGCACTCGCAGTGTAAAGCAAAAGAAGTGGCTGCAGTATCTTCTTCCGAATTTTTCAAAGAATAAACCCAATTTTACCCGTCTCCCTCCGGTTTCTGAAAAGGAGGTCGAGAGAAGGATTGCTAACTTTGGGACGATGCTTATGTTGCCGAATCTGACGAGAACGTCTTCAAAACTGGAATGTCATTTGAAAGCTTTCACTACCAAGCTCTTCAATCTGTATCTGATCCAGCTTTTCTGGCAGGTTATTTGATGCTTTGATTGAATAAATGTGTGATTCCTTCACAGGATACTATACCCATCAGAGCGATATACTCGGTCGTCTTGCTCACGTTTGGTCGGCGGCTCAACTTATTGCCCGCGATGGTGTGCAGTATCCAAAGCGGATAGAGGAAGCTGGCTGATAAGTTCTGTAATGTCAAGAAGGAGCAAAATAGCAGATGAGAGTTGATCACTAAGACTCCCAATCTGTGTGTGGAGTTTCCTTATACTTATTTGATGGCATGGTTGGTCTTGCACTACCCCACCCTAATGAGTCCTACTGATTCGCACGTTGATTTGAGTGCTCCCAAAGTACAACATTATAAGAGATCGCAGTGGAAAGGGGGCTATATGGCTGCAATTCGCAAGACTCTTCGCTATCACGCGAACTTTGAGTTGTTCAAATGTTTTCCCTACTTTCCAAATGTTGGATATGGAGAGGAATTTGCGGACGTTGCTGATGTTGACAAATTTACCGTTTTGTCCCCAGGATGCTTCTGGTGGCTAATAAATATCTGTCCAGGGCATCTGGTTCTCCATTTGGTGAACCACTATTATATAGAGCCTTATTATCCGAGTCGCTTTGCTTGACAGTTCGGGTACGATCAGCTCTACGATTGTGTTGGATTTTAGTTTTGCTGGAAATTTGCTTGAAGGAGCTCGGGCTTAGTTCCACTTCATCGCGGGTGGTACTCAAGCCAAATTCGATCTTCCCCTCAAGACTCCGAACTTGTATATTTGTTTTGGTTTTTTCAAATGGTATGCGGATGCTAACTCCACCCCTCAGAATTTTAACACCAAACTTACTGGCCTGAAAGATATTAGAGCATGGTACGCTTAGAAAAAGGAGGCTGGCAGCATGAAGGTGGCTGGAATGGAGGACTTCAGAGCAGAATGTGGTTCGGATGAATTGGAACCAACAGCCCAACAGGGGGAGGAAGGTAATAACGCGGTGATCCCATCTACCCAACTTGTTTCCCTTGATATTTCCAACGCCGAAGGAAGCTTCTCCTTAGCCGAAATCTACTCCAAAGAAGCTTTTATACAAACGGAATAGATTGAGACGTCTCAGTGACTTGCCTACCACTCCGCAAGATGTATCATCTGAAGTTGGTTCAGCTTTGGAAACAGTTGTAGAGAAACCAGAGGAAGATGAGGATGACTCGGCTCTAATTCTTCGTTCTTCCAAGAAATGTCGAAGTCTAGGGCCTGTCTTCCGTAATGACTCTGCATTGGTGGCTGCTCCTTCCTCTTCTGCTCTTCCTGCACAAGAAGATTCTGCATCTCCCGCTCGCCAGACTATTGTTAGTGATGAAGTGGCTGCTCTTTCTGCTACTACACAAGAAGAGTCAGCATCCCCCGCTCATCAAATTGCTATCGAGGATGAACTGGCTGCCCCTTCTTCTACTACATAAGAGGGTTCTGCGACCCTCACTCATCCTCCAATCAGAACACCAGTTGTGATGTAACATGGATAGTTCAACGCAATTTGTCTAAGACTAATATTTCTTCAAAAACTTGTCATTAATTGGCATCATGATCTTATCACCATTCGATTTTGCCAACCGATATCAATGACAAAGGGCCCCTCCCATTTTGGCTGGAATTTTTCTTTAGGCTTTTGACTAGTTATGATCGATCTTCTTACTGAAAGGACCAAATCACCCTTTTTAAAAGTTCTTCATTTGGCCTTTTAGTTAAAAGTCCTGGAGGTCCGCGTCTGGTATAGTTCAATACTCCGTTGAGCTTCCAACCGCTTATCATCCAGGACTTCTAATTCTTGGAGCCATCGCTGATGCTATTCTTTTTGCGTCATCCTAGTCGTTAGTGCGACTCGCAATGATGGAATCTGAATTTCCAAAGGTAGGACCGCTTCTGACCCATACACTAAAGAAAAGGGTGTGGCGTTGGTGGGGGGTTCGGACCGTAGTGCGATACGCCCACAGACATTCCTCGAGTTTTTGATCCCAGTCTCTTTGATTGGATGAGACAAACTTTTTGAGGAGTTTTACTACAGTTTTGTTAAAAGCTTCTGCTAGACAATTGGCTGCCGGGTAATATGGCGAGGAAGCTACATCTTCGATCCTGTATTTGTTGCAGAATCTGAAAAATACTTGGTTCACGAACTGAGGCCCATTGTCATGAATGATTCTCTTGGGCACTCCAAAGCGGTAGAGCACAATGTGTTTAATGAACATGACCACATCCGATGACTTTACCTTGGTTAGGGAAATGGCTTCAGTCCATTTCGAGAAGTAATCTATTATAGCTAGAATGAATCGGTGTCCTCTCGTTGATAGCGGAGAAATTAGCCTGACAATGTCCATTCCCCATTGCTCAAACGGCCACGATGTAGCCGTTGAGTGGAGATATTCTAGAGCTTGATGTATAAAGTCTGCATGTATCTGACAGGCTTTACACTTCTTGGTGTAGTTAACCGCTTCTGTCATCATTTTAGGCCAGTAATAACCCATTCTTCGGATTCTATCCCAAAGTTTTGGCCCTAGTTGGTGTGCTCTGCAAATGCCAGCATGAGCTTTTTCAAGTACTTTTCGGGCTTCTCGGTTAGAGAGACAACGAAGTAAGATTCCGTTATAAGATTTCCTGTACAATGTCTAGAGCTCAGCGTTATAATAGAATCGAATAGCTCTTCTTTGGATTGCTCTGGCTTCTTCTGGATCTTCGGGCCATATGCCATAAAGGACGTAATCTATGTAAGGGAATCGCCAATCCCTTGGTTCTAGATTTGACTCGAAAACACCAGTCTCGTCTTCCTATTGCTTTCTCAATTCCTCTTTGAGTTCGTCCTTTGGACAGAATAATTCTCTGCTTCCTACCGTAATTTGCTTTTTAGCATGTTTGGGCAAAGCCAGTGTAGCAGCTAAGGAAGCTAGTGAATCTGCATAGTTATTCCAATGGCGCTTTACGTGGCTGAAATAGAAACCATCAAAACTATCAACTATATTAATTACTACGTGATAATACGGCGAAAGGTCTTCATGTTTGACTTCATATTCCCCTTTAACTTGGTTTACGACAAGTTGAGAATCCCCATATGCTTCCAAATATTTGACCCCCGATTGTTTAGCTATCTTTAAGCCGATTAGGAGGGCATTATACTCCGCAACATTGTTGGAGCACGGTTTGTTAATGAGTAAGCTCGAGGAATGATGCGGTTGTAAGGAGAGACGAAAACAACTCCTACCCCGCTATCATTTTTCCCTCGGATCCCATTTGGGAGGCGCCATCAAAGAAAAGATGCCATACATCTTTCGTGACGATATTTGTCTCCTGAAACTCTTGCGAGATACCTTCTTTTAGAATCGGACCCCATTCACCCAACTCTCCAGGAATTTCTTCGAACAATATCGAGGATGCCGGGATTGGGTGCTCGGCTAGGAAATCAGTTACGGCCGTCTCTTAATAGATTTTTGCGGGACAAAATGCATATCATATTGTGATAACAAAATAGCCCAATTGGATAGCCTTGAATTCAACGACCCAGATTTAGTCATTAGTATTCTTAGGGGGTTAACTCTCGATATAACGTGAATGGTTTGTCCAACTAAATAGTATCGTATTTTCTGTACTGCAAACACTAAAGCTAAACATTCCTTCTCCACTGGGTTATATCGGTGTTCCACCCCGATCATCATTCTGCTAAGGTAATAAATAGTTTGTTCGTGATCCGACTCATTTTTTTGTGCTAACAAAGCTCCCAAGGGGTGGTCCATAGCCCTCACATATAGCAGGAAATGTATTTTCGAGACTGGGCCTACGAGCACAGGTGGTTTCGTGAGGTCCTGTTTGACCTCTTCGAAAGCCTTTTGACATGCATCAACCCAAACAAATGACACTCCTTTCCTCATTAATCTGGTAAAGGGCTGATATTTAATAGACAAATTTGATATGAATCTACAGATGTATGCCAACCTACCTTGCAGTTCTCTTAATTCTTTCAGATTGCGGGGAGGTGACATATCTTGGATTGCCTTAATTTTGTCCTGGTCGAGGTAAATTCCTTTGGAAGTTACCACGAAGCCGAGGAACTTTCTACTAGAGACTCCCAGAAAAGATTTAGTTGGATTCATTTTGAGCTAGTGTTTCCTCATGAGGTCAAACACTGTCTTCAAATCTTGCAGGTGATCACTCTTATTCTTGCTTTTAATTGCTAGATCATCTACGTAGCATTCCACTGTCTTTCGCAGATGCAATTGGAATATTACGTTCATAGCACGTTGATACGTGGCACCAGCATTCTTTAGGCCGAATGGCATGACCGTATAGCAGTATACTCCAAGCGGTGTTCTGAAGGATGTATATTTCGCATCATCAGGGTACATCTTTATCTGATTATACCCTAAGAATCTATCCATGAATGTCATATATTCGTACCCACAAGTATTATCTATCATAACATCTGTGATGGGTAACGAAAATTCATCCTTAGGGCAAGCTTCATTCAAATCCCTGAAATCAATACAAACCCGAATTTTTTCGTTCTTCTTGGTTACAAGAACTATATTCGCGACCCAATCAAGGTGTTGTTCCTCACGAATAAAGCCTGACTCGATCATCTTTTTAATTTCAATCTCAATAGCTTCCATGATCTCTGGACGGAATTTTTATTGCTATTGCTTTACTGGCTTAGCATTTGGTCGGATGTTCAGTTTGTGAACCATGACACTTGGGTTTAATCCTGGCATCTCTTCATAACTCCAGGCAAAAATGTCGATGTACTCGCGAATGAGGAATATCAATTCCTCTTTCTCCTCTGGGGATAGGTTCTCACTTATAAGTATGGGTTTAAGATTCTTTTCATCACCCATAATATTTGGATTACTTTATCTTTGGTCGGAGGCTCGCGGTGTTCAAACTGATTTTCCCACTTCGCGTTAAGGTGCTTGGCCCAGGAGTCATCTTTTATCGGCGAAGCTTCACCTAGGTCTTCGCTTTCTTGGATCGCGGAGGCCATGTTCACAGACACTTCACGGAAGATCATGCTGACACTGACATCTAAATCCCAGCAGGACTATTCTGGCGAATGGTCGAATTGTCCTTCTTTAGTTCTCTCACTTGAGGAACCTTTGGGAGTGGTAAAAAAATCCCAACCCCCTGCCGGCCCAACCCCTTGCCGGTCTTCTGATAATAATCTGGCATTTTCCCCTCTGGGACAAAGGGTCAGAGATTTGGTCTCCTTCCCCTTCCGAAATTCAAACCCCTGACTTTGGCTAGGTTATATTCCATTTTCTTTATTAGTTTATGAGAATTTTTATCTTAGTGGAAGAACTCGGGGTTTCCTTGTTCTTCTTCAGAATCTAAACATTTCTTTTTTCTTTTGTTACTTGCCTTTCTGAATATTATGGATTTCTGAGTTCCGTCCTTGGGAGGAATCTCAAAATGGCCTTGTCGGTATTTTCATTGTCATCACTCAGTTCGTGAAAGGACGATTGGATAGGTGCTTGGAAAGAAGCTAGAGAGCATATTTTATCTAAACAATCGTTGAACGCGTCAGTGCTAGTACATGAGGGTTCAGAATCAACACCAGAAGAATAAGCAAACTCTAAGTTTTCATTTATCATCCATTCACCATCAAAGTGAACGGTGTTATTAACATCAAGGCCTTCAAGGCTTATCACAATGGGCTCACCGTCCCAAATTACATCATCGGATTCTGAATTTTCGGATCCTGATTCTGTATCGGCTTCATCACTGCTATCAGAGACATATGGAGCGGGCTGATCTGAGGCATCGAATGTATCTTGATATAACAATGTGTCGGTAAAGTAGTTTTTGACTCCTTTAAAGGGTTGCTTTTCCGCGACCAGAGTCTTTACGTTCCCGTCTTTATCCGCATATTTCATGCATTGATGTAGTGTGGATGGAACAATGAGGTTGTTATGGATCCAGGGTCTCCCCATTAGCAGATTGTAAGACGTGTCAGTATCTATCACATAGCACGTGACTTCTGTCTTCAGATCATCGATTTGGCATTTAAGCTTTATCTTGCCCAACGGCCTACTACCATTGGCATTGAATCCAAAGATAGTAGTATTGGTTGCCGCTAATCTACTTATCGGGACTCCAAGATACCGTAGCATCCTCCATGACATGATGCTTAAGGCTGAGCCTGAATCAACCTGAGTGTGATCAATCTCTGCTGACTCTATGTATCCTTTGTAATAAAAAGGACGGTGATGCTTATTGCTTCTAACTTGCATGTCTTCCGGAGAGAAAGTGATGCAAGGGATGTTTTTACTAGAGGTCTGGTGACATGTCGCGCAGAAAGATTCCTCTTTCTCAACCGTTTCTGGTATTTGCGCCAGGAATACCTCTGAATCTTGCAAAGCTTCTCTCATAGCTTTTCTAGTTGATTTAGAAAGTTTCAGGAGCTCATACAAGGTGATTCTTGTGGGGATATTGGCTAACTGCGCTAAGATGTCGAATTAAAATGACTTCTGTAAATCTTCCGTAGGCTCTTTCCCTTTTTTCTTCAGAGCTTTGTCAAACTTAAGCTCTTTTTGTTTGTTCTTCTCTAGAAGTGGCTGGGATTCCTCGGCCTGCCCATAATTCTTTAAGTACTCTTTTCCCAAACAGGTTCCAAAGGGAGGTTGATCCGCGTTAGCCACCAGAGAGTCTCTAATTTCTTCTTCTGAATTCATTAGAGTAGGAATGTCCTTGTCATCTTCGAGAATTATGGAGACGACATTAGAAGTAAGGATCTTCCCTTTTTGCTTCTTTCTGGATGAATAGGCAGTCAATTGTTCATCATTAAGAAGATTTGAATGTACCCACATCCCTCTATCAGTTTTGAAGGGGGATAATCCTTTCTTCTACTGTTGATGCGGATCGAAATTCACAATCTGCATGGTGCCTCTAGGAATGGGTTGCACTCCATCTTCAACTGTTGACTCTATCCAGTTAGGTGCTTTACCGAACTTGAAAGTCACCATGTTCGCGGTCACCTTTTTTAGTGTTCTTAAAGCTTGAAGACCTTGGCGTCCACTAAAACTTGAATTTTATCCTTGAGAATATAACAATTCTGAGTAGGGTGGTTAATAATCCTATAGTAGACACAATAATTAGGATCATTAATTCTTCCTGCTTCTTCAGGACGTTTAGACTCTGCCAGCTTCAGCATCTTCTTAGTCATGAGGAGCTCATCTTTGAAAGAATATTGCTTTTGTGGCACACGCGACTGAGGAGGGAGTTTTGGAGAAGACTTTGTGGGCTGCGGAGTATCAGCCACCATTGTTTCCTTCCACTTATATCCTTTGGATCGAGGCCTATGGTTGTTGTCGTTATTTTGCTCTGTTTCTCCTCACCTCCTTCTTCTTCAAGCCTTTGTGCTATTTCTTTAGCCTCTTCAGCTTGTAGAGCGAGATCCTTCCAGATCGAGGATTTCACGGCTCCGATTCTGGCTAGAACCTTAGTCGAGAGATTTTGTTGACTGGTTTCTACCAAAGTCTTCTCTGGCATCCCATGTGGACATCTGAGAGAATCATTTCTGAACCTTTTAATAAAGTCCCGAGCTGACTCCCCCTTCTTCTGTTTAGTGGCTAGAAGCACCGGCATCGATACCTCCATATCATCTTCGTAAAACCTTGTCAGGAAGGCCTTCTCCATGTCATTCCATGAATTGATGGTTCCCAGCTTTAACCTTCGGAACCAGTCAAATGCTAGTCCTGCCAAGGTACTAACAAATACTCGCATAATGATGGGGTCATTTCTAGCTATATGCCCAATTTGTGAATTGAAATAGTAAAGGTGCTGATTAGACGACCTTTTACCATCGAATGATTTGAGCTTCAATGTTTTGTAACTCTCTGGGAATGGCATGCTCTCCCATTCTACCGGATATGGGCTTACAACGCCCAACTTTTGCAAATCACTCTTATGCATGAGAGTATTTAGTTGATTTTGGAAACTCTCCATCCAGATGGCATTCGCATTCCCTTCCTGATGTGTGGAGCGATTGTCGTCATCTTCATGATGCTCTTCTTCTTCTTCATTCGCGTGAAGAGTGTGGCCTTCTTCTTCTGCCCTCTTTCCCTTGTCAGTTTTTGGGTCATGGGGTGGCGTCTCTGAAGATGCATTCTTCATTCTTGTCTTTTCCAATTCCAGCAAAACATGCAACAAGTCTTTAATCTCGCTGATGACATTCTGCTGTTGTTGGATGCTCTTATCTTGTTCGTCCATCCTCTGCATGAATTCCTCTGGGGTACTGTTCTGGGCCATGTACGCAGAAGCGGAGTCTTCCAGGAATGAATCGGACGTTTGCGACTCGACCATAATAGATTTGGTCGTGTCTTCCTCTTTGGAGGAGACTCCGGCCATTTGTCTATAATTGATCGGGATTGCCACTCCACTTTTGAGTCGAGTGTTTTGGAAAACTCCTTGCTCTTCATTGAGCACGTTCTTCGGGCCTGAAGAGTGTTCCGAGTTGGAAGCATCTCCCTCAAAGACCTTCTTCGTCTTCTTCTTCTTCTTTTCCCCGAAACTTATGTTGGATGATACTTCGGGATATTCGGGCTCATAGGATTCGAGCCTGTTACGTCGTCTCCTTTTTGATGGTTGGGATGAGGATGTTGATGATGTTGATAGTCGATAAAAAATTGACTGCCTAGGATGGGCTAAACAATGACAGTGTAATAGCACTGCATTGATCAGCCGTTCGCAATGGCAGTGAGATGCGTGGGATTCTTCTCTCTTTCTGTTTAGAAGTTTCCAAAGATCTCTTGCATTGAAACTCTTGGTGGTGGTGTCATCTTTGAAAGATAGCCTTGGGACAAGAGTTCTTGTTTCGTCAAAGGCTCTTGAAACAAGTCTCACCCTAGCTGGAACAGTGGGTGGGATAGTTTTAGCCTTTGAGATAGGCTCTTTTCCGGTCGCACGCTCTCTGCGAGTCTGAGGTTCGCGTGCTGCTTCCATTGCGCGATCATGCTTTCCCCCCGATGTTCGAGGGACGCGAATGTAGATTCTGCCTTTGTAATCATAAATAAACTTGGCAGATTTATTCCATTTCCTATAGGAAACGCAAGTAAAACCTCCCGCATCTTGATTCCCTGTAATCTCGCATTTTGGCTTCCATACTTGTACAGTAGGCCTTCGCGATGATGAGTTGGTGGTTTCCTGTTGCTGCGTGGTCCTGCGAAGGGCACGAGCTCTGCTTCTTCTTAGGTTCCTTCTCATTATACGAGTGAGAGGAGCCTCCTTCCCCGCGTCATAGTCCTGCGGAGTAGGTAATGGTCGTTTCCCCTTATTGAAGTGGGGATCCTGATCCATTTTGCTAGGGAGATCAGGAGTCTTAACCAGAACTGGCTCAAAGCCCAATGTTGGTAAAGAGGAGGATTTCAGACAAGTTTGGTCTACTGAATCCTTTGCCTGAGTTACCGCTCTTGAAGTCTCCTTGGAGGCTGATCCTTTGGAGATCTTATGGCATCCCCGTAAGGAAGTAGGGCTCTTGGAGCTGGAAGAAAGGAATTCTTCATACTTTTCCTGGTCAACCTCGATGGTGAGCGAATTGACCAGGCTGCCAATCGGAATGTTGTCGGATTGAGCTACTACCAGATCACCGAAGGTAATGGCAGTCTCTAGCAGAGTCGCCAATCTTCTGTTCGCTATAAAATTGTAAATGATTCTCTATTGAGCTATTTCAATAAAAGATTACAATTTCAACGATTTTCCGTTTACAGAAAATGAGGAAAATCAAATTCCTCTTTGTTTAAAGCCGGGTTCTGTGGTAGCTGTGGAGGACAATCTTACTCTCCATTGACACTCCTCACAAACTCTTTCAATTGGCAAAAAGGCTCTGAAATTTTAATCACAAAGGATAGTTTAAGAAAAAGATGATCGATTCCTTCTTTTTCTGTATTCCTGCTTTTTATAGGGGTTTCAAGGCAATGTCCCCATCTCATTCATTCAACCGTTAGCTCCACTACTTAAGTAGTGCCATCATATTTGTTAGGCAGTTACCTCCACGATATAAATAATGCCCCCATACTCGTTCGGCAGTTGGCTCCAAGATCCGAGGTGGCAACTTTCCTTATTCGAGTCGGGTGACTTTGTATTAAACCCCTCTCCGAAAGCTATGGATGGCATAGTGAATCTCAAACTTTAGATTTGCGGATCTGTTCTCTCATAGCTGGGTCGTGAACCTTTGGATTTTAAATTCGCGGATCTGCTGAGTCGCGGACCTTAACCCTGAACTCGCGATTCTGCCTTGTTTTGACAGGTGACTCCAGAATTTTTCGCCAACACCTCGTACTTGAATAATCTTGGTGCCATTTCTCTGCAAATCGAACACCTCAATCTCCTTCATGCACGAACGGTTGATTGTTTCTGTCGAAAGACAATCTTTCTTTCATTGCCATGGATTAATAAATATTACAATGAAAATATCCAACTTACAATGAAGAAGAAAACAAAGAAACAAACGAGAGAGACTTATAAATCACGTCTATTTCTTTTATAAATGTTCGTGGGCTCTAAAATGGCTATGAAGTGTCGCCCTTGTGCTCCGTTGATGATCTAACACCCAAAATCAATCTTGAACGTCGAAAATAGCTTTTGGATGGCGACCTCTCACTACTGGATGATGGCTCTACAGAATATAATCTGATCTCCAATCTCTCCTTCCAACCTGTACACGAGGCTTTTTTGCTCCGTGTGGCTTTTTTGCTTCCTTCTCAATTTTTTCCGCCTGCAAGACCCCCACCAAAGTTTTTAAAATCTTGTTTATTGATATTAAACAAGTTTTGAAATAGTTTGTACTTCAAATTCTTGAGTTTCTATTATTCAAGCTTCTTTAGAATCTAATTACACGGGACTAATAGCCTTACTCAAAATAGTCTCACGGAGAAATAGTAACTGCCCCTTTTTGGCGCCCTCTTTTCCTTTAAATACACTCGTTTCTTTCTTTCCTTCATTTTTCCAAGAAAAACCCACTCTCCCCTTTTGACTTTTCTTGGGTTCCTCTCAAATTTCTTCGAATTTCTTTGTCAAATCTTCGTCATATGGTGCCCAAGAAGTCTCTTGCAAGTCGTAGTAGTGCCGTCTCCGCTGCACGCCCACCGGTCGCCAGCATTAGATGAGTTCCTCCCATTTTTAGAGGTAAAACCCTCTCCAAATCTCATTTCCTTCTTTATTTTGAGTAAAATTTTAATATGAGGCCTTTATGGAGGATTTTAGCCATAATTTTGTGAGAAAGCCAGAGTTTAGAATAACAGATCGCCACCGGTGGTGTTGGAAGCCGCTGACGGCAGATTTGTTGTCTCGGGTTGGACGTGAGGCCGCAGCCTCGCATGTGCGAAGCTGCTGCCTTGCACAACGCGAGGCTGTTACCTCGCGTGTCGTGAGGCTGCAGTATCGCATGGTGTTAGCCTCGCGTTTGCCTCCTTTTTGCTGCAATTGCTCCATATTTCTTTAGAGAATTTTTCTTCAGATTTTCTTGATAATTCTTCTGACTCCTTCTTTGCTTCTTTGGCAGTGAATTGCACCGCTTCTATGTCGAAACACCATCATTTCAGTTTCTGAGGGGATCCCGATGGTAGGATCCAACCTGGGTTCCGTGGTCCTATACCCACATTTACTCCAAGTAGCAGTGATGATCGCAGAGATAGACTATCTAGCTGTAGTTCATCCACTTTGTGGGAATTGATAAGTGACGCCCCACTCGAATGTGCAGACAGAGAAGAACTCAAGAAGCCAATTTTTCTTTTTGGCGATTAGATACCCGTCTCGGAGGAGCTGCTTTATGGAGATGAATGCAAATGACTCCATGAAGTAGGTGATAAGCAGATGTTCCTCCCAGATATGGTGAGGAGTTGCTCTTTGATTTATCTCCAAAATATCTCTGTACCCCACCAAATGGAGTGGAATCTTACCAAGAATCAAGACAGCATCCCCATTAGCAACTTTGGTAGCCAGGGTTGGCCCTGGTAGGCTCGTTACTGGCTTATTGTTGGGTAGAGTAGGGAAGGATTTTCCTCTTGGAGAATCTCCTAAACTAGCAGGTACTTTTCTTAATGATTTCCTGACGACGAAGGGGCAATACCACTCCCACAACTTCCGCACTCTCGGATGGATCCATTCTACGAACATGACGTGGTAGAGCAGGATGATCAGCTTTGTCCTTGCTGAATTTGAGGTGACACTAAAAGATATTGGTCTGTATGAGGCTATTCGAAATATGCAGTATGGTCTTCCACACAGTGTCTACAACCTGTACAACATTTTGGAGATATATAACCCCAAATTAGGGACATTTTTCACTCCTGTCAGCGAGCTTGGCCTTACTCTTCATGAAATGTTTGAAGTCTCTTTATTATCGATGGGAGAGTTACCATATGTAAAGATAATTCCAACAACACAAAAATTACAATGGTTGAAGAAGTAGGACCCCCAAGTGTACGAGACTTATTGGGAGGTGATGTGCCATTATTGCATTTGTCAGGATGTTTCTGGAATCAGGAACCAAGGTATTAGCGAGAAGTTATGGGCTAACAACTTGTTTCAGGATGTTAATCATGCAGAGGTCTCAGTGACAAATTTAGATCCTCTCAGTCGATCCGATGTTGAAACTCAGATATTTCACTTGGGTGCCACCTCCTACACAACATAATCAACTGAAGACGTGTTTAAAGCAGGCACGAGCGTCCAAAGTTTTTATTATGAAGCACCGACACTTATTTCTGACAGAGGGCTGATAGTAGGCTTTCTCATGCTCTGTAATACCCCAATATTCGAGCTACCTGTATTTTTATTTTGAGTCCGATCGTGCTGATTAAGATTACTGAAGTTAATTTTGGACACCGAAATAAACTTCGGTGGATGTAACTTAAAATCCGCAACCCCAATTGACATTTGATATTAGCGATAATTAGATTTCTAATATTTAGAATTTTTTAAAATTTTCTTTACAAGGCCGAAAAATACTCCCAAATTGCTAATTTAATAATATTAAAATTATCCTTCTAATTACTTTGAAATTTCAGTTCATTTATTCCGGATATCGAATTGACAAGTGGATAATTTTGTAGTATTCCTCTCATTGAATACTATATCCTGCATAAATTTGGTAGCATTTGAAAAATGTTTACCGGAGCCGTAAATAATAAAATATTAAATAAATTAGAAACTACTTTGTACACACCTATTTCTAAATAAATTTCTAAGGGCACACCCTAAAAAGAGTGTCGGTCTGAGCTGTCAAATGGGGATTTAATGTGGCAAGCTATGACTTTAGGTGGCGAATGGAGATGCAAGCAATTTTGTTTAAATTACGAAGTTACCCTTAAATTATTTTTCCCTCTACAAAACTCCACTTTACTCTCTTCTTCCCTGTCTTTCGGCCAAACAAAGCAGCAAAGAAAAAAAGGGGAGAAAAAGAAAAAAAAGAAGAAGAAAGAAAATCAAACCAAACTAAGGATTCGAACTGAAGATTCGAGATCAAGCCGAGGCAAGTAACACTGCTATATTTTTCATTTATTTCTTTATTTAATTTTTATTTAATTTATATTTTTCATTTATTTAATTTGTATTTAATTTGTATTTGTATACGTGATTTATTTTGCAAAAATACTTGGTTCACATTTTGATCTATCGATTGATATTGAAAACTGAACCAGATTAGTTGGTCAATTTCGATATATATAAATATAGTGATAATAGCTTATTTTTGAAATAAAAAATTATGTGTGTGCATCCATGAAACAACAGTTTCAAGCCCATGCAAAAAAAAAATAAAAATAAAAATAAAACTGCATGTGTGTGTGAAATATTTTATCTGGATGAGCACCTGTCACAAGAAATAAATTACAAGGAACAAATTGATTTGAATATATATGAAGCACTTGATATTTCAAATAAAATATTTATCTTAATAATATATTATTTGACAACATCTGAAAAATATCTTAACAATATATTTATATGTGAAGCATTTGACATTTTAAACTTGACACATCCTGGCGGTGTGTCAGGTTTATTTCAAATACTTAATATTTATCTTAATAATATATATGAAGCACTTGCTACATGTTAATTGATAATAAGAACCTAATAATATTCAAGTACAATTTATTGATTACAGTATATATAAGCACATATTTGCATGGGCTTTATAAATTTTGACAATGTACTTTATTAATTCAAATACACGCGATGACGTGATAATTCGTTACTATTATAAATTGTAACGTTTGCATTTATTAATATTATAAATAATGAACATAATTTTGACATGCTGGATACACGATGACATGATTATTCATGGGAGCATGATGATAAATTTATTATATCTTGTTTACATAGAAATAAACTATCCTCATGATACGTGTGTACATGATCTTGAATCTTGATTCTTGAATTCTTGTTTCTCTTGACAAGCCACGTGTTTTCATTAATTCTTGTTTATCATGCATTATTGACATAGAGATTGGAAAAACTACATGATGGATAAGAACTGTATTGTACAAGGATTTTGTTGGCCAAATTCTTGATTGAAG
Organism: Dracaena cambodiana; assembly: GCA_036321105.1. Taxonomy (NCBI): domain Eukaryota; kingdom Viridiplantae; phylum Streptophyta; class Magnoliopsida; order Asparagales; family Asparagaceae; genus Dracaena; species Dracaena cambodiana. Next base: position 25,221,523 of record JAYEPQ010000017.1, read on the forward strand.
TGCTGAGGATTTTTACTGTAGCAGTACCGGGTGGTATTGGACCACCGTCTGATACATGAGTCACCATAAGGGTGATTTCCATTACTACTTCACAGTACGGTGTTTGACTTAAACATCTAGCGGTGTGTCATGGTTCAGCGCCATGTGTTTGAGGTCCGGTCCCGGGTATGCACGGGCACTTGTACAATACGAAAAACTGCATGCTATCTTATCTGTTATTTAGTTTCAAATGCTAACACGGACTTGACCTAGACTTGACATCTTTACAAGATATTCATCTTTACATGATAATCACATGTTATTTGCAGATGACATATATAATCTTACTGTTATATTTTTTATTATTCAGGTGACTATTCAACACGATCAAGAATTAATTGCATTTTATCTGTTTATTAAGGGATATCCCCAATGAAAGCATTTTATTCATTTGTATACTTTCATCTTTAGTACTGTAATAGTACACATATTTTTTTCCTTGTGTTACTTTCTTGGTTTAATCCCCTGGGTTTTGAACCCAGGTTTAGAAGGCGAAGAAGGAGACCCAAACCCAATTGAAACCCGTACTTCATTGACTAGACCGAGTGACAATAGGCAAGTGAAGTACCCTCTGGAGAACCTTTGTATATTTTGTTTATATTTCCTTTTGTCTGGTCACTGCCTTTCTCTTTGGTTCTTTTGTGTTTACATTTAAAGCAGTGTGCCATTTTATGTAATATACTTTAGTATAAACGAGTTCCTTTCAGTTTCAGACGTGTTATTTATCCATCTGATTGTGGCAGTAGTTACGGTTATTCCAAGATCCTCTATTGGGTTGTCTAGTGCAAATATTAAGTAGCGTCCCCTATTTTGAGAAGCAACTGAAAAATGGGGGAGTTACATGCTCTGGGTGAAGCATTTCAATATCCCATCTCTTTCTCATGAAACTATTGCTATTGAGGTTGTGTATCCTGCTGTCCTTCTAGCTCACGAGAAACCCTTTGGAGTTTTGCCAGCAATGGTGTGTAAGATTTAGAGCGGTCTTCGGGGACTTGCAACTGAATTTTTCCCAGGGAGCAACAACAAGAACAAGAAGACTAAGAGTGCTGATTCAAAAGCTGAAGCATCAACTCCCAACCCAAGAGTGGAGTTGCCTTACACCTATCTCATGGCATGGTTTGTGATGCACTATCCGAGTCTGATGACTTCGTCTCCTGAAGATAGTATCAGGGGCTCATTCATTTAGAGGTATGAGAGCTGTGAGTGGAGGAAGCAGTGCATGCATGCCACTCGGACGATGATGTGCATTCACTAGAACTATTATATCTATTGTTAATTTTCTAACTTCTTCGGAGGAGCTTATGGAGAAGAATTTTGGGATACCATTGATCCTGACAGCTACACCACTCTTACTTCTGGTTGCTTCTAGTGGTTGATCAACATTAGGCCAGAGTATTTGCTATATCGTCAAAGGTCGATTTGCTTCCTCGAGCCATACTTCCCTAACCAATTCGCTCACCAGTTTGGGTACTCACAACTCTATGTTGGTAACCCCAACACTTCATTGCATTCTTGTAGTAATTTGTTTGAGGGTGCCAGAAGGTGGTATCACTTTTCTGTTGGCTGTACGGGAGCCCACTTTGCTTTGCCTCGGAAGACTTCCAATCTTTACATGTCGCTCGGATTATGCTCTTGGTACCATAGCGTCAACTCTACGGCCACCTCTTTTCTGACCAACCATTCATGTATGAAGGAAATTGAGGCATTCTATTCTCAAAAGAAGGGTGCCAAAGTCATCCGAGTACGAGGTATGGATGAGATTCTTTTAGTTGATAATGATGATGACAACATTGTTGTTGGGACTGCATCTACAGCATCTGCTCCAGTTGATGTGCCCGTTCCAGGAGATGCTCCAGTTCAGGCTATTGTACCAGCTCATGCTGATGTTCCTATACCAGATAATGTGCCCACATATGCTAACGTGAGCACACCATCTGATGCTCTACCCTGACCTGTTACACGCGGTCAAAGGGATGCGCCTGTTAGGAGAGACTATGAGGCTGTGGCCAAACGCATCAGGATGGCGGGTTCCCGTGGTTATACTTGCCCGGTAAAAAAAGCCTCGTCGTTCTCTTACTATTGAGCTGGCCACGGAGTTGACCTCTCATTAGCGTGCCTCAGAGGTTGCTGGGGGTGCTACATAGATTTCTGCGCCTGTTGTGACCAGTGACAAAGCCGCTCCTGATGTTGCTGCGCCTGCAGCATCCACTCATGATGTTGCTTCTGATGCTGCTGTGCCTACGACAGCCATTCATGAGGTCGCTCCCAATATTGTTGCACATGCGGAGGTCATTCCGAAGATCGTTTCTGAAGCTTTTCCTACAACTTCAGAACCAGATGTTATTGTCGTGGCTGGCTTGGGCACTAGTACTATTCCCTCACCACCGATTATGATGCCTAGGATGGCAACTCCACCTCGCAGTCTGACAACCGGATTGGTGTTTTTTCGTAAGTTTCTACCCCCAATACTTTATTTTCTACCTTTTCTGTTTTTCATCTTCATGTAATGGATGGTATTTCAGGTGTTGGCTCACTACGACCTCGTTCTGCTTCTGATCAATCGCTCTCATCTAAGCGAGTTGACTATTCAGGCACTCGTACTGATGGCGGGGGTGATGGTGGCGATACATGTGATCTGGATGCCTATGAGGAGAATTATTTTGCTCCTTCTCCTGACATAAGTAAGCATAGTCACCTCCGCCCTGAGGAACTAGAGACATTCGCTTCCGAAGGTATCCCTCCTCCGGCTACTTCGACTGGCATTGCAGGTATTCCTTTATATATAGTCCTCATCAATGACTTACGTTCTGCTGTATCTTTATTGCTAATTTATTATGCTTATTTTGCAGATTCTAGCATTCAGTTGCGAAATTTACTAGCCGCTATTGTCACCACTCTACCTCTGCCTGCAATGACAGGGGTGGGGGCCATGCTACCTCGTCGTCTGCCAATCCTGGTACAGAGCCCTCGACTAGGGTGCCTCCTATATCTGAGCCATCGTTTATGTTTTACTTTGAGGGAGAAAAATCTAGCACTGGGAGCATCTTTGAGGAGAGTCCTCCTTCAGAGTCGACTCCCATCACTCCTATTATCATAACTTTAGAGAGTCTTCCACCCAAGATTCTAGAATTAGCTCATCCATTGTTGCAATCATTGGCGCTGCACCTCACGGCTATCTTGATTGGTGAAGTTTCTCCTAGCATCGTGACACCCACTACGACCCCCACTCCAAAATCGGTTCCAACTTCAACACAAGTAGTTCCTGACGATGATCCTCTTGAAGAGTTTTTTTCAGTATAGTTTTATGGACTTCATGCACTTGTTATGGTAGTGTGTGTCCATGTTCTTGGATAGTCGTCGTTCGATTGATCTTGGGAGTCTAATGTTGTTGAGCTATTTGGCCAATATTGAGAACATCGGGGGAATAGAACGAGCTGCTCCTTATCGGGCTCGCCTGACTGCTTTAGATGAGCAAGTTCAATCATTGGAGAGCCTTCGATGAGTTGATGTTGCTATCATAATAGAGATCGAAGTTGCCCATTGGAGAGCAGAGCTGTTTGCATGGTAAGAAGATTTCCACTGCCAAGAAGAAGTCTAGCCCACTGAAATTAGTAATCTTTAGGCAAATCAAGAGGCTATTACTAGAGAGATAGAATTGGTGAGGTTCGAGCTGGACACCCATCAGGTTGCCATAGACCGTGCTTGTGAGACAATTACCAAAGCCCAAGCTATTCTTGCGACCGCTCAGGTGAAGTAGGATGAAGTGCTGAAGAGGCATGATGAACTTGTTCTTTACCACAGCCGGCTTCAACAAGAGGTCGACATGCGGAGCAGGGCAATCGAGGATGCTAGAGTGCATACTTCTCACCAGCTAGTCACCAATGAAGATGAATTACGCTGTCAAGTGCTATCCACTATAGAAAAAATCTAGCAAGCAGTTCTTGAAGAGGCATAGTCAAGTTTAAGAGCTTTATGCAACCCTTAAATCTTTCATCGACTCTTTGTTTTTCTTCTTTTCAAACAATAAGATTGTTTGTACTGCCTTACTTTCTTCCATTGTTTTGTCAATAAACAAGTAATTTTGCTTCAATGTGTTGCTTTGCTCACTGTTCTGGAGATACTGTTTTATCATTTTTGCTGAAATCCTAGAGAATTTCGGATAGATCTTTTGGGTCTTGATATATGATACTGCTTCCATAGCCACACTTTATTTCTCTTTTTTTGAAAAAAAAGTCTCATCTAGGGAATAGATAGAGTCGAGGTAGTACATATTGGAAATATGGGATTGTGAATTTTGGACGATAGAGTTGCAGAAGGTGGAACTTATCATGGAAATGGTGGGACCATAACAAGTTTAATTTTGGAATTTGTAATGAGATTGACTTGCCTGGAAAATAGATAGTCTCAGGGTGATTCGCCTAGATAACAGACATAATCGACTTGAGATTTGTGGCTGACTCGCATGGAAATCATACAGAGCCGGGGTGATTCGCCTGGATAGTAGACAGAATCGATTTGAGAGTTGTGGTTGACTGGCATGGAAAGTATACAGAGCTGGGGATGATTCATCTGGAAAGCAAACATAATTGATGATCGGGTCAGGATCATAGGTTGATTCACCTGTAAAGCAGACAGAGCCGGTGACCAGATCAGGATCACAGATTAACTCTCATGGAAAGCATACAGAGCAAGGATGATTTGCGTGAAAAGCAGATAGAATTAATGATCTTGTTAGGATCATGGGTTAACTTCCTTGGAAAGCAGACAGAGTCGGTGATCGGGTCAGGATCACGAATTGATTCGTATGGAAAGCATTTAGAGCCAGGATGATTTGCCTGGAAAGTAGACATAATCGATGATCGGGTTAGGATCATGGGTCGACTCGCCTGGAAAGCAGACATAGCCGGTGATCGGGTCAGGATCACGGATTGACTCTCAAGGAAATCATACAGAGGCAGGATGATTCACCTAAAAAGCAGATATAATCGATGATCGGGTCAGAATTATGGGTTGACTCGCCTAGAAAGCAGACAGAGCCGATGATCGGGTCAGGATCACGGATTGACTCGCATGGAAAGCATATAGAGCCAGGATGATTTGCCTGAAAAGCAGACAGAATCGATGATCGGGTCAGGATCATAGTAATAATTTTTTTCTAATGTGGGTGAGAGAATTAAGTCTCGCTGCCAAAGGTAAGATCTTAACTTGACAGGCTTGCGACGAAGGTCATTTTTATGGGTGAGATGAATCAATTCTTTCTGTCAGAGGTAAGAGCTTAACTAGGTCCACGGAATTTTTAGCAAACCCCCATCTATCAACAAATTTGTTATGCCTTTACCAATTGCCGTTTGCGTTGGGCTAGCCATGCTATTTTACTCAGCATGATGAGTTATTGAGGGTTTTATTTGGACTTAAATGCTAAACGTTCCCTCTTTCATTATCTTCTGGCTTCGGGCCATTTAATTCCATACACTTACCCCTAGTATGGTAGGGTTGGTGAGGAAGGTATCCTCTTTCCATTGCTCTAATGGCATTTGGGCAGCGAGATTTTTTTTGAAGAAGAGAGTGACTATATGTAGTATCTCTTCAAGAATTTTCTATTGATAGGCATCATAATCTTCTCCCCATCTTGGTTGATCAGTCCATAGGCTCCATTTGAGTAGGCAGTTTCTACTATAAATGGGTATTATCACTTGGGCTCAAATTTTCCTTTAGTTTTGTGGGTCATTATCATTGGTCTTTTAACAGGTTAAGACCAAATCTCCTTCCTTGAAGGCTCTTTGCTTGACTTTCTTATTGAAAGCCCTCGAGATCCAAGCTTAATATAACTCTATTTGTTGTTGCATCTTCAAATGCTTTTCATCTAGTGCTTCGAGGTCTCACAATCGCCGCTGGTGTTGTTCTTCTGTCATCATCTCTATAGCTAATGCGACTTGTAGAGATGGTATTTGTATTTCAAGTGGCAAAATTGCTTCACATCCGTAAACTAAAGAGAATGGTGTAGTTTTTGACGGAGTTCGGACTATGGTTCGATAAACCCACAATCATTCTCCTAGCTTGTCATCCCAGTCTCATTTACTGAAGGATACAAATATTTGAAGCAGCTTGATGATAGTTTTATTGAAGGCCTCCGCTAGCCCATTTGCTGCCAGATTATAAGGTGTTGATGCGATGTTCTGGATTCTAAACTTATCACAGAATTGCGTGAATTCTTGGCTAGCAAACTAAGGACCATTATTGTGAATAATCCACCTGGATACACCAAAGCAGTATATCACGTGGTTCTTAATGAATTTGATGACGTCTGTTGTCTTCACCTCCCTCATAGGGACGGCTTCCGCCCACTTAGAAAAGTAGTTGGTTATGGTAAGTATAAACCTATGCCCTCTAGATGAAGGCGGGATAATTGGATCAATGACGTCCATGCCCCAGGCTTCACAGGGCCAGCTAGCGATGGAATTATACAGGTATTCTGGCAGTTGATGAATGAAATTAGCATGTATTTGGCAAACATGGCAGCACTTTGCAAAGTTCACGGTATCTGCGATCATTTTTGGTCAAAAATAGCCAAGTCTTCTTAAACGGTCCCACAATTTTGGTCCAAGCTGATGGGCCCCGTAAGTACCACTGTGTGCTTCATGGATTACTTTGTCAGCCTCTTTCATCAAAAGGCAACGTAGTAGAATGCCTTCATATGACTTTCGGTACAATGTATGTGACATTGCATCGTAAAAGTATCTAGAAATCTTCTTTTTAATCGAAGCCACTTCTTTGATAATCGAAGCCGCTTCTTTGGGTTTTTCATGGAGGATTTCATGTAGTGCATAGTTAATAAAAGGAAAGTGCCAATCACTAGGTTCGAGATCCAAACTCACTTGGCATACCTCTTCTTTCTCAAATAGCGCCTTTGGATGCACGAGATCCCGACCCCTGATTGAGATTTGTTTACTCATTCTGGGTGGCACAGCTAAAGTTGCGGTCAAGGACGCAAGTGCATCTCCATACACGTTCTCATGTCTGGGAACAGGATTAATGTTGAATCTTTCGAATTTGTCGGCTAACTTGATTGCAGTCTCCAGATAAGGGATGAGGTCATTATACTTCACCTCATATTCTCCCATCATTTGGTTGACGATAAGCTTGGAGTCTCCATTTGCTTTGAGGTGCTTCACCCCTAGTCGCCGAGCCAATTTGAGGCCAACAATGAGTGCATTATATTATGCGATGTTGTTCGTGCACAATTCAGTGAGCGAATAAACCCTAGGTATCACATGCTTGTGGGGATTTATTAGTATGACCCCCACTCCGGCTGCGGTCCTCCTTACTGCTCCATTGAAAAAGAGTTGCCAGGTTTGTTCATCATTGACCATATTAACTTGAGCATTTTCATTAGTGACGTTATTGTGGAGTTTTGGATGCTCCACTATAGGGTGTTCTGTTAAAAAGTCTGCTATCACCTGTCCTTTTACGGCCTTCTGAGGGCGAAGTATATATCGTACGGTGATAGGAGTAGTGCCCATTTTGCTAATCTCTCATTGAGCACACCCGATCTTGTCATGAGCAACTTCAATGGGTTGACCCGAGAGATGACATAAATTGTCTTCACAGCTATGTAGTGTCGCATTTTCTAAATTGCAAATACTAAAGCTAAACATTATTTCTCGATCCGGTTATATCTGTGCTCTGCACTGATCATGGTGCGGCTTAGATAATAAATGGCCTGCTCTTGGCCTAGTTCATTATATTGTGCTAACAATACTCCAAGGGCATGATCCATCGATTCCACATAGATGAGGAATGGCTTCCTTGGCACCGGGGCTGCTAGAACAGGTGGGTTGTTCATGTACCTCTTTATATCATCGAAGGCCTGCTGACATGCTTCATCCCATATGAATGTCACCCCCTTCTTCATGAGCCTTGAAAATAGTTGGCATTGTCCTTACAAGTTGGCGATAAACCATCGAATATAAGCCAATCTCCCGTGCAACTCACTAAGTTCTTTTAGGTTACGAGGTGACTGCATTTCTTGGATCACCTTAATTTTATTGGGATCGAGATGGATTCCTTTTGAGGTTACAATGAATCCTAGGAACTTGCCATGAGATACCCCCGGGAAGGATTTGATGGGGTTCATCTTTAGTTGGTGCTTCCTCATGAGGTCAAATATGGTCCTTAAGTCATTTAAGTGATCGTCCTTTTTCATGCTTTTAACTGCCAAATCATCCACATAGTATTCAACAATCTTCCTTAGATGTTATCAGAAGATGACGCTCAATGCCCTTTGGTAGGTTGCACCGGTGTTCTTTAGTCCGAAGGGTATTACTGTATAACAGTATATCGCTAAGGGAGTTCTAAAAGCCATATGCCTTTCATACTTGGGGTGCATCTTGATCCGATTAAACCAGAAGAAACCATCCATAAAGGGCATTCTCTCATAGCCGCATATATTATCTATCATGACATCGGTTATGGGCAGTGGAAATTTATCTTTGGGACAAGCAGTGTTAAGATCTCAAAAATCTATGCATATTTGGATCTTACCATTCTTCTTTAACACGGGGACAATATTTGCCACCCAATCGGGATGTTGTTCCTTAATGACAAATTCCGAATCCACAAGTTTCTTGACTTCAGCCTTTATTGCTTCCATCAGTTCAGGGCGAAGGCACTTCTGTTGTTGTTTTACTAGCTTTGCTCCTAGTTTGATAGTAAGTTGGTGGACCATGACTTCCGGAACTAGACCCGGCATGTCATCATAATTCTGCACGAAGACATCTATATACTCTTTTATTAGAGCTAATAAATCTTCTTTTTCAGATTAAGGTAAGCTCTTGCTTATGAAGATGGGCTTCGGATGCTCCTCCATTCCCATATTGACTGGATTTCTTTGTCTTCAGTGGTGGTTCACGTTGCTCATACCGCATGTCCCATTGGCCTTCTATCTGTTGGACCCATGGATCGTCTAATGAGAGAGACAGATCCTCTTCTTTTGCATTAAAGATTGCAGAAGCCATATTCGACAGAAGAACCTAGAATATGACTCCAGTACTTATATCAGAATCTGAATCTTATAGCCATATTGCCTTTTAAGCTGGCTGGATACTTCCATTCTGATTCCGAGAGCATAACATAACCCAACCCCCTACGGGTCTTGTAGTAATAATCAGGACCTTTGCCTTTCGGTACAAATGAAGCGGGAGATTCCTTCTTCCTTTTATGAAGTTTAACCCTTAGTTGGATGTTAAATCATAACCCATCTTTCTCATCATCCGATGGGAATTTGGTTCATAGAGTTCAAACTGAGGTGATGGCTGGTCATCACTATCATCTTCGAGATTTAGGTCAGGCCTCGACTCAACTCTTCCAAATACTATGGAGTGTTGGTCTAGCCTTCGAGGAGGCACCTCAAAAATAGTACCGTTTGGTCAGCTATCTTCGGATGTGTAGCGAGTGACGACTGTATCATTAAATGATAGGCAGTCAAAATCTCTAATTCAGACAAGATATCTACTTCTATACTTGTGCAAGAGGGCACAAAATCTAAAGTAACAGCAGGCAAGTAAGCAAATTCTAAGTTGTCATTAATGACCCATTCGCCCACCTCATCAATGGCACTAAGTACATCCAGATTGTCTAAATTAATTACAATTGGATTTATTTTGAATTCAAAATCGACGTCTTCGCCAAGCTCGGGCTCCGTATCTACCTTGTTGTCGCTATCATAACCTCCTTTTGCTGGCTTATCGGAAGTTCCATGTGCTGCCTAGTATAGCATAACATCCGTGAAGTAGTTTTTCAATCCCTTAAATGGTTACTTGTCTGCTATAAGTATATGCACTTCACCATCTCCATCGGTATACTTTATACATTGATGGACTATGGATGGGACCACCATATAGGCATGAATCCAGGGACGCCCGATCAGGTCTGCGTCGATGACGTAATACGTAACTTCAGACTTTAAATCTCCAATTTGACATCGGAATCGTATCTTTCCTAATGGATAACTGCCATTGATGTTAAACCCTTGGATGGTGGTATTGGTAGGTGATGAGTATCATATATTGTATTTTTTCTCCCATATTTTATCTATTTTGGTATATAAATAAATGCTATACGGGTATTTTTAGTGTTCTTTCCAGGTAATCCGATTCATACAAGGAGACGGCATGAAGTCAGAGTTGGAGTAGGAAATCAAAGTCCGAAAACTTTCTTAAGTGGGTAAGACTACGAGACTACGATACTAAAGAGAGTAAAAGTTTAATACAGTCATTAAAATAAACTCAAAAGGAGAAATTACATGAGGGAAAGAAAAATAAGGAATTAATTAGTTATTTTTACCGCTAATTAGCGGTATTACCGATAATTAGCGGCCCAAAGTGGGCCCCAATATCATAGTTTCTTCCCGTGGCTTCTTTGTAATCTTGTAGTTTCACAATTGTATTAGAATTGGGTTTGGTTTTCCGAAGCCTATAAATTGGCCGTGTCTTTGTATTTTTGAAAAATCCGGTAAGTTTTGTACTCGTTTTAAATTAATAAAATTAGGGTTTTGCTGAAAGGGTAGTGGCCACAACACCGTGCTCCAGAGATAAGCCATTGTTTTTAGATCTTTACTTACTTTCTAGATAGAGTTAATTGCTTTATAGTTTATATTTTATTGCTTTTTAATTAGGGTTAACCATATTCATGAATAGAAACTTGATTTTGCTTACTAGAATTATGTGTAACTAGTTTTCTTTAGCCCTAGGATGTAGATGAAGTTAGATTAATAGATCTAATATGGATTTATCTTATCTTCTTCCTAAAAAGAAATAAAGTTACAATTTTTCTATAAATAAATAAAATATAGAGTTCCTAAATCATAATTCTTTGATAGATTATGCTTAATTAATATTTTGATAATCTTTACTTAGATGAGATTTGGAATTCATATTCTTGTTTCAAGAATCATTAACAAGATTTTTCTATAAATAAATTGAATTGAATAGACTTGTAAATCTGATTTCTTTGATAGGTTATACTTGAATTAGGTTTCTTGATAGCCTATGCTTAGATTAGGGTTTGAAGTTTATTTTTTTTCTTTAGCTTATAAAATTTTCTACTTGATATAATTTGTTTTTAAGAAAGGTGTTATCTTTGATGGTCTATACTTACACATCACTTGATAGGTCATACTTAGAGATACTTAATTAAAATCAAATTAAAAAGATCATCTTTTTAATATGTTACTTAACCGGGCACAATTAAAAGTTTGGAAGAAAGAGATAATTCATTGTTAGGATATTATTCTAATAGATTCGAAATCCTAGGCTAATCTCTAGAATTTAAAACTCATCCTTCCAACTTAGAATTCTTTGTTAATCCACTAGAACTAAAGACATAGTAAGAATCGCAAAACACCTGAGATCTCTATGGGACGACTTGTTAAGCACTACAACTGATACTGTGCGCTTGCAGTAAATTATCACTTCAAGATTTTGGCGCCGTTACCGGGGATCGACGGTGTTTTTCTTGTTTCTTCTAAAGTTTTACTGGTTAATAGTGTGTGTTGAGTGTGCAGGGACCAGATATTACAGATACCGGAAGATAAAACAAATTAGGGAAGCCCTAGAACTGCGTAGTAGAAACTAGAGAGTCAAACTCTCTAGTTTGACCGCCAATTAGCGGCTTGAGCCGTTATTTAGCGGCTCTAGAGGTATCTTTTGAACCAAACTTTTCTCCAGTTCTGTATTTTTGGTCCTTGGTTCTGTAAAAAAAATAGAAATTTAGGAATAGTAGGAATCACATTTTTATTTGATTATATCTATTCCACCGTTTTTATCTCCACCACACCCAACTTCTTGCATTAGTTTAGGAATTTCACGTGTATACTCACGGTCGTTGGTTCATGCCACATTAGACCCGTGATCAATTTGGTCGACTTGTGAGATCAGTTTGTTCATGGGAGACAAGATGGACCAACCGATTCCGATCCTTCAGGATCGATGTTACCCGTTGCGCACATCACTTCCATCATACATAAAACTTCCACACGCAGAGGGTAATCACTATGAATTGAAGCCGCAGTAAATCAGTATGCTTCCTAAATTTACTGGTTCTAATTTAGAGGATACATATCTCTTTATCAGTGAATTTCAGGAAGTATGCGTGATGATAAAGCTGCAGCACTTATAGGAGGACGCAATTAAGCTCTGCTTCATTCCCTTTGCACTCAAGGATAATGCCAAGAAGTGGTTGTACAATATGCCTACTGATTCAATTACTACTTGGGATGAATTCGTTGCAGTATTTCTCAAGAAGTATTATCCCATGCATAAGATGACAAGAATTAGAAATCAAATCAATCAATTCCGTCAAGTACCGGAAGAACCCTTCTGGAAATACTTGGAACGGTTTAAGAATTTTTAGCTCAATGCCCCCACCATGTGATAGAAAAGTGGCGGTTGTGTCAAATCGTGTACGAAGGACTCGATTACACATCCAAAACTTTTCTTGAGTCCATGTGTCAGGGGGAGTTTATGAGGAAAAACGAGGATGAAGCATGGGACTTTCTTGAGGACCTATCGTGGAAGACTATGCAGTGGGAGAGTCCCACTGAGAAGCCCAGTACATCAACTTATGTGCATAAGGGTGGGATCCATAGCATCAAAAGCTCTATAACTGCCGAAGCTAAGATTTCAGCCTTATGAGAAAAATTGAGGCATTGGAGACTACTCGTGCTCCACAGGTAGATCAGGTAAATCAAATACAAGTTCCCACATGCTTTAATTGCGGAACTCCGAATCATGTAATGGAGGAGTGTCCATTATTAATGAATCACATATGTCCCACACTTGAGCAGGCTAACGCCTTGTATCAACAACCCATGAATAATCCTTACGCTCTAACATACAATCCTAGCTGGTGGAACCATCCAAATCTATCATGGAGTCAAGGGCAATATCATGGGGGCCCTAACCCTAACATGCAACTTTCAGCCAATGGTCAGTTCTCAAGACCAAATGTGGGTGCTTATCAACACCCAAATGCATCAAATTACGGGAACAACCAGAATAGACCACCTGCACAAAACTACTCACATCCACAACAGGGGTCTAATAATGAACAAGAAAAGCGACTTCAATCACTTGAGAAGCACGTTGAAAATCTTCTCAAGTTTCATTCCAAGTTTGACACGCATATGTCCAACCTTGACACACATGCAAAATCTTGTGAAAGTGTCAATTGATTTTATTCAAAGTACAGGTAAACAACTGCTCGTGAACTCTCAATCTATTAAAAATGTAGAGCAGCAAGTTGGACAATTAGCGAGTCAGTTGAGTGAACGTGGCCAGGGTAATTTTCCAAGTCAAACCATAACGAACCCTAATGCTAGTTCCTCAAACTTCAATCAGTCGCATATCCACCAATGCAATTCCATTCACATGCTTAGATCTGGCAAGCAAGTGGACAATAATGTAGCCATGCCCCCTGATCCCAGTCCTCTATCTCGCAAGCTACATCATCTCTTCCACCCCTTTCTCCACAACCATATCCATCACCTCCATCACCGTTACATACTCATTTGGAAGAACCTGTTCCTAAGCCAAAAGCACCATATCCAAATCGGTTTAGAAAGCCTTCACCGTAAGTAGAGAAAATTCTTGAAACATTTCAGCAGGTGAAGGTTAATATTCCACTCCTTAACATTATACAACAGGTTCCTACTTATGCTAAGTTCCTCAAGAATTTGTGTACTAAGAAACGAGCAAGAAACGTTTCTGAGAAAATTTTTCTTGCTGCAAATATATCACATATCCTCTCTAACTCCTTGCCTATCAAGTATAAAGATCCAGTTTCCCTACAATCATATGCACCATTGGGAACATTACATTTGATAGGGCATTGCTTGATTTAGGGGCAAGTGTCAACTTGCTTCGTTACACTATTTATCAGGAACTTGGGTTAGAAAAACTTCAACCTACCAAGGACACATTACAGTTAGCTGACCGTTCGATTAAGAGACCACTTGGTATGGTTGAAGATGTGCTCATTAAGGTTGGCGAGTTTATCTTTCCTGTAGACTTCATTGTCTTAGAAACTGAGCCGATCTCCAATCCACAGAATCAAATTCTCGTTATCTTGGGTAGACCATTCCTTGCAACATCAAATGCATTAATTGATTGCAGGAGTGGCCGCATGAAGTTATCGTTTGGGAATATGACTATGGCATTGAACATATTTAATATGGATGAGCACACGAGCTCCCTCATTGAGGTCAACATGATTCATAGTTTGCACTCTCATTTGACCTCTTGCACTGATGGTGAACCCTCATTTGAGCAAACGTTCAAAGATGAGCTCATATTATTAGATGAATTAGCACATACTAATTCTGTATATGATGATACTTATGCAAGTGTGCCATAGAATTATGAGCAAACTTTTGAGGATTTGTTTGCAGAAAAGCTCGCATTACTTCGTAAGTTAGAAGAGCCACCACCACATTCACTTGATCATATTGCACTCTTCTCACCTCATGATATTTCTACATGTATACTTGTTACTAACGATAATTGGCAGGTTTATAATAAAGAATTCTTTAACCCAATTATTAATGCTTACATGTGGACAAAGAAAAAGCGAGGATGGCATAAGAAGCAGACAAAAAATTTCGTGACTCGTAGGAGGATGATGAGATATAATAATGCACCCACTTCACGTTTAAAATGCACACACTATGAAAGTGGGAAGCGATTGAGAGGTCGTAACCGCTTTCCATGCATTAACAGGGTAACGATATTGAGATCGTAACTTTTACGGCTCTCATTATTTTTATTTGTATAATAGTTGTTTATTTATTTTACCGCCCTTTGTTTGTGTATGAGGGCATACATGAGTTTAGGTGTGGGGGAGTGGGTTAGTATATTTTCTTTGTATTTTTCTAGGTTTTTTAGTTCTTTTTAGAATATTTATTTTATTTTTAGATTTTTGGGTTTCTTTATTTTACACTTTGGGTAGTTTTTAGGGTAAAAAACTGAAAAAAATTGAAATTTTTTATTATATGTTTTCATCAATAGATCAAACTTATTACAGATAAAGGAACAAATTTAGATTTGAAATTGGATAGGAAAGTAGATTGGATGATACACACTGAATTTTATGAAAAATATTAAAATTCAAAAAATAAATGCTGCTAACAGTAGTTTTGAGGCAAGTATACATCTATTTTTCACTTCATAATAGTTTATTAGGTTAATGACAAAAATAATAACGAATGAGTAAGTCTCCTCTCTCTAAACAAAAAAAAGTGAGAATAAAATAATGGAGTGAGCCTGGTATTAAGGCAATAGCCTCGAGAGTGATAAAATAATGGGGTGCACCTAGTATTAAAACAATAGCCTCAAGAGTGAAAAAAAAGTATGATCCAAGTAATCGGGTACTTTGCGCCTAAGTAAGCGTGAATATTCGCATGAAAGGTAAAATATTCTAAAAAAATAAAAAAGAAAAATAAAAGAGTATGAACCGAGTAATCGGGTACGTTGCGCCTAAACAAGCGTGCATATTCGCATGAAAGGTGAAATATTCTTTAAAAAAAAAAAAAAAAGAAAAAAATAGAAAAAATTGTTATGAGAGAGGAGATGAATCATGAGTTAGGGTTAGAGTCCAAAGCCGAAGTAGACTATCACACGTGCACGTAGATGTATAGGAGCCAATGTATTATCTTTTAGTGAGTATTGAAAGATAGGATTTAAATTTTTGATTAAAATAATAAGTATATCTGATATGACGCTCGATTTGAAAATTGATAATCTAAATGCGTTCTTGAGTTTGTATATTAGTGAGATTAATTGATGAAAATATTATAAAAAAGGATTTTTTTTTCTTTTGTACAAAATTTTTATTTTTCTTAATTTTTGGTTATCCTTATTTTTCTTTTCTTTATTTCTTAATTTATTTTCTTCATGAATTTTATGGGTATATTCACTGCAAACTTTCACGAGACAACACTCGCCCACTAGGGTAACCTAGGGATTTAAAGCCTTGTTTCACGTGCTAAGTGCAATTGCGATTCCTGTAAAACTGAGTTAGGATTTTTCTTTTTCTTTTTAGGATTAGGTTTTGCTCGAGGACAAGCAACAGATAGGTCTGGGGGTGTGATGAGTAACATCTTTGTATTTTTCCTCCCATATTTTATCTATTTTTGTATATAAATAAATGCTATTACGGTATTTTTAGTAGCTTTTTCAGGTAATCCGATTCATACAAGGAGACGGCATGAAGTCAGAGTTGGAGTAGGAAATCAAAGTCCGAAAAGTTTCTAATGTGGGCAAGACTACGAGACTACGATGCTGCAGAGAGTAAAAGTTCAATACATTCATCAAAAGAAACTCAAAAGGAGAAAATACGTGAGGGTAAGAAAACTCCAGAATTAATTAGTTATTTTTACCGCTAAGTAGCGGTATTACCGCTAATTAGAGGCCCAAAGTGGGCCCCAATATCCGAGTTTCCTCCCGTGGCTTCGTTGTAACCTTGTAGTTTCACAATTGTATTAGAATTGGGTTTGTTTTTCTGAAGTCTATATATTGGCCGTATCCTTGTATTCTTGAAGAATCCGGTAAGTTTTTTACTCGTTTTAAATTAATAAAATTAGGATTTTGCTGAATGGTTGGCGGCCACAACACCGTGCTCTAGAGGTAAGCCATTGTTTTTAGATCTTTACTTACTTTCTAGATAGAGTTAATTGCTTTCTAGTTTATGTTTTATTGCTTTCAAGATTAGGGTTAACCATATTCATGAATAAAAAATTGATTTTGCTTACTAGAATTATGTGTAACTAATTTTCTTTAGTCTTAGGATGTAGATGAAGTTAGGTTAATAGATCTAATATGGATTTATCTTATCTTCTTCCTAAAAAGAAATAAAGCTATGATTTTTCTATAAATAAATAAAATATAGAGTTCCTAAATTATAATTCTTTGATAGATTATGCTTAATTAATGTTTTGATAATTTATGCTTAGATGAGATTTGGAATTCATATTCTTTGTTTCAAGAATCATTAACAAGATTTTCCTATAAATAAATTGAATTGAATAGACTTGTAAATCTGATTTCTTTGATAGGTTATACTTGAATTAGGTTTCTTAATAGTCTATACTTAGATTAGTGTTTGAAGTTTTTTTTTGCTTTTGCTTATAAGATTTTCTACTTGATATAATTTGTTTTTAAGAAAGGTGTTATTTTTTATGGTTTATACTTGCACATCACTTGATAGGTCACACTTAGGGGCACTTAATTAAAATCAAATTAAAAAGATCATCATTTTAATATGTTACTTAACCGTGCACAATTAAAAAGTTAGGAAGAAAGAGATAATTCAATGTTAGGCTATTATTCTAATGGATTCGAAATCCTAGGCTAATCTCTAGAATTTAAAACTCATCATTCCAACTTAGAGTTCTTTGTTAATCCACTAGAACTATAGAAATAGTAAGAATCGCAAAACACCTAAGATCTCTATGGGATGACCTGTTAAGCGCTACAACTGACACTGTGAGTTTGCAGTAAATTATCACAGAGTCAAGCGACTAGGAGAGATGCCTAGAAATTGCATCAGCCTTCGAGAGATGATGCTAAGCGTAGAACCAGGATCAGTCAGGTTTCTGTTCACTTTGGTTGAACCGACATACCCTAAGTAATACAAAGGCTTGTTATGCTTTGGATTCTTCACCTACATGTCTTCGGGTGAGAACGTTATATATGGGATCTTCCCTGTTGTTTGATGGCCACTTGGGTAAGGTTCTCCCTCTTCGGCAGATGGTTCCACAATCTGAGCCAGGAAAGCTTCTTAAAGCTTCCCTAAGGGCATTTTTCATTGCTTTAGAGAGTTGCAGAAGCTCATAAAGGGTGATTCGAGCTGGGATATTGGCTAACAATACTAAAACATCAAATTGAAAAGGTTTTCCTGTTGCCTCATTATCCTTCTTCATACCTTTCTGATATTGAAACTCTTTTTGCTTGGCGGGTGGCGCTTCAGGTGCTTCCGCTGGCTTACTTGCCCTAGCCCTTGAGTAATCTCTTAGGTATTTCTTTTCGGACTAAGTTCTTGATGGCCGTATCTCATTCTGATGAGTGGCCATCACTGTTGCTTCCTATTCTGACTCTGTGAGCGAAGTGGTACTGGACTGATCCTTGTTTTTACGGATGTACACTACATTAGATTCCCTATTACGTGATTTATAGGTATTGGAGCTCACGCGACGATAGCACTGCGCTTCGGTCAGGGTACCTGATCCAGAGGAGAGATACTCCTCGTACTTCTACTGGTTGATCTCCACGATAAGCATATCAACAACTGATCCGATCTTTCCCACGTCAGATTGCGCCATGATCTCTTTTTCAGTTAAAGAGACGTCTCCCATTGTGGTCGCCAGTTTGTTCGTCGCAAAAATATTGCTTCCTTCTATTGAATAAATTGATTACAATGAAAGAGAACAATAGAAAAACAAACGAGAGGATTTATAATTTATCGCTCTCTTTTACAATGAATTGTGGGTTCCATGTGGTGATGGGATCTATCAAGTAGCTCCTTTTGACGATCTAACGTGGAAATCTTCTACTCGATGAAGATGATAGTCGGCCTAGCTTTTTTCTCTGCTGGTCTTGATGGATTCAAGGCTCTCACGCGTAACTTAAATTCTTCAGAAGATCCAAAAGCTCCCCCAAGGCTTTCTCAAGAGGGTATTTATAAATTTGAATCAATATAAGAGTTTCCAATCAAATAGAATTGGAAGGAAGTTTTGATTTAAATCTCTTGATTTTGAATTCTGATTGGACTCAATTCAGGTATTGGATAAGCCCAAATCTCAATCTCAATCAAATTAGAATTATTCTCATGCGGAGTTAACGCAGAGCTAAAACACCAGTCCGCATTTTAATTCAACGTGAGTCTAAATCATAGCCAAACATGGAGCTACGGAGTTAGCTCCATGTTCTGCGTGGTTATTTTCTTTTTTACTGATTTTTGAAATTTTTTAACACCAACAGAACCCCCTCCAAAGTTTTCAAAATTTCTTGAAATTTAGCAAATTTAAAAATACTTTGGATCTTCAATCTGGTTCAATATTTGAACGCGAACGCGGAGTTAATAATACAAAGTTATCCTCGCTCCTTATCTTTGTGTTTACACTCAACACGTGAAGCTTCACGCGAAGTTAATATCCTCGCGTTCTGCTTGAAACTGCTCCGATTCTCGCACCGAATACCAAGGGGCGGGATTTTTCATTTAAATAGAGTTTTCACTCTTCTTCTTCCTCACTTAGAGATTTTCAGAAATCCAAGAATTCAGAGCTCAGGCGATTGAACCCTAGTGACTGACCAGATTTTTGTCCCATTTTCGTCGATTTTCCTCTAGATTTTGAGGCAAATGGCACCCAAGAAGAACGCCTCGTCACACGCCTCCTCACCGTTGGCGGCCGGCACTAGCAGCGGCAGCAGCGGTCGTGGCAGTGGCCGCAGCAGTGGTCCAGTCTATGCCGCACCATTGGAGGTAAGAATCTCTATTTTTGGACTCTTAGGAATCATTTAGGAGTGATTTGGCTCGGTTTTGACCGGCCAATCGCCTCCTTTGCCGGCGAAATCATCGCCGTACTCCGGTCAGATGACTTGGAGAAGAAGAAGCCTCTGGTCTTCTTCTACGCGAAGCTACCATATTAGATTCGCGTGTTAGCCCTACGCGAAGTTATTTTTGACTGTCACGTTTACTACGCGAAGCTATAGATTTATTTTCGCGTTTTAGCTTCTGATGCGAAGTTATAGGTTAGCTTCGCATTTCGTCTCTTAACACGAAGTTATTCTTGAGTTTTGATTCCTACGCAAAGTTAATAATTAACTTCGTGCGAAGCTCTCCTTAGCTCCGCGTTTCTGTAGTTAGAAAATTTTTCAATTTTCTTTTGGATCTTTTTGCAGCTCTTCTAACTCTGTTTCTTCTTTTTGCAGTTAGCTATTCAGTGGATCCTCTCTCCCATAAGCACTAGTTTGTGTTTGCTGGGGGTGCAGACCTAGCAACCTAGTTTCGCATCACCACCGATCTCCCTGCCTACAAAACGGGTTTAAGAGAACACAGGGAGAAGCTGATAAGATACAGCCCTGCGACCACAAGAGAGATCATCACTAATGCTTTCTTCGAAGAGATGAACCGAGAAATACTGGAGAAGCCAGCGTTTCTCTTTGGTGACACGATGGATCACTCCGACGAAATTCTATTTGAAGAAGAGAGCAAATGGCTCTACCAGACCGATGACCTGCTAATGTTTCTGCCTGACATGGAACACAGTTATCCTCTGGTGTATTTTCAGAGACTTTCTTCCCGTCGCGAGTTAGAATGGGAACTAACTCGCAACTATGACGGGGTTGCGACCAGTAAGTTTGGTGCAAATGGGGCCTACCAGGATGGTCCCCTAAGATGCGTCACGGGACTCTTTCCTGGTCGAGTTACCAAGTAGCACCCAGTTGGGGAGGTCCCGCTTCGAGCAAAGATCTTCCTTAGTGAATTTATAGCTAAAGGTGGTCAGTACCCTGCGAAAGATTTCAGGATGCCCAGATGGATTCACTCCTCGGGCAACATGTGGTGGTTCCGGCTAGTCAAGTATGTGCTGGATACCCATGGGCAAACCCTGAAGGAGATTGGTCTATACAAGACCATTAGGAATGTCCAATTCGGGTTGCCGCAGAGGTCATACCATCTCTTCAGCCTTTTGGAGATGTACAATCTTGAAACTGGCACTTTTTTACACCAGTGGGTGAGCTAGGACTTGCTCTCCATGAGATGTACGAAGTGTCAGGTTATCCATGGGTGAAGTCCCTTATGAAGAATATATCCCTACTACCGAGGAGCTAATCATGTTAAAAACAAGGGATGAGCGCATCTTCCAAACATATTGGGAAATGGTGTGCCACTACAGCATCTGCGCCGATTTGATTGGTGTGTATAATCAGGGTATCGGCTACAAGAAATGGGCCGACTACCATTTCTTGATTCTAAAGGAGAGCTTTCCCATGGTCTATGGACTCAAGCCCGCCAGTATTGAAGAAATTAAATGGCGTGTTGCAGAGCTGGAGGCCACGACGTATAATACTGAGTCAAACGAAGGAGGGTGCAACCCTGACACAGTCTTCTAGAGCTTCCACTACCAGGCTCAGTTCCCTATTTCAGACAGGAGTTTAATTGTTGGGTTCTTGATGCTATGGCTAAAGAGGTGTGTTGTTCCCTTGTTGCCCAAGGAAGCAATTGCAATAAATGTAGTATACCCAGCCGTGCTACTGGCCTATGGACGACCCTTTGGACTCTTACTTGCCATGGTGAATAACCTGCAAAGTGGTCTCCGAGCAATATGCAATGGATTCATCCCCGTGGAGAAGGGTAAAGGGAAGGGTGTTAAAGGAAAAGCCATAAAGGAAATGGTCGTGGTGAAAACATCGAGTCCAAGGGTGGAGATGCCCTATACTTATCTGATGGCGTGGCTTGTCATGCACTGCCCCTCTTTAATGAGTACTGCAGAGTATAGCCCAATTGACAGACCATTCTTTGTGGAAATGTACGAATGCTCCACTTGGAAGAGTCACTATATGTCCATAATCGGAAGACACTCCGCCATTATCAGAATTATGAGATCTTCCGTTGTTTCCCAGATTTTCCAGGTGGAGAATATGGATCCAAGTTCAAGGACATCTTGGGACTAGACAACTTCACTAACCTATCTTCAGGGCCGTTTTGGTTGCTTTTGAACATTCGTCCTGAGCACTTGGTGTATCGATAAGACACCATGTGCTACATAGAGCCGTATATGCCAAGCCGTTTTGCTCGCCAATTCGAATACATGCAGCTTTATGTAGGGAACCCGAATAGAAGGTTGGCATATGAAGGCAACTTGTACGCGGGGGCGCGAGGCTTGTATCATTTTGTTGCCGGAGGCACTGGAGCTGAATTCACACTACCTCAGAAATCGCCAGACCTGAGCATGATGCTTAGTTATTGTACATGGTATAGCATCGCCAATGCTGATGTACCCAACTTTTCCATCAACCACATTTGTTGTATGGAGATATAGGCCTTCTACTCTCGCCGAAAAGGGGCCAAGAGAGTTAGAGTAAAAGGAATGGATGAGATCCATGACACAGCGGCCGAACCATCTAACGTAGGTGATTTAGATGATGATGATGCTGGTGGCAATGACAATACTGGCACTAGAGATGCTTCTCAACCCATTAGGATGATGGCTCTCGCCCTTGAAGCCCAACCGTAAAGCGCCGTCGGATAACTAGAGGCGAGCAGCTCGTAAAAAGAAGAAGTTAACTGAGCAGACCCTGGTGTTTCCAGAGGAAGCAGCGGTCCAATTTGCCACGGATCTTCTTGCTTAAACTCTACCGACAGCACCGGCAGAGGAAGACATGCCAGCAGAAGTTTCAAGTGCTGCTGAGGCCCTGAACCTGCCAGCTGTAGAATCTACCGAACACACTACGATGCAACCTCAAGCTAGTGAAACGCAGCTCCTCACTCAAGTCCAACTACAGGACTTGTATCTACTGGTATGGTTCTGGTCTTTAACTTTATATTTTAACTTTTTATTCTTTATATATGTGTGACACTTTTGTCTGCTTTTGAGATCCAGGTAGTCAGCTTCATTCGCCTATGAATTCAACTACCAGAGTACAGTCCGAAGAGCTGGTAGATTACTCGGGTACCACTGGCTCGGTTGGCAGACTAGATAGTTTTGCGGAGGAGTTTGGCGCAGACTACTTCACACCAATCCCTCACTCTGCTCCTACTTCAACTCTCCCAGTTAATGATCTAGGAAGTGACGACAGGACCGAGACTGCCGCTGCTATGCCAAGAGAAGCTCCTCCATCTCTAAGCCTAGCGTCTCCAAAATGGGTCGCTTGCTCCAAAGATACTTTTCCGGTTGTTGTTGTCCAGCTATATTAACGCCATCAATAGTTATGGTTGTAGGGACTCCATCTGCTCCTTCTGCTTCGGCTCGCTTATCAATGGGAGATGAAGATAATTTGAAGTTCTCCTTTGAGGTCACCTCTGCTACAGGAGGGGTTTTAGGCGGAGATACTCCATCGGAATCTACTCCTCTTGGTGAAGCCACTCGAATGACTGGCACCAGCAAAACTTCTCCTCGGGTCCCTAGTTCAGCCAGTTCCTTATTGGCTTTACTGGCCCCACATATCATGAACCTGGTGCAAGGACGAGCTTCTTCTTCAGCAACTCCTATAGAAGCCATCCTCCGTTCACATCTTCCTTAGCACTGCCTGCACTTAACCTAGACACTGCTGACTCTCTCGAGGAATTTTTCAATCACAGTGTCAATGATTTCATGCGGCTACTAAGGAGATGCATTGGGATGATTTTAGACGGAAGGGACTTCCTCGAGCTTGGACGCCCAATGTTGGCCAGTTATCTACACAACATTGAAAGGATTGGAGGACATGACCGAGCAGCTCCTTACCGAGCCTGCCTAGAACCTTTAAAAGAACAGGTGCAAATGCTGAACACACTTCGCCAAATGGATGTGGAAGCGATTACTGAAATTGAAGTGGCGCGGCTTCGAGTTGAGTTAACGGCTCGTCAGGAGGAATTGAGGCGTCAAGAGGAAGACTAGTCTCGGGAGTTAGCAGAACTTCGAGCTAGCCAAGAGTCAGTCCTCAGAGAACTAGAAATGGTAGACTTTGAGATTGAGGGGTGTCAGGCGGCCATACTCCGAGCCCGAGAGACTATCGCCAAAGCTCAGGCTGTTCTAGAAGCCAGTGAGTCTAAGTTGGGGGAGTCAATAAAGAGACGAGAGGAGTTAATCCTACAATAAGGACAACTCGAACAAGAGGGCATGGTGAGGAGCCGCTCAATTGAAGAAGCCCACCAGTCGTTGTCTCAGCAACTTGCTATAAATAACGATGACTTGCGTCGGCGAGCTCTACGTTCTGTGGAAGAAACCCGTCGTCAAGTTATCGATCAGACGGAGAACAAGCTAAAGCTTCTAGGAGAGTTTTCAACTCCCTTGTATCTTCTTTTATTTTTTTGTAATAAATTAGTCCAAAAATTCTTGAATTCTTTTATTCTTTTGCAACTTTATCCATATTCTTTCAACATTGAATAAAGATATTCTTTGATTCTTTTATCCGTTGGCTTTAACATTTACCTTGTGCAACAAATAATAATGTAGGTAATCCCAAAATTTTGGCGGCAAAACAGTCCAAGGCCCACTCGCATAACTTAGATTGTTGATGCCAGGATGATCAGGTTAGTATCATTGATTTCGGCAAAGGCGCTTAGTTGAGCATGCCTATAGTCTAGCGGAGGCGCTTAATTGCACACGCCAAGATGATCGGGTCAGGATCATCGATTTTGGCAGAGGCGCCTAATTTTCACATGCCTGTTAACTTAGTGTGAACTTGATGAGGAGTTCAAGTGCTCCCATGCGTAACTCGAACGTGGATAGTCATACTCTAAGGGATGAGAACCAGATGTGATAGGGTTTTTTTTTTTTTTTTTACACATAGTATTTCTTCAAAAAATTTTCATTAATTGCCATCATCATCATCCTATCTCCATTCTGGTTCATCAAACGATAAGCCACACTTGAGTATACCGTTTCCACTATGAATGGTCCTTCCCATTTAGGCTCAAAATTTCCCTTAGTTTTATGGGTCATAACCATTGGCTTCTTAACAGCCAGAACAAAATCCCCTTTCTTGAAGGTTCTTTGTTTAACGTTCTTGTTGAACGCTTGTGAGACTCGGGCTTGATACAACTCAATTTGTTGTTGAGCCCGGAGACGCTTTTCATCTAGCGTTTCTAGTTCCTTTAGTCTCTGTCGGTGCCGTTCTTCCATCATCATTTTTGCGGCTAACACTACTCTTAATGACGGTATTTGGATCTCCAGAGGAAAGACGGCCTCGCTCCCATATACCAAGGAGAAAGGGGTAGCTTTAGTAGGGGTACGGACCGTGGTGCGATAAGCCTACAAACACTCTCCTAACCTCTCATCCCAGTCCTGCTTGTTGGCAGAGACGAATTTTCGAAGAAGCTTAATAATGATTTTAATAAAAGCTTCAGCCAAACCTTTGGCCGCAGGGTTATATAGCATTGAAGCAATATCTTTGATTCTGAACTTGTCACAGAATCATGAAAACCCCTAGCTAATGAATTATGGTCCGTTGTCATGAATGATCCTTCAAGAGATGCCAAAGCGATTGATAACGTGATGTTTAATGAATTTAATCACGTCCGCTGTCTTTACCTCTCTCATGGGTACAGCTTCGGTCCATTTTGAATATTCGATTATTGCAAGTATAAACCGATGTCCTCTGGATGATGGGGGAGTTATTGGTCCCACAATGTCCATCCTCATGCCTCAAACGGCCAACTGGCAACAATAGTATGTAAGTATTCTGGAGGTTGATGAATGAAGTCAGCGTGCACCTAGCATGCATGGCATCGTTTAGCATATGCCATTGCATCGGTAATCATTTTTGACCAGTAATATCCCAGCCTTCTTATACGATCCCCAAGTTTTGGACTAGGTTGATGGGCTCCACATATTTTATCATGCGTTTCTTTAAGCACTTCATTGGCTTCTTCTGTTGAGATGCATCGTAGTAAGAGACCATCATTTAATTTTCTGTATAAAGTTTGAAGTGCAGGATCGTAATAAATTTTTTGAGCCTTTTTTTTTTATCGAAGTGGCCTCTTTAGGATCTCTGGCGGCATCCCATACAAGGCGTAAACCACAAATGGGAATTGCCAATCATGAGGTTCCAGAGTCAAGCCTACTTGGCATATTTCCTTGGCCTAAAGAATTGTATCAGGATGGAGAAGTTCTCTACTTCCAATCGTGATGTTTTTAGTTGATCCTAGCGGGATTGCCAATGTTGCAGTTAACGCCGCGAGAGCGTCCGCATAGACATTCTCGTGTCGAGGTATATGATTAATGTAGAACTGCTTGAAATAATTTACCAATTTAATGGCTAGTTGATGATAGGGGATGAGGGCTTCATGTTTGACTTCATACTCGCCCGTCATTTGATTGACGATGAGCTTAGAGTTTCCATATGCCTCTAAACGGTTCACCCCCAGTTGCAAGCCTATTTTCAGGCCAATAATGAGCGCATTATATTTCGCCACATTATTTGTGTAAGGCTCGGTCAATGAGTAACCAGTAGGAATTATGTGTTTGTGCGGTGATATAAGTATCACCCCCACTCCGGCAGCGGATCGTCTCGCGGCACCGTCGAAGAATATCTGCCATGGTTGTTCTTTGTTAACTGTATTGACTTCTGACGGTTGTTCTGGGATATCCTCTGATAGTTTAAAATTGGTCCAGATCGGATGGTCTGCGAGAAAGTCAGCAATCGCTTACCCTTTCATGGCTTTCTAGGGAACAAAGTGGATGTCATATGGTGATAGTAGCAATGCCCATTTTGATAATCTACCATTTAAGGACCCCGGCTTTGTCATAAGGATTTTTAGAGGGTTGACCAGGGATATGACATGGATTGTTTGCCCTAAAAGATAGTGTCGCATTTTCTGGATAGCGACCACTAGGACTAAAAATTCTTTTCAATTGGGGTATACCGATGCTCGGCTCCCATCATTGTACGACTTAAATAATAAAGAGCATGTTCATGACCATGCTCATTATATTGAGCGAGTAATGCTCCTAATGCGTGATCCATGGCCCCTACATATGTAAGGAATGGTCTTCCAGGGACGGGTGCCATGAGGACAAGAGGTTTTGTAAGATATTCCTTAAGATCATCAAATGCTTGTTGACATGCTTCGTCCCATATGAAGGAAACCCCCTTTTTCATGAGTTTAGCGAATGGTTGGCATCGTCCTGATAAATTAGAGATAAAGCGATGAATATAAGCCAACTTTCTTTGTAACCTCCTCAGTTCCTTAAGATTCCGGGGTAGCGGCATTTCATTGATCGCCTTTACTTTGTCGGGATCAAGAAAAATCCCTTTTGAGGTGACCACGAACCTGAGAAACTTTCCACTGGACACCCCCATGAAGGATTTAGAAGGATTCATCTTTAGGTGATGTTTTTGCATGAGGTTGAAGACTATCCTCTAATCCTGAAGATGGTCCTCTTTATTTTTGCTCATGACTGTCAAGTCATCTGTGTAACATTCCACAATTTTGTACAGGTGTTCTTTGAATATAACACTCATTGGGCACTGATAAGTGGTTTCGTCATTCTTTAACCTGAAGGGCATCACTGTATAACAGTATACTCCCAACGGTGTTCTGAAGGCCGTGTGCTTCTCGTCATCTGGGTGCATCTTAATCTGTTTATAACTTGAGAAGCCATCCATAAAGGACATCCTCTCGTAACCGCATGTATTATCAATCATTAAATCAGTAATCGGAAGGGGGAATTCATCCTTAGGGCATGCGGCGTTTAAGTCTTGGAAGTCAATACATATCTGGATTTTACCGTTCTTCTTGCGAACTAGCACTATATTGGCCACCCAGTCAGGATGTTGTTCTTCACGAATAAATCCTGATATTATGAGCTTGTTAACCTCGGCAACTATAGCCTCCATTAGTTTCGTAGGAAGCGCCTTTGCTGCTGTTTAACTGGCTTGGCATCTTCTCTAATATTTAATCGGTGTGTAGCAATCTGGGGATCATGCCCGGGCATATCTTTATAACTCCATGCGAACACGTCTATGTATTATTTAATAAGGGATACGAGTTCCTCTTTTTCTATGGGAGTTAGTGTGTCGCTTATAAAAATGGGTTTTGGATTCTTTTCCATTCCCATATTAACTTGTACTAATTTATCTTCTGTGGGTGGATGGCGTTGTTTAAAACGGTCATCCCAAAGAGTATCCATATGCTTAGCCCAAGACTCATTTTGAATGTCAATTGGTTCCCCATCGCTTTCGGGTGTGGCTGAAACCATATTTGCAGTTAGAGATTGAAACCAAGCACCGGTACTTAGATCAAAATCGTGATCTAATGGGTTAACATCTCTATCAGTCGAAGAGGTTTCCTCGAGTTTATTTAGTGGTGTGGAAGGAGTGGATACATACCCTAACCCCCTTCGAGTTTTATGATAGTAGTCTGGGTTTTTTCCCTCTTGATCTAAACGATGGTAAGAGAGTTTTTGTCCTTTCCCAAAATTTAATCCCGGCTTCTGCGTAAAATTATAACCCATTTTCTCCATTATCTGTTGGGATTTTCGCTCATATAGATGAAATTGAGGTGATGTTTGTTCATCACTCTCACTACTTTGCCTTTGGTTAGGTGATGCAACGACTTTACCGAAGACAATAGGTTTCTGAGATACCTGTCGAGGAGGTACTTCAAAGAACTTATCTCGTCCTTTTGTTATTCTGGACTGAGAGAGGAGGGATGACCTAATTGGCAAGTGATATACCACCAGAACTTCAAGTTCGGACAGGCCATCTGTCTCGGTAGAAGTACAAGAGGGTTCAGACTCGGCAGCGACAGCAGGCTCATAAACTAACTTTATGTTTTCATTAATAACCCACTCGTCATCAGCTACATTAGTTACATTAACACTATGAAAATCGATATTAAAATTTATACAAGGGTTTATCTCATAATCACCCCCATCATCCTCTCATGGGGATTCATATTCAGTATCCGCCTCATTGTTGTTGTCGCCGGGTTCTTCAGACTCTTTGAGTATCTCATAGGGGATCTCATGGGCCGGCTTATATAGCATGGAATCAGTGAAATAATTCTCCAACCCTTTAAATTATTGCTTGTCTGCAATTAGAGTTCGAAATTCTCCTTATTCATTGCAGTACTTCATGCACTGACGGAGAGTTGACGGGACTATCATATAAGCATGAATCCACGGTCGCTCCAACAGGATATTATAGGACGTGTCTTCGTCAATGACGTAGCACGTAACTTCTGCCTTCAAATCTCTGATCTGACACTGGAGTTGGATCTTCTTGAGGGGACAACTATCATTAGCATTGAATCCATATATCGTGGTGTTCATCGGTGTGTGGCGATGAGGTGAAATTCCCAATAACTGCATTAGTCTTCATGTAATGACACTTAGCGCAGACCCCAGATCGATTTGAATGCGCTCTATTTTCGTAGATCCGACATATCCGGTGAAATATAAAGGTCATTGTGCTTTATATTCCTCACCTTCATGTCTTCTATGGAGAAAGTTATCTGCGGGACTTGCCTCCTCACTTGATGACAGCGGGGGCAGGAATCCCGTTCCTCATCGGCTGGCTCGACAATCTGTGCCAGGAAAGATTCAAAATCTGCCAAGGCCTCCCTTAGTGCTTTTCGAGTTGATTTCGATAATTGTAGTAACTCGTAGAGTGTAACTCGAGCTGGGATTTAGCCAACTGAGCTATGATGTCAAATTTGAATGAGGCATCCTTGGCTTCTTCATCTTTCTTTAGATTCTTTTGGAAATGAAGTCCTTTTTGCTTTGCAGGCTTCGCAGGTTCCCCATATATATCTTTAGGGCCCAATCTTGTATAGTCCTTGAGATAAGCTCTGCCGGATCGTGTACCAGAAGGACCTGCCTCATTTTGGTGAGTGGCTATAATTATGGCCTCCTCTTCTGAGTCCGTCAGTGCATTCGTAACTATGTACTATACTTTAATTTTTGCGAAAATAGTATTACTAGTCCGCTTCTGTTTTTGGCTATTTGATGTAGTCCATTGTTCATCCTGTAGGAGATCAGGATGAACCCACATGACTTCCCCTCTTTGTGTCATCACAGGGGTAAGTCCTTTCTATGCCATCTCATGCGGGTCATGGTTTCTCACGACATGTTTTCCTGATGGGACCGGAGTTACTCCCGCAGGGAACTCATGGGTTCCTACAACCATGGAAGCCATATTGACGATGACTTTTTTCTGCTCCTCTTTTAGTGTTAGAACTCCGGCCTCTATCAGTGCCTAGATTCAATTCTTAAGAGGATAGCAATCGCTGGTCGGGTGTCCGATATTCTGGTTATATAAGCAGTAATTGGGGTCATTAGTTTTCCCCACATCCTCTGGCTTTCGGTTTTCTGTAAGCTTCAACATACCTTTCCTGAGGAGGAGGTAGAATAGAGTGGGTGTCTATTCTGCTTTAAAAGTATAGGTCCTTTCTTGTCGGGGCCTATTCTGACCTGCATCTTTTTGGTTTTGAGGCCTTGGATTTGGAGGATTCTTTTGCTTTGGAGCGGCATCAGACGCCATTACGTCCTTCCCCTTGCTCTTATAATTTTGCGGGTGTGGTCTATTATTTTCAGAACTTCACGTACCACAAAATTCTTCAATTCGGCGAATCAGATGCTCAGCCTGCTCTCCTTGTTTGAGCAAATCTTTTCAAGTCTTAGATTCTACGGCTCCCATTTTTAGGAGCCCGTTAGTTTTAAAGTTGTGCCTGCAAGTCTCTACTAGAGTTTCCTGGGTCATTCCGTGTTTGCAATGCATGGACTTTTCCCAGAACTTTTCTATAAAATCTTTCACTATTTCTTGTTCCCCTTGTTTTGTTGTAAGGAGGGAAGGAACCGATATTTCGGTGTTATCCTCAAAGAAATGTGCAAGAAAATTCTTTTCAACAACATACCAGGTATTAATAGTACCTGGGGGCAACTGCATAAACCACGTAAAAGCAGACCCTCGCAACGTACTCACAAATAACTTGGTCATTACTGGATCATTACCATTCAATGTCCTGCTTGAGACAGGAAGTAATATATTTGTTGACTGGGGGATCCTTTCCCATCATAGAGCTCCAACTTGAGCGGTTTATATTTTTCGGGGTATAGTGCGAAATCCCACTCAAGGGGATATGGTCTCGAAACACCCGATTCTTTCAATTCCTTCTTGTGCATTAGGGTATCAAGTTGGCTCTATAATCTTTCAATTTTTTCCTCATTAGGATCATGGAAAGAATACTTATCATCTGCATGCGTCGAATATGCCTTTTCTTCCTTATTTTCTTCAAATGGTGTTTCACCCTCCTTCTTTGGCGGCGGTTCTGAGGAAGAAGTTTTAGTTTTATCTTCGACTATTTTTTAAGTATTCTCGACTACAGAGCATCATTTTGAGATCCTCGATCGTTTTTTGTTGATCTCAGATCATCTGTTCTTGGGCCTCCAATCTTTGATCAATGTCGTTAGTTTTGTCCACCTAATGTGACGCCAACTTTTGTGGTCAGGTAGATGCCGAAAAACGAGGTGAGGCTATTGCCGAGTTATCGCTGTCGTCATCACAGGACCCTTTTAGTAGTTTCTTGTAATTACGAGGGGTAAGAGCACCTGTCTGGAGCTGGGTCAAATGATGTGGTTCATCGTCATCTGCCTCAGACCCGTCCTCCTTTTCTGTGACTTTCTTTCCCTTGCCAACCATATTGGATGTCACTGCTTTCCATTCTTTTTCTTTAACCTTTCAGAGAGTACTTTTTGTCCTCTTCGCAGGGTTTATGTCTGACTCGGTTAATCGGTCGAATACCGACACCCTTTTCTTATTGCAGCAATAATTATTTAGTATAGCAGATAGGGGCAGATAGGGTCCGGTTGTCATAAGCTGCTCATAGTGGCAGATAGGGTCCGGTTGGACTTGATTTATACTCCTCTTCATTGTTAAGTATTCTCTAAGGTTGGTGACCTTGGATGCATAATCGTGTGGCCCACCTAGTTGTTGAGAGGGTCCAGGGGCCCACTGAAGTTTCTCAGAGTCATTGACGTCAAGTTTTTATCCAATGATGTGATTATCAGCCTTGATTTTATATTCAGGCTGTTCTACGCGAAGCTGGTTGTTAGCTTCGCGTTTTAAAGGATTTTCGCGAAGCTAAGAAATAGCTTCGCGTTTTACACTAGCCTCGCGTTTTACGCTGGCAAGGCGTTTCTGAAGAAATTCATCTTCTGCTTTTTGCTTAGCCTTGCATGGAAAATCACACGCTGGCTTCGCCTTGCATTTTACGCAAGAATCCTTGGCTTCGCGATTAACGCTAGGCTCAAGTTTGTGGTTAATAACCTCGCGTGGAAAATCACACGCGTATTTCTCTTTGTGATTAATGCAATTAAGTTTGCAATTTACGCGATAGTAAGAAGTTTTTCGATTAACGTAAGTTTCACTGGCTTCGTGTTTTATGCTAAGCTCAGTTTTATCCTCGCGTGGAAAATCACACGCTGGCTTGGCCATAAGTTCGCGTTTAACATGATCTTGACTGGTCTTACGATTAACGCAAGCCAGTTCGCGGGGTGCAATAGCCTCGCACTCTGCCACTTCGTTAGCCTCGCATTTAACGCAGGCTTTGAGGGCTCTCCGCCTTACTCAACAATTTTGATTGCGGAGTTGAGTTTTGGTCAAACCAGTTTCTAGGCCTTCTTCGACAGTAAGGAGATCTTCCTCTACTAGGGTTTTCTGCCTAAACAATGGCTCCATAGCCGTGGACTCCAAGGGTCCCCCTTTAACGGTAGATTCCTTATGACCCGATCTACGGGTATTGGAACTCACGCGGCGATAGCGTCGCATTTCGGTCAGGGTACCCGATCTAGAGGAGAGATACTCCTCGTACTTCTGCTGGTCGATCTCCACAATAAGCATATCAACAACGAATCCGATCTTTCCCACGTTAGATTGTGCCATAATCTCTTTTTCAGTAAAAGAGACGTCTCCCACTGTGGTCGCCAGTTTGTTCGTCGCAAAAATCTTACTTCCTTCTATTGAATAACTTGATTACAATGAAAGAGATGAATAGAAAAACAAACGAGAAGATTTATAATTTATCGCTCTCTTTTACAATGAATTGTTGGATTTATGTGGCAATGGAATATATCAAGTAGCTCCTTTTGACGATCTGACGTGAAAATCTTCTACTCGACGAAGATGACAGTCAGCCTAGCTTCTTTCTTTGCTGGTCTTGATGGATTCAAGGCTCTCACGCGTAACTTGAATTCTTCAAAAGATCCAAAAGCTCCCCCAAAGCTTCCTCAAGAGGGTATTTATAGCCTTGAATCAATATAACAGTTTCCAATCAAATATAATTGGAAGGTAGTTGTATTCATTAAGGATTCTAATCAAATATCTTAATTTTGAATTAAATCTCTTGATTTTGAATTCTGATTGGACTCAAATCGGGTATTGGATAAGCCCAAATCTCAATCTCAATGAAATTAGAATTCTTCTCACGCGGAGTTAACACGAAGCTAAAACACCAGAACGCAGAGCTATGGATTAGCTCCTCATTTTAATTCAACGCGAGGCTAAATCATAGACCAAACGTGGAGCTACGGAGTTAGCTCCGTGTTCTGCGTGGTTATTTCATTTTTTACTGATTTTTGAAAATTTTTACCACCAACACTCGATTGGATATGGTCTGCTAATGCCTATATCTTGTAGGTCCTTCTTGTGCATAATGCTTCTAGTTCGTCCTACATTTTCTACATTTTCTCTGTATGTGGGTCCACCTCATGGTGGAATCCTTATTCTTTTTCTTCTTCCTCTCCATCATCTTTTGGTGGTTCGTTGGACAGTTTTTCCAACTTGTCTTCGTTACTCTTTTCCATCATTTTGAGAAGCAATATACGGAGTTCATCAAGACTCTTTTGTTATTCTAGAATCAGGCGCTCTTGCACTTCAAGTTTTTGATTTACCTTATTTGAGGTTCCTGTCATGTGGGTTGCTGAATCCTCAAATCGAGAAGACTCATATGACCGTTGTGTTGCAATAGTAGAATGATCACTGTCATCTTCGTCTTGCTCATATAGACCCCTAGCCAACTTCAGTATCCCTGATCAAAGTCAGGTATAATGTTGAGCTCCTGCATCTGTAGAGTATCCGTCTTCTTGCGGCTTATTTCCTTTATTTACCATATTCAAAGTTCTGAGCGTGGACTCTTCATCTTTGGTGATCTTTCTTTTGTAAACGCACCTTCTTTTGAGTGTGCTATCGTTTAGCTCTGTTATTCGGCTAAAAACTGAGGGTTGGGGTGGATCACGGTTGTAGTTGGTAAGAATTGCAGAGATCATCTG
The DNA here is from genome assembly GCA_036321105.1 of Dracaena cambodiana. Classification (NCBI taxonomy): domain Eukaryota; kingdom Viridiplantae; phylum Streptophyta; class Magnoliopsida; order Asparagales; family Asparagaceae; genus Dracaena; species Dracaena cambodiana. The sequence continues at coordinate 25,255,583 of JAYEPQ010000017.1, forward strand.
CTCACAGCGGCATAACAGACGGGATTGGACCATCTTCCTTTTATTATTGTGAACTTCTCGCAAATCATATTCTTGACGAGTCTCTTCTTTGCTACAAGTTATGGAATAGTCCCTACTATGTTTGTGGCAGTTAGCAAGTGTAGAAGACTAAAGTTTCTATCCTGAACGAGCCCCTGTTCTAGTCTTTGTAGATATTTGATAGACCTGGGGCTTAATCTTAAGTTCTAAACTTTTTACGCAAGGCTGAATAGCCTGACGTTTCATCTTTGGTGTGCGGAGCTGATTAGCCTCACGCCTGGATATGCTAGGCTATTTAGTCTCGTGCATAGAACTAACTTCGCATGTGGAAATAGTTTCACGCAAAGAAATAGCCTTGCGTAGAGGTTTGCTAGGTTGTTTAGCTTGACGCTTGGCATTAGTCTCGTGCATGATTTTGAGACCAAATTCGTTTTGAACTTGTCTTTTAAAAATTTATCGCCGCGCTCGATGATTTCGATTACAAATTTGAGTTCTGGTTAGTTCAGACTTTGGCTTTTCTTTAGATTTTTTTTCCAGCTTTGATATGAGAGAATTTTTCTTTTTTCAAAATATCAGAACCCGACAGTCCGAAGGGGTTTTGTTCAATGGGAATTCCTTTGTCATTAGAATTCATGATTTTAATTTTTTGCTGATTAGAATTCAAAGATCCGCGAAGTTCCTATTCTACGGGAATCATCTCATTATTCGAGTCTAACTCTTGGACTACTTCCTTTTCCAAGATAGAAGATCCAAGGGGCTCCTATTCAACGGGAGTCCCCTTGTCATTTGTTCTTGTACCAAGGGTTACCAAGCGGCGATTGGGCCATCTTTTTACCGGGCTAGCCGATGTAGAAGATAAATATTTTTCAATTTTAACAATCATCATATCCACGGACTTACTGTATTTATGGGTGTCAGACTGGGCCACAATCTCCTCATCTGTGTGAAAGACGGCTACCACTATGGTCGCCAGCTTGTTTCCGTCGAAAGATTCTCTTCCTTTCATTGCCTTGGATTAATAAAGATTACAACAAAAATATCTAAATTACAATGAAGAAGAAAACAAAGAAACAAACAAGAGAGAGTTATAAATCACGTCTCTCTCTTTTACAGAAGTTCATGGGTTCTAAAGTGACTATGGAGCGTCGCTCTTGTGCTTCGTTAACAATCTAACACCCAAAATTAGTCTTGAACGTGGAGAATGGTTTCTCGGCGGCCTCTCACTGTTGGATGGCAGCTCTGCAGAATATAATCTAATCTCCAATCTCTCCTTCCAAAAGATCCCCAGAATCCCTTCTTGGGTTATATTTATAGATTTTGGGGTTTCTTTCTAGATAAGGATGGATTCCCAATCAAATCCATCTCTGAATTCGTGTTCAGATGAGAAATCTTTAATTAAAAGTGATTGGATATGATTAGAATTGAAATTCGGATTGAAATCTAGAGGGAAACCCAATTTAGAAACTGAAATAGCTCCACGTGCGTGAGGTTGCCATCCTTGCGCGAGGCTATAGCCTTGCGCGGGGCTATTAGCCCAGCACAGGGCAACTAGCCTCGCGTGCGCGAGACTAATAGCCTGGCATATGCGAGGCTATTTTGCCCGGTTTGGCTTTTTTACTTCTTCTCAATTTTTTCCGCCAACATTGATCGAAAAGGAGGAAGTATAGTGTTAGCACTATGGTACCAAGAGTAAGATTTGAGAGATATATAAAGGTTGGGAGCCTTCTAAGGCAGGGCAAAATGAGCTCCCATGCAACTGGCAGAAAAGTGATACCATCCTCTGGCACCTTCGAACAGGTTACATCAAAATTGCAGCAAAGTATTGGGATTGCCAACATAAAGCTGAGAATATCCGAACTGATGAGCAAACCAGCTAGTAAAATATGGTTCAAGGAAACAGATCGATCCTTGACGATATAATAGGTGCCCCAGTCAGATGTTGATCAACCAACAAAAACAGCCGGAAGAAAGGATGGTGTGGCCGTCAGCACTGGTGGTATCTTTGATTTCTTCTTTGTAAGCACCCCTAGAGAAGTCAGAAAAATATCGGTAGATGAGGTAGTTCTAATGATTGTGTATAGTCTTTTGAATTGCGCGCATATAATGGTCCTCCTATCACATCCTTCATGTCGTTGAATGAATGAACCCCACTATTGTCTTTTGGGGGCGAAGTCATCAAGCTTGGGAAATACATTACGAACCATGCCATGAGATAGGTGTAAAGTAACTCTACTTTGAAATTTGGAGTTGGCACCTCAACCACGAATTCAGTACCTTTACTCTTTTTCTTCTTTTTCCCTCCTGGGCAAAACTCCATCGCAAGTTCCTAAAGGCCATTCTGCAACTTGACGACCATAGAGGGAAGAAATCCGAGGGCTCTTCCATGTGCAAGGAGAACAACTGGGTATACTATCTCGATAGCTATGGTGTCTTGAGGCACGGATGGTACAACACACTGCTTCAATCATAGCTTGAGAAAGCCTGTTATCAACCCTCTATCGGAAATGGGCATTTGAGCCTGATAGTGGAAGCTTTGGAAGCTTGTGCCTGCCTTAAATCTAGCTTCGTCTGACTCTGCTACATATAAAGTGTTTCCTAGAGTAACTATCTGAGTCTCAACAATAGCTCAGTTGAGAGGGTCCAACTTCATCACAATAACCTCGGGATGATCTACGTCTTGGAAATGGTAGTTAGCCCATTGTTTTTGGCTAAGACCTCAGTGTCTTGTACCTGAAACCTCTTGGCAGATGCAGAAGTGGCACATCACCTCCTAGTACGTCTCGCATACCTGAGAATCCTGAGTCTTTATTTGTCGCAGCTCCTCTATGGTCGGGGCTATCTCCTCGTTTAGCAGCTCCTCCATTGATAGTAAAGAAACTTCAAACATCTCATAGAGAGCGAAGCCGAGTTCGCCAACAGGAGTAAAGAAAGTCCTTGACTTAGGGTTGTACATCTCTAGAATACTAAATAGATAATAAGCACTATGAGGATGACTGTACTGTACGTTTCTAATAGCACCATACAACCCAATATCCTTTAGAATCATTTCGAAATTTGAAAATACAAAGCTAATTATGCTGCTCTACCACATCCTGTCAGTGGAATAAATCCATCCAGGAGTACGGAAGTTGTGGGTAAGATATTGCCCTTTCAACTTCAAGAAGTCATTAAGAAAGGTGCTGGCAAGGCGGGAAGACTCACCGAGAGGAAAATCTTTTCCTACTCGTCCCGAAAGCAAACTAGTTAAGTATTTACTAGGGCCATCTTGGTAAGGACCCGACTACTGAAACTACCAATGGGAATACCATCTTGATTCTTAGTGAGACTCCACTCCATTTCGCGAGGGATAGAAATACTTTGGAGATAAGTTAATGAGCAACTCCTCGCCATCTTCAGAACAAACATTCTCACATCTCTCACTTGGCGAAGCCACTTGCATTCATCCTCAAATAGAAACTCCTCCGAGACTAGTATCGAGTCACCAAAGAGAAAGGCTGGCTTCTCAAAGATTTCTCTGTTCGCACCTTCTAGAGGGGCTTTGCTTGTCAATTCCCTTAAGGTAGAAGGACAACAGCTGGATAGCCCATCTCTCCAATCAACACTACTACCCGGAGTGAACGATGAGATTGGTCCATGGAATCAATGTTGAATTCTACCATCAGGACCTCTTCGGAAGCCGAAGCGAATACGCCTCGTTAGATAAGTCATATAGTTCACTGCTATGAAGAAAAAGAAGAAGTCAAAAGCTCATCATAAACTAAAAATTTCTCTAAGAGGAAAAAACGCATGGCTAAACTAGCCCCACGTAAACGGAGAAGAACGCGAAGCTAACAACCTCGCGAAATCAAACACGAGGCAACAATACTAAAACACAAGGGTGTAGCCTCGTGTAACTTTACGCGGGGCTACTTAGCCTCGCATCATAGAGCCCAGAGGCAGTTCACCGCTATCAGCAAACCCCAATGCCGTTGGTAGAAAAAATGATGTCTTTAGCTGAAATCAACCCAAAAATCATGGCAAAAATCCGGAATTGAAGCTTCATAACTCATTTCTCGAAAAAGAGGAAGAAAATGAGAATTTAAAGGGATTTTACCTCCAAGAACGAAAAGAACGGATCCAGTCCCGGCCACCAACGGCTAAGAGTGAGAGGAGGTGCCACTCCAGTTGTCCACAATCTTCTTTGGTGCCATTGATCGAAGAATGTGGCAAGAATTTGAAGAAAGAATGAAGAAATTCGAGAAAATTTAGAGGAATTCTCGAGGAGGAAAAAATGTGTTTCTTAGGATAAAATGAGGTGAAGAAGATGAAGGGGCCATTTTAAAGAGGAAATGACACCCAAGGAGGCTCAATTTGTAGCAAAAATTTCACAAGGCTGAGTAACAACAGGCTGAGTAATAGCCCCGCGAGGCTATAAGCCACATGAGGCTATTAGCCTCGCGAAACTTGATAGCCTCTTATACAAAAGAAGCTTGTGTGATGGAATTTTGAAAAATTAAAGTCCAAAGTATTTCAAAACTCATTAGAAATCAACAAACGACATTTTAAAAATTTTGGAGGGGGTCTTGTAGGAGGGAAAAAATTTGGATTCAAAGGAACTAAACCATACGGGGCAAACAGCCTTGCACACGCGAGGCTGATAGCCTCGCTCATGTGGGGCTAATAGCCCCGTATGAGGCTAATTTAGTTTCCAAAGAGAGTTTCTGTTTGTATTTTTATCAAAATTCTAAATCTAATCATATCCAATTACTCTGAATTGAAAATTTCAAATCTAACTGAGATACAAGTTCAGAGATTGAATTGAAATGGAATTCTATCCTTATCTCCTAAGAAAACTCCTAAAACTATAAGTAGGGGTCAAGAGGAGAAAAAGGAAGGGAGGAAATTGTTGGAGACCTTTGGCGAGTTGATTTTCAATGTGAAAGCACGCCGACCAACAGCAAGAAGCCACCGGTCAGAAGCTTTCTTCATCAACTTTTCACGTTCAAGACCAATCCAAGTATCAGATCATCAACAGAGTATGAGTTCGATGCTCCATAGTCACGATAAGAACCCATAACTTTTGTAAAAGAGAGCGATAACTTATAAATCCTCTCGTTTAATTTTCCTTAACTTCTTTTTATTGTACTTTGATATCTTTGTAATAACAAATCAATGACAATGGAAGGAAGCACAAGTTTTGTGGGAAACACTTGCTTCAGAAGATCCAATAGATTTGGTTATAGATGGATAAGGTATGATCATCAAGAATAACTATTAGCTTCTACATTTTACTATCTATTCAGTGGTAGCGGTCCCAGTAGCAATAGCAGTATCAACCAATTGACTAGTCTCTGATAATGAAAATTGAGTATGACTATTTCTTCTCAGAATTAATTTTTATATTTTATATTAATTGATTTGCATTCAATTACCTAATAATTTTGATTTATTTCTGCATTCACTTGGCTAGCGAAAGCTTCATTATTAACATGCCAAGCAGAATGGATGTTGGCATATGGATCATGTAGATGATAGAATCACTAAGTTGTTGATAAAAACAAGCAATTAATTGGGTTTCTCTACTTACAGTCTCCTTATACTCTCCCCGGTCTACAATTACATTGAGTCAGTCTGACAATTTGGAAGACCAGAAGATAAATGACAATCTTGACTGAAATCTGTTAAGCAATTTCATGTACTAAAGAGAATGACAGTGGATGGGCAAGGAGTAGGATCAAACCAATTAGTTGCTAATTTGAGTTGCATTAATATTAGCCTTGACAGATCAAGAGTGAAGTTGGCAATTAGATATAAAAATAAGGTATATATATTGATCATATGAATACAATAATGAGTTGCATTATCCATATATATATATATATGAGAAAAATGGAAATGAGCTGACAGCTCACGCAAATTATCTGAACTACAGTTCATTTCCACTATCTCCAATAATCTTTTTGAAAAAAATTCTTTTGGATTTGATCTCGGCCCCTTAGGGTTCACTCATACCAAATTTCTTGGATTTTAGTTTCGATTTGGTCCTCCATCAATTTAACACAAAATTAACGGTTTTCAATGAGTAAAACATTTTGTAAGTACTTGATGAAAAAGTAAATAAACTTCAAAATTTATGAAATTTAATCCGAACAAAGCTAAGGTAGTAGAGATAGTAATTGTTAAAAAAAATTGAAGAAAAATTATTGGATCATTATAGTTTTGCCGTTAGCTCACGTAACTTTTCCTGAGCTAGCGGCTCATATACAGTAATCTCTCTCTCCCTCTCTCTCTCTCTCTCTCTCTATATATATATATATATGAGAGAGAGAAAACAAGAAATTATCTAACAGTGAAGGAAATTCCTTCGTCAGCGCTTACATGGCCCAATAAGAGTGCTACACATAGCTTCGAAGAACACAGTATATGGTTGGCTATTTTTGCAAAAGAGCCCCTCTCGTATTGAGACTGCTGCTGGCCTTGCTAAGGAAAATTCTCTCTCCTCCTAATTCTATCTCCTTCTCATTCTAATTAACAAGAAAATTCTCTCTTTCTAGTTATCACTCTAGTCTCTCTCCTCCCTCTACAAATCTCATGCCAAAACCCAATGAGATCTCCAGCGCACTTTTCGAGCTTAACGCACTCCTTACAATGCTTCACTTGCTGTCATGATCCGGCCCATCACTGCCGCCACTGCAATGCGATCCGAGGGGCTAGCAGCGCGGGAAAGATAGTTGATGCTGGCGACCTTCGTATCACTGTTTCTAGAGACATTCCAGGGTTGATGCTGTGTGTATTTGGTCGAGTTCATGTTGATGTCGTGGCTGCTGGACTTTGTAATAGTGATCTATTTCATCGAGATCATGTCGCGCCTGTCGAGATTAGGGTGAACGATGCTCTGCCCTAGCTTCTCATCATCATCATCACTAGGATCGAAGAAAGCCTGCCCCAGACAGATTCCTAGTGAGAATTCTTAGTCTTACTCAAACCAGTTTGCGTGTCATGCCTCTTTTTAACAAATCAAAACTAAAAGGCTTTAAATACTCACCAAACTCAACAAAATATATCCAGATTCAAGACTACATCAGACTCTCATTCCCATACAATCTATCTTATCGATGGCCATCTCCTTTATCGTCATTGGAGACTTGTCCACGACCTTCCACACAATTGGGGCACTCTGTTCTCCAGTAAAAGGGATACAACTATGCTCCCAAGTCTATAACTTTTCAGGTTGGATAACTAGTGAGGCATTGCTCGGTGATGTGCAAGGGCAAAGGCCTATTCACTCCCCCTCTTGTTGTTGCTTGGGATATTATTGGGAAGAAGAGTTTCAGCCTTTTAAGAGTCGCAATGTCATCAGGAAGAAGAGATTCAACCATGCCAGAGGAAATGTGACAAATAAAATGGATTTTAAATTTTAAGTTTTGAATGAAATTTTTCATGTTTTATATTGTACGAAGAGTATATGTACTTTATCAGAACCATTCTATTCATTGATACTTCAGTTCCTTTATAAGAATGTTTGGTATTAAAAGTTAGAATCATGTTGTTACATATTGGTATGCATTTATTAAACTTTAGGAAGATTATCATCTCTATAACATGAAATTATATTCACTTCAGTATCCAAGAAGATTTTAAGTTGTTTACCATGCAAACATTTATCTTATTGTCAGGTATGCATCGACGTATGATCCAGTCTGGACGATATTTGAACATATATGGTTTATCCCCATAAAAGAATTTTACTTGGGACAAGAATTTTTATCGGTCTTGCTTAGACCAATGGGATGGAGTCTCCTTGATCACAAGAAAGTTCACAATGTTAGCAAATCATGGTTCACGCATTAATGCAAGCAATTGCTCATTAGGAAATTATTCATTTATAGGGCAAGAATTAGTTGGAGCGTTGGGCAGGCATGACAAATGATCAACTACTAAATTATCAGCACCTTTCTTGTCTAATATCTCAAGATCAAACTCTTATAATAAGAGCATCCATTGAATGGACCTGGCTTTTACGTCTTTCTTGGTCAACAAATATTTCGACGCAGCATGATCAGTGTATACTATAATTTGTGATCCAATCAAGTACGAGCGAAACTTTTCAAGGGCAAAGAGGTCTATAAGAAGCTCTTTCTCTGTAGTAGAGTAGTTCAACTAGGCTTTATTAAGTATCCTACTTGCATAATAAATCACATGTGGCCGCCTATTAATACGTTGTCCAAGGATGACACTGATAGCATAATCAGATGCGTCACAGATAAGCTCAAAGGGCAGACTCCAGTCTTGCCCATGAATAATAGAAGTGGTGGTGAGTGCCTTCTTGAGCTGCTCAAAGGCTCCAAGACAATCAGGTGTGAAATCAAATGGCACGTCCTTGGTCAGTAGATGCGTCAAAGGCCTAGCGATTTTGCTAAAGTTTTTGATAAAATTTTTATAGAATCTAGCATGGCCAAGAAAGGAGCGTATATCTTTCACTGATCGCAAAGATGAAAGATTCATGATGAGGTCCACCTTCGCTTTATCAACCTCGATACCATCCTTCGAGATGATATGCCCAAACACTATACCATTTTTTACCATGAAATTGCACTTTTCCCAATTGAGTGTCAAGTGTTTCTCATGACAACGTGTGAGAACTAATTCTAAATAATGCAGACACTCTTGGAATAAATCTCCAAAGATAGAGAAATTATCCATGAAGATTTCAAAAAATCGTTCAATCATGTCAGAAAAAATACTCACCGTGCATCTTTAGAATGTGGCAGGTGAATTGCATAACCCAAAGGGCATGCATCTATATGCAAAGGTGCCAAATGGAGATGTGAACATGGTCTTTTCCTGATCCTCTAGAGCGATGGAAATTTAATTGTAGCCAAAATATCTATATATAAAATAATAAAACTCATGTCTGGCGAACCGTTTTAACATCTGATCAATAAAAATTAAGGGAAAGTGGTCCTTCCTATTTGCAGCATTCAGCTTCATATAATCAATGCAAACTCGCCATCCGGTCTGCATGCGCATCGGGATAAACTCATTTGCATCATTCATTACTACAGTGATTCCAGACTTCTTATGCACTATTTGAACCGTCTCACCTATGCAATATCAGAGATAGGATAGATGATCCCATTATCAAGACACTTAAGAATATCTTTCATTATAGCTTTCTTCATTACTGGATTCAACCTGCTCTCAGGATCTCTTATAGGTCGTTAATTATCTAGTAAATGAATTCTATATTGCACTATAGATGGACTTATATCCTTTATATTGGCCATACTCCATCTTACGGCTTCCCTATGTGCTTTCAACACTGATATGAGTGTTTTCTCCTGAGCTTCAGTCAAATTTGCAGAGATAATGACTGGTAGTGTCTTTTGTTCACCCAAGAAAGCATACTTGAGATGACTTGGAAGGGTCTTCATCTCAAACTCAGGTGGACACTCAATAGACAGTTGCAAATAAACTCATGGTTCAGTCACTAATGGCTCAGGTAGAAATTTCCATCGAGTGGAAGACACATATTTAGATGACTCATCAAGCGTATCCAAGAATAAACTCTCATCAACTAAACCATCCAGCTCATCAAAGAATTTCTCCTCTTGGGGCTCACTGGACAATCCTTGGATCATATTCACTTCTAGGGGCTCGTCATGTGAATCACTCGGTTGGCGCCTTAAATTGAAAATATTCAAGTAGAGTGTCATATTTCCAAAGGAAAGTCTCATCGATCCACTCCAACAATTAATAACAGTATTTAGAAGTGACCAGGAATGGACGTCCCAAAATAACTGGGATACAATGCTGTGGATCCACCATAGGTTGAGTGTCGAGAATTATGAAATCAACTGGGAAAATAAACTTCCCAAACTTAATCAAGACGTTCTCAATCTCTACCATAAATTTCTTCACAGATCTATCAGCTAGCTATAACGTAATCCTTGTAGGTCTCAACTCTCCCAATCCTAACTGCTAGTACACTGAATAAGAAAGCAAGTTGACACTCGCTGCTAAATCTAATAGAGCCCTTTCAATCACTATAGTCTCTTTGGTGCAGGAGACAATAGGACTTCTATGGTCTTCGTACTTCACAGGTACTGACTGAGAGAGGATGCTAGAGATGTTTGCAACTAGGAAGACTTTTTTGGGAACATTTATTGTTCTCTTCTTTGTGTATAAATCCTTTAAGAATTTTGCATAAGCAGGTACTTGTTGGATTGCATCAAGAAGAGGAACATTAACTTTAACTTGCTTGAATAACTCAAGGATGTGCTTAATCTGAGGAGAATTTTTTTCAATTGATTTGGATAAGGAGCCTTGGCTTATAAGTATTTTCGATAGGAGGATCAGACTTAGAGGGGTCAGACTCCTCTATCGTGTTAGTGGGTGGATCCTGGGATGATAATGATGATGAATCATAAGTTGATGATGGAATCGTAGAATCAGGGAGTGTAGCCTGCTATGCATTAGGAGTAGAATCAGGTGGCATGGCTACATAATTGTCAACTAGCTTGCTAGAGCGAAGCATGTGAATGGAATTAACTTGGTTGACAAGTGACAGATTGGAGTTAGAAGAATGGCCTCCCAATGAATCCAAGATGGTGCTTCTTTGATAAATGCTCTACCGAATAAACCCACTGCAAAAGAAGAGATCATAATTATAAAAAGGAGTCAAAGTTATAAAAAAGGACACTAAGTGTCAAAATACGAAGTTAAATGATAGCCTCACATTGAACTAAAATGCGAAGCTCAACTATAGCCTCGTGCATCAACAGAAAATGTGAAGTTAAGTAATAGTTTCGTGCAGCAACTAAATACGCGAGACTAAGAATAGCCTTGCACAACAATATATAACGTGAGGCTAATGAATAGCCTCGCATAAATAGCATACCAAGGGTCTTTTCTCCAAGTCACCAGAGTGACTAGAGTACAACGATCATTTAGTAGAGCAATGGATGATTCAGAAGATCAACCTCACATATGAGTGATGAACTCATTTCAAATCATCATAAAAAAAAGAGGTTATAAATCTAAAATCCAAAGTATGTCTAAATTTTCTAACAATACTATAGTAATTTTGAAAACTTTGAAGGGGGTCCTGTTGAAGGAAAAATTTTTGAAGAAAAAGGAAGAACTGAAGTGGCTTCGCGGCCAGACTCACGCGAGGCTAGAGCGTAGCCTCGCATTGAGAATGTAACACGAAGCTAACTCTTAACTTAGCATTCTAGGGCTATTAGCCTCACATTTACTGATTGAAGGAAGATTCTCAGGATCTGTAATTAGTTTTAAATTGGATTTGGGCTGATCTACTGTCAAAATCAAATCAAATCAAGATACAAAATCTAGAGATCCAAATCATGGTCAAATTTTTTATTAGAATCCTTGATAAATATAAAAATATTCCATCTCTATCTCTAAGAAATTCTCATAACTAACTGAGGCCTATAAATAGCTTTCATGAGAGAACTATGAGAGGACCTTTGGCAAAAAATAGCTACATGTGAGAGCCTTGAAGCGTCCTGACCAGAAGAGAGAGCTAGGGTCTGCCGTTCCTCTTTCCTCAACAGCAATCTTCAGGTCAGATCGCATAGGATCTACGAGCTTGATCGCATCGCTACACCAAGAATCCACATCATTTGTAAAGAGAGAGATGTTATAAAGTCCTCTTGTTTGTTTTCTTTTAATTCTTCCATTGTAATCTTTGAAAATTATTGTAATCTATGGCAATGGAAGAGAGTAAAAATTTTGCAGAAAACAATATGTGTGTGTGTGTGTAAGAGAGAGAATTTTGCAAAAAGCAATGTGTGTGTGTGTGAGAGAGAGAGAGAGAGAACAGAACAAGAGCAATGAAGGGAATTCCTTCACCAGTGCTGAGAGATGACCGAGTAAGAATGTTGAACATGGCATAGGAAAATACAATTAATGGGTGGACATTTTTTTGCAAAAGAGCCCCTCTCCCATTGAGACTATAGCTGACCTCATTAAAGAAAATTCTCTCTCCTCTTCTTCCCCACGCCCTTTTCAAAACCCAATGAGATCTCGAGGGTGATCAACAAGCTCAGGGCAGCCCTCCTCTCAATCATCTGGCCACCGCCCGTAACCCTATGCTCGAAAACCCCATTCTTCTGGCCAACACCTGCGTCGTTGCGCTCGGAGCCCAATTTCGAAGCCGTTGTTGTTGGTTTTACTAGTTGAGGATGGTGGATTTAAACCAAAGATCAGGATTGACAGTAAGTCATCATGTGAGGTAATAATTTTTAAAAAAATATTTTTCCTTTTCTTTTTTATTTTTATATTGTTAGAGGTCCCAAACTCTGCCTTTTGCGTTGTTCGGTCATTTTATCTTTCGTTCAGAATAGGAGACTTCTAGGGCAGGACGAATTCAGCACTAGTACCCTCGGCTACAAAGTGGATTGGACGAATTCGGGACGTATGCTCAGCAAACACCGGAAGACCCCCAAAGATAGAGTGGAGAAATTATCTAGCCCCAGAGCATCTTTAAAGCTCGAACCGTATCCACTATTCGAAAAGTCAGGAAAGCATCGGTTAATCTCATAGTTCTGATGATTTTGGAGAGCTTTGTAGATAACTGGCATGTTGTGACCCCTCCAGGAGGATCACTCATATTTCTCCACAAATAAAGGCTTGTCTAAAGGACAGTAGTTGGCAGCTGTCATCAGAGAAGAGCAGTGCATCACAAGCCATGCCATAAAGTAAGTGTAAGGCATCTTCACTCGAGGATTTGGCATCTTCATCCAGACAAGCCCCTTGGTCGTATTTCCCTTAGCCTTAACCTTCAAAAGAAAACCATGAGAAAGTGGTCGTAGTCCACTTTGAAGGTTGCAGATCATGGCCAAAAGAAGTCTAAATGGAAGTCCATATGCCAGAAGGACTGCTGGGTAGACCACATTAATAGCAATAGCATCTTTAGGAAGTGAGGGGACGATGCATCGCTTCAGTCACAACATGAGGAACCTAGTGATCAGACCTCTACTTGATACAGGAAACCCAACTTGAATTTGGAAGCTTTTGAATATTGTACCAGTGCTAAACCCTCCCTCGTTCAAGTTGGTAGTGTTGGAAACATCGCCTATTTCCACGATGCACTGCTCGATTTCAGCCTTATCAACAGCCTTATAGCCTGTAATGCTCCCAAGGCTTTCTTTCAAATTTCTGAACAAGTAAGTAGCCCATACCTTGTAGCCGACCCCTTGATTTCTAGTTCCAGATATGTCAGTACAAATACGAAAGTGACACATCATCTCCCAGTAACTTTCATAGATACGCTCATCTTTTGCTATTAATATGTTTAGCTCCTTGGTTGTCAGGATATACTCTTCGTAAGGAACTTCACCCATGGACAAGACCAACACCTTATACATTTCATGAAGAGTAAGTTCCAATTCACCAACGGGAGTAAAGAATGTGCCAGTCTCAAAGTTATACATCTCTAGTAGGCTAAATAGGTGATATGGGCTTTGGGGGATACCATATTGAACATTCTGGATCGACCGATATTAGCCTATTTCCTTCAAAACTTGTTCGTGGGACTCAAGCATGTATCCCACTAGTTGAGCCCACCACATTTTGTTTGGGAACGAATCCAATCCGGGGTCTTGAAATTGTTGGAAGGATATTGCCCGCCCTTAGCTACAAATTTGCTGATAAAGGTGTTAGCGCGAATAACAGTTTCTACCACTAGATGCTCTTTATTCACTCTCCCTGGGAGGAGCCCGGTGACCAATCTCCCTGGACCATCCTAGTAGGGCCCATGGGCACCAAACTTTCCTATCATTACCCATCATGTTCTCGGGTGATGTCCCAGTCCATTTAACAAGGGGCTGACAATTTTTGATGATACACAAGAGGATAACTCTGTTCCATGTCGGGCAAAAATATAAGGAGGTCCCTAACTTGGTGAAGCCACTTGCTCTCTTCTTCAAGCAGAACTTCATCCGAAACTAACACTTTATCACCAAAAAAGAAATCTGGCTTCGCTAAGGCTTCCCAACTCATGGCCTCAAAAGGAGCGTCAGTCATTATCTCTCTTGCGATGATGGAGCTATACCTTTTTAACCTTTCCCGACGCTCTCTGATACCTGAGTGGTACACAAGAATTGTTGCTTCATATCTAAACTGAGTTGCTCCAGATTACAATGGAAGAATTAAAAGAAAATAAACAAGAGGACTTTATAACATCTCTCTCTTTTACAGAAGATGTGGATTCTTGGTGTAGCGATGGGATCAAGCTCGTAGATCCTATTGGCGATCCGACATGAAAATTGCTATTGAGGAAAGAGGAACGGCCGACCCTAGCTCTCTCTGTTGGTCAGGACGCTTCAAGGCTCTCGCACATAGATTTTTTTTTGCCAAAGGTCCTCTCATAGTTCTCTCATGAAAGCTATTTATAGGCCTCAGTTAGTTATGAGAATTTCTTAGAGATAGAGGTGGAATATTTTTATATTTATCAAGGATTCTAAAAAAAAATTTGACCATGACTTGGATCTCTAGATTTTGTATCTTGATTTGATTTGATTTTGACAATAGATCAGCCAAATCCAATTTAAAACAAACTACAGATCTTGAGAATCTTCCTTCAATTAGTAAATGTGAGGCTAACAGCCCTAGAATGCTAAGTTAAGAGTTAGCTTCGTGTTACATTCTCAATGCAAGGCTACGCTCTAGCCTCGCGTGAGTCTAGCCACGAAGCCACTTCACTTCTTCCGTTTTCTTCAAAAAAATTTCCTTTAACATGACCCCCTTCAAAGTTTTCAAAATTACTATAGTATTGTTAGCAAATTTTGAAATACTTTGGATTTTAGATTTATAACCTCTTTTTTTATGATGATTTGAAATGAATTCATCACTCATATGCGAGGTTGATCTTCTGAATCTTCCATTGGTCTACTAAATGATTGTTGCACTCTAGTCGCTCTGGTGACTTGGAGAAAAGACCCTTGGTCTGCTATTTATGCGAGTCATTAGCCTCGCGTTATATATTGTTATGCGAGGCTATTCTTAGTCTCGCGTATTTAGTTGCTGCATGAAACTATTACTTAACTTTGCATTTTCTATTGAAGCACGAGGCTATAGCTTAGCTTTGGGTTTTAGTTCAATGCGAGGCTATCATTTAACTTCGTATTTTGACACTTAGTGTCTTTTTTATAACTTTGACTCTTTTTTATAATTATGATCTCTTCTTTTGTAGTGGGTTTATTCGGTAGAACCTTTATCAAAGAAGCACCATCTTGGATTCATTGGGAGGCCAGATGGAGCAACTCAGTTTAGATATCAAGCAACAATTCCTGTGTACCACTCAGGTATCAGAGAGCATCGTGAAAGGTTAAAAAGGTATAGCTCCATCATTGCAAGGGAGATAATGACCGACGCTCCTTCTAAGGCCATGAGTTGGGAAGCCTTAGCGAAGCCAGATTTCTTTTTTGGTGATAAAGTGTTAGTTTTGGATGAAGTTCTGCTTGAAGAAGAGAGCAAGTAGCTTCACCAAGTTAGGGACCTCCTTATGTTTTTGCCCGACATGGAACTGAGTTATCCTATTGTGTATCTTCAAAAATTGTCAGCCCTTGTTGAATGGACCGGGACATCACCCGAGAACACGATGGGTAGTGATAGGAAAGTTTGGTGCCCATGGGCCCTACTTGGATGGTCCAAGGAGATTGGTCACCGGGCTCCTCCCAGGGAGAGTGAATAAAGAGCATCTAGTGGTAGAAACTGCTATTTGCGTTAAGACCTTTATCAGTGAATTTGTAGCTAAGGGCGGGCAATATCCTTCCAACAATTTCAAGACCCCGGATTGGATTCATTCCCAAACAAAATGTGGTGGGCTCAACTAGTGGGATACATGCTTGAGTCCCACAAACAAGTTTTGAAGGAAATAGGCTAATATCGGGCGATCCGAAATGTTCAATATGGTATCTCCCAAAGCCCATATCACCTATTTTGCCTGCTAGAGATGTATAACTTTGAGACTGGCACATTATTTACTCCCGTTAGTGAATTGGGACCTACTCTTCATGAAATGTATAAGGTGTCGGTCTTGTCAATGGGTGAAGTTCCTTACGAAGAGTATATCCTGACAACCAAGGAGCTAAACATATTAATAGCTAAATATGAGCGTATCTATGAAACTTTCTAGGAGATGATGTGTCACTTTCGTATTTGTACTGACATATCTGGAACTAGAAATCAAGAGGTCGGCTGCAAGGTATTGGCTACTTACTTGTTCAGAAATTTGAAAGAAAGCCTTGGGAGCATTACAGGCTATAAGGCTGTTGATAAGAATGAAATCGAGTAGTGCATCGTGGAAATAGGCGATGTATCCAACACTACCGACTTGAACGAGGGAGGGTTTAGCACTGGTACGGTATTCAAAAGCTTCCAAATTCAAGTTGGGTTTCCTGTATCAAGTAGAGGTCTGATCACTAGGTTCCTCATGTTGCGACTGAAGCGATGCATCGTCCCCTCACTTCCTAAAGATGCTATGGCTATTAATGTGGTTTACCCAGCAGTCCTTCTAGCATATGGACTTCCATTTAGACTTCTTCTGGCCATGATCTGCAACCTTCAAAGTGGACTACAACCACTTTCTGATGGTTTTCTTTTGAAGGTTAAGGCTAAGGGAAATACGACCAAGGGGCTTGTCTGGATGAAGATGCCAAATCCTCGAGTGAAGATGCCTTACACTTACTTGATGGCATGACTTGTGATGCACTGCTCTTCTCTGATGACAGTTGCCAACTACTGTCCTTTAGACAAGCCTTTCTTTGTGGAGAAATATGAGCGATCCTCCTGGAGGGGTCACAACATGCCAGTTATCTACAAAGCTCTCCAACATCATCAGAACTATGAGATTAACCGATACTTGCCTGACGTTTCGAATAGTGGATACAGGTCGAGATTTAAAGATGCTCTGGGGCCAGATAATTTATCCACTCTATCTTTGGGGGTCTTATGGTGTTTGCTGAGCATACATCCCGATCACTTGGTCTACAGGCAGGACAACATGTGCTACATTAAACCTTACACTCCCAGTCGTTTTGCTAATCAATTTGGTTATACGCAATATATGTTGGAAATCCAAACAAAGATTTGGCATATCAGGATATTTTATTCGAAGGTGCATTAGGGTGGTTCCACTTTGTAGCCAAGAGTGCTGGTGCTGAATTCGTCCTGCCCTAGAAGTCTCCTTTTCTGAACACGATTCTCAGCTTTTGCACATAGTACTATATAGCAAATTCTAAAGTTCCCAGCTTCTCGATCAACCACAGCTATTGTAAGGAGATAAACTCCTTCTAATCCCTTCGTAAAGGAGCCAAAAGAGTCCGCGTCAGAGGGATGGGTGAATACTTGGATCTGGAGGCTGAATCATCCAAAGGTGAGAGCGGTTCAGAAGATGATGACACGGGTAATGGTGTTGCTTGATTGGAGAAGCCCCCAAAGTTACTGGTGGTGAAGATGAAAATACTCGTAGTCCTTTGCATAAACGTTGTCGGATGGGAAGAGTGAACCAACCTGTGGGAGAAAGAAGACAATACAGTACACTCTTCCAACCATGATAATCCCTGAAGAAGAGAGTCCAATTTGCAGCTGATATCTTGGCTGCAAAGATCAAATTTTTATTAAAGAAGAAGATAATAGAAGTAAATATATGGTTGGAAACTAGTGAATTCTACATCCTAGGCTATTTAGATTAATCTGACTTCAATCTAGAATCCTTTGTTAATCCGCTAGACTAAGGAAAGAGTAAGAATCGTAAAAACACCCTAGATCCCTATGGGACGACCTGTACAGCGCTACACCGATACTGTGCGTTATCCCCGGCAACGGCGCCAAAAACTTGATGTGTTATATTTACTGCAAGCGCACAGTGTCTGTGTAGCGCTGTACAGGTCGTCCCACAGTAATCTAAGGTGTTTTTGAGTTGCTTACTTTCTCTATAGTTCTATCGGACTAACCAAAGGTTCTAGGTTGAAGTCGAGTTAATCTAAATAGCCTAGGATCTAGAATCCACTAATTTCCAACCATGTTCTTACTTCTATTATTTTCTTCTATCATAAAAATTCGATCTTTTTAGTTTAATTCTTACTTAAAGTGCCCTAAGCATGAGCTATCAAGCGTTGTGCAAGTATAACTCATCAAAGATGCTACTTCTTATAAAAATAAACTAAATCTTTTAGATAATTCAAAGAAAAAGATAAAACCAGCAACCCCAAACCCTAACTAAGCATAGATTATCAAGAAACCTAATTCAAGTATAATCTATCAAAGTCCTAATCTTCGAGTCCTTGGATTTTAATCTTTTTATTGAAAGATCATGTATTTATTAATTTTTATTTAAGAAGAAAAATATTAGAAAATAATTACATGGTGGATCTTAGCTTCATCTATATCCTAAGGCTAATCTAATTAGCTACTCATGATTTTTACTAAGGAAGATCAAACTTTTTTATTCATGAAATGATAAACCCTAATCTAGAAAGCAGTAAACCCTAAAATAGAATGCAATTAAATCTATGCAGAAAGAAAATAAAAATCTCAAGAACAATGGGTTACCTCTGGACACGGTGTTGTGGCCGTCAACCTTCAGCAAAAACCCCAACTTTATTAATCAGAAAACGAATACAAAAATTCCAGCGTCTCGTCAAAATACAAGGATCGGCCAATTTATAGGCCTCGGAAACCAAACCCTATTTCTAGAAGAACCAAAAAAATTATAAATTTACAATTAAGCCCTCGAAGAAACACTCTCTGGAATGACTGCTGTTTAGCCGAACCAAGTCTAGTTGGCCTGAAATTTATTCTACAGGGGTATCTTGTCTTTTACATATCATTTTCTTGACTGTATTTAACTTTTACTTCCTTCAGTAATTTGATGTTATAGTCTTGCCCACTTTAGAAACTTTTCGGCGTTTGATTTCCTAGTCCAACTCTGATTTCATGCTATTTCCTTGTATAATTCGGATTACCTGCAAAAGACACTAAAAATACCCGAGTAGCATTTATTTATATACAAAAATAGATAAAGTATGGAAAAATACAATATATAATACTCATCACACCCCCACACCTATCTTTTGCTTGTCCTCGAGCAAAACCTAAACCTAAAAAAAAAAAAAAAAATCCTAACTCACTTTCACAGGAATCGCGATTGCACTTAGCATGTGCAATAAGCCTTTAAACCCCTAGGTTACCCTAGTGGACAAGTTGTGTCTCGTGAGGGTTTGTAGTGAATATACCCACAAAATTCAAGAAGAAAATAGATTAAAGAATAATGAAAAGAAAAATAAGGATAACCAAAAATCAAGAAAAATAAAAATTTTATACAAAAGAAAGAAAAAATCTTTTTTTTTTTATAATATTTTCATCAATTAGTCTCACTAATATACAAACTCAAGAATGCATTTAGATTATCAATTTTTAAATCGAGCGTCATATCAGATACACTTATCATTTTAATCAAAAATTTAAATCTTATCTTTCAATACCTACTAACAGATAATCTATTGGCTCCTATATATCTACGTGCATGTGTGATAGTCTACTTTGGTTTTGGACTCCAACTCTAACTCATGATTCATCTCCTCTCTCATAACAATTTTTTTCCCTCTTTTTTTGTTTCTTTTTAAGAATATTTCACCTTTTATGCGAATATTCACGCTTGCTTAGGCGCAACATACCCGATTACTCAGTTCATACTCTTTTCTTTTTTTTAGAATATTTCACCTTTCATGCGAATATTCACGCTTGCTTAGGCGCAAAGTACCCGATTACTTGGATCATACTCTTTTTTTTCACTCTTGAGGCTATTGCCTTAATACCAGGTGCACCCCATTATTTTATTCTCACTTTTTTTTTGTTTAGAGAGAAAAGACTTACTCATTCGTTATCATCTTTATCCTTAACCTAATAAACTATTGTGAAGTGAAAGATAGATGTATACTTGCCTCAAAACTACTGTTAGCAATATTTATTTTTCGGATTTTAATCTTTTTTTCATAAAATTCAAAGTGTATCGTCCAATCTACTCTCATATCCAATTTCAAATCTAAATTTGTTCCTTTATCTGTAATTAATTTGATCTATTGATGAAATATATATATATATATATTTTTAGGTTGGTCACCCTAAAAACTACCCAAAGTGTAAAATAAAGAAACCCAAAAACCTAATAAAAATAAAAATAAAATCCTAAAAATCCTAAAAAAAATAAAAAACTCCTAATACACTCCCCCTCACCTAAACTTGTGTATGCCCTCATACGCAAATCATTGGTGCCGTCCTCTCTGCCTTCTACTAGACTCACTAGGTGCAGAACGTGCTTGTGCTGTAGAAGACTCACCTCTATCAATTTGTTTCAACCGGTGCTAAATTTTTCTAAGACCTTGCCAGACAACATTGATTTGCTCAGTGGGATCAGCTGGCAAGTCTTGGTCAAAGAAGGTATCATCTTCCTCCTCTTGTGTCAAGTCAGTGGCATATATATTCTCGTTATTAGCATGTCTGTTCCAATCTTCTGAAACAGCAGCATGATATGTCACTGAAGTATGTTCGGTTGCAATAAACACGCGTGAGAGTGCATATGTGTCAAATTCGGCACTAGATATAAACTTGCGACACAACTGTGTAATTAAACACGGCAGAGGCAAACTAGTCCTCGACCGCATCTTAGCATCAATAATAGTGTCGGGTAGTTGTGTGCACATACAAAAGTGAGTATCTTGACGCATAATACAATCAACAATATAAAGTGTGGGCGTGTAAAAAGATGACATATGTGTAATGCCCATAATATTAGTGTTGACCCAGCGGCAAGTTGCGTGAATATTGCGATAGAGTGTCTTACTGCTGATCCCTTTAGCACGTGTTATTTTGCAGTTTGGGCCCATCCGTATAAGATAATCCTCAATCCTATCAGAAGTGTGATTTCCGATGTGAAGGAGGATACCCGTAGAAGCCGAGATGGCCGCTGCGTGCATTTCATATAATTCACCGCGCCAATGGAGGTTTATGGTTTTGCGATCGTCCGAAATGTCGGATTTCGTAAAACTCGCATAAAATTCCTCCACCAACTCTGGGATGTAGAATGCATTTGGTGAATATATGAGGTAATTCCAATCCAGAGTTTCCATTGCAATGGCAAAATAAACACTAAATGCCGCAAAAATTTCTCCGAAATACTTCTCACAAGCAAATCTACCCATTATATCGTACTTTAATTATCAATTTGAAATCAAATCAACCGAGTAAATAGAGAAGAGAAGAAGAGTACCTCCCCTGAAGTTTCAGGGGGAAATTCCAAGGATTTACCGCTGAATGGCGGTGAAAGCCGCTGTTTGGCGGCTTTGTGTTCAAGGCTGGCCGAGAGCTTCGGGGAGATTATCTACGCTGGTGAGATGGACCTTTGAAGTACCACTGGTTGGAGAAAAATTGAAGATCCTACACTGTCCTGCAAAGAGAGAAGCAAAAACCAAAGGAGGAAGTAGGGAAGGAAGGGGGGCAGCTAGGGTTTTGGAAGAAATGATTTGGGGAAGATGAGGGCTGCTTGGGTTTATATAGGGATGGAAAATTACAGTCAACTTCTCATCTTTCCCTAATTTTATTTTAAAACCATGCATCAGGTTAGTAACATAATATACATAATATTATATACATGACTACATGCCTTTATGCATAGATTGGATCGTGAACTGTCATGACCTCTACATTATCGCTCACTCGAGGTTCTAAAAATGCTTTTAATCGGTGACCATTTACTTTGAATAAATTACCATTTTTAAGATCCTCGAGATCAATTGCACCGTGATGGTGCACCGTCCGTACTATGTACGGTCCACTCCATCTTGACCTCAATTTTCCTGGGAATAAATGTAGCCTCAAATTATATAAGAGAACTTTTTGTCTAGGTGTAAACGACTTGCGAATGATCGCTTTGTCATGAAACACTTTAGTTTTCTCTTTATAAATCGTAGCACTATCATATGCATCCCGTCTAATCTCATCAAGCTCGTTCAGTTGTAGTTTCCGCTGCTCGCCAGCTTTTTCGAGCTCAAAATTTAGAAATTTGATTGCCCATAAAGCCTTATGCTCAAGCTCCACTGGTAAATGACACGCTTTTTCAAATATCAAACGATATGGAGACATACCTAGATTAGTCTTATAAGCGGTACGGTAGGCCCATAATGCATCTGCTAGTTTATAAGACCAATCTTTTCTATTGTGATTTACTGTCTTCTCCAAAATCAGTTTGATTTGGCGATTGGAAACTTCACCCCCACACCTATCTTTTGCTAGTCGTCGAGCAAAACCTAAATCTAAAAAGAAAAACAAAAATCCTAACTCACTTTCGCAGGAATCGCGATTGCACTTAGTATGTGCAACAAGCCTTTAAACCCCTAGGTTGCCCTAGTGGACGAGTTGTGTCTCGTGAGGGTTTGCAGTGAATATACCCACAAAATTCAAGAAGAAAATAGATTAAGGAATAAAGAAAAGAAAAATAAGGATAACCGAAAATCAAGAAAAATAAAAATTTTATACAAAAGAAAGAAAAAATCTTTTTTTTTTATAATATTTTCATCAATTGGTCTCACTAATATACAAACTCAAGAACGCATTTAGATTATCAATTTTTAAATCGAGCGTCATATCAGATACACTTATCATTTTAATAAAAAATTTAAATCTTATCTTTCAATACATACTAACAGATAATCTATTGGCTCCTATACATCTACGTGCATATGTGATAGTCTACTTTGGTTTTGGACTCCAACTCTAACTCATGATTCATCTCCTCTCTCAAACAATTTTTTTTCTCTTTTTTTTTTTTAAGAATATTTCACCTTTCATGCGAATATTCACGCTTGCTTAGGCGCAACATACCCAATTACTCAATTCATACTCTTTTTTTTTCTTTTTCTCTTTAAGAATATTTCACCTTTCATGCAAATATTTACGCGTACTTAGGCGCAAAATACCCGATTACTTGGATCATACTCTTTTCTCACTCTTGAGGCTATTGCCTTAATACCAGGCGTACCCCATTATTTTATTCTCACTTTTTTTTTTTAGAGAGAGAGAAAACTTACTCATTCGTTATCATTTTTATCCTTTACCTAATAAACTATTGTGAAGTGAAAGATAGATGTATACTTGCCTCAAAACTACTGTTAGCGATATTTATTTTTCGGATTTTAATCTTTTTTTCATAAAATTCAAAGTGTATCGTCCAATCTACTCTCATATCCAATTTCAAATCTAAATCTGTTCCTTTATCTGTAATTAATTTGATCTATTGATGAAAATATTTTTTTTTTGTCGGTCACCCTAAAAACTACCCAAAGTGTAAAATAAAGAAACCCAAAAACCTAATAAAAAATAAAAATAAAATCCTAGAAATCCTAAAAAAAAAAAATCTCCTAATACACTCCCCCACACCTAAACTTGTGTATGCCCTCATACACAAATCATTGGTGTCGTCCTCTTTGCCTTCTACTAGACTCACCGGGTGCAGGACGTGCTCGTGCTGTAGAAGACTCACCCCTATCAATTTGTTTCAACCGGTGCCAAATTTTTCCAAGACCTTGCCAGACTATATTGATTTGCTCAGTGGGATCAGCTGGCAGGTCTTGGTCAAAGAAGGCATCATTCTCTTCCTCTTGTGTCAAGTCAGTGGCATATATGTTCTCGTTATCAGAATGTCTGTTCCAATTTTCTGGAACAGCAGCATGATATGTCACTGAAATATGTTCGGTAGCAATAAACACGCGTGAGGGTGCATATGCGTCAAATTCGGCACTAGATATAAACTTGCGACACAACTGTGTAATTAAACACGGCAGAGGTAAACTAGTCATCGACCGCATCATAGCATCAATAATAGTATCGAGTAGTTGTGTGCACATAAAAAAGTGAGTATCTTGACGCATAATACAATCGACAATATAAAGTGTGGGCGTGTAAAAAGATGACATATGTGTAACGCCCATAACATTAGTGTTGACCCAGCGGCAAGTTGCGTGAATATTGCGATAGAGTGTCTTGCTGCTGATCCCTTTATCACGTGTTATTTTGCAGTTTGGGCCCATCGTATAAGATAATCCTCAATCCTACAGGGAGTGTGATTCCCGGTGTGAAGGAGGATACCCGTAGAAGCCGAGATGGCCGCTGCGTGCATTTCATATAATTGGCCGCGCCAATGGAGGTTTATGGTTTTGCGATCGTCCGAAATGTCGGATTTTGCAAAACTCGCATAAAATTCCTCCACCAACTCTGGGATGTAGAATGCATTTGGTGAATATATGAGGTAATTCCAACCCAGAGTTTCGATCGCAGCAGCAAAATGAACACTAAATGCCGCAAAAATTTTGCCGAAAATTTTCTCACAAACAAATCTACCCATTATATCGTACTGTAATTACAAATTTGAAATCTGATCAAACCAAACAGAGAAGAGAAGAAGAGTACCTCCCCTGAAGTTTCAGAAGAAAATTCCCAGAAATAGCCGCTGAATGGCGGTGAAAACCGCTGAATGGCGGTGAAAATTGCTATTTGGCGGGTCGGTCTCCAAGTTTGGCTGAGAGCTTCGGGATAAGTCTCTAATCTAGTGAGATGTATCTTTGGAGCACCACTGGTCAGAGAAAAAATTTAAATGCTACACTGTCCTACAAAGAGAGAAGTAAAAACCAAAGGAGGAAGTGGGGAAGGGAGGGGGGCAGCTAGGGTTTTGGAAGAATGGATTTGGGGAAGATGAGGGCTGCTTGGGTTTATATAGGGATGGAAAATTAAAGTCAGCTCCTCATCTTTCCCTAATTTTGCTTTAAAACCGTGCATCACGTTAGTAACATAATATACATGCTATTATACACATGACTACATGAATTTATGCATAGATTGGATCGTGAAGTGTCACGACCTCTACATTATCGCTCACTCGAGGTTCTAAAAATGGTTTTAATCGGTGACCGTTTACTTTGAATAAATTACCATTTTTAAGATCCTCGAGATCAATTGCACCGTGATGGTGCACCGTCCGTACTATGTACGGTCCACTCCATCTTGACCTCAATTTTCCTTGGAATAAATGTAGCCTCGATTTATATAAGAGAACTTTTTGTCCAAGTGTAAACGACTTGCGAATGATCGCTTTGTCATGAAACACTTTAGTTTTCTCTTTATAAATCGTAGCACTATCATATGCATCCCGTCTAATCTCATCAAGCTCGTTCAGTTGTAGTTTCCGCTGCTCGCCAGCTTTTTCGAGCTAAAAATTTAGAAATTTGATTGCCCATAAAGCCTTATGCTCAAGCTCCACCGGTAAATGACACACTTTTCCAAATATCAAACGATATGGAGACATGCCTAGATTAGTCTTATAAGCGGTACAGTAGGCCCATAATACATCTGCTAGTTTACAAGACCAATCTTTTCTATTGTGATTTACTGTCTTCTCCAAAATCAGTTTGATTTGGCGATTGGAAACTTCCACTTGCCCACTAGTTTGCGGATGTTACGGTGTAGCTAATTGTGGGTAATGGAATATTTCCGCATAAGTGCCTCAAATGACCGGTTGGTAAAATGGGTACCGTTGTCACTAATAATAGCTCGAGGAACGTCAAATCGAGAAAAGATATTCTCTTTCAAGAACTTGACAACGACTTTGTTGTCATTCGATTTTGCGGCTATTGCCTCTACCCATTTGGAAACATAATCGACAGCGACTAATATGTATTAGTTTCCAAACGAGTTGGGTAACGGTCCCATAAAATCTATACCCCACACATCAAAGATTTTGGCCTCAAGGATGGGTTGCAGAGGCATCATATTGCGCCGTGAAATTTTGCCTACGAATTGGCATCGTGTGCATGCTTTGCAATATTCCACGGCGTCTTTGAAAAGAGTTGGCCAATAGAAACCACTCTGCAATATCTTTTCAACCTTTTTCCTGGGACCAAAGTGTCCTCCACAAGCTAAATCATGACAAAAATAGAGGACACTTTGTATCTCATCATTAGGTATGCATCGACGTATGATCTGGTCTGGACAATATTTGAACAGATATGGTTCATCCCATTAAAAGAATTTTACTTGGGACAAAATCTATATCGATCTTGCTTGGACCAATGGGACGGAATCTCCTTAGTCACAAGATAGTTCACAATGTCAGCAAACCATGGTTCGTGCATCAATGCAAACAAGTGCTCGTCAGGAAATGATTCGTTTATGGGGCACAAATTAGTTGGAGCGTTGGGCAGACGAGACAAGTGAGCAGCTACTGAATTATCCGCACCTTTCTTGTCTAATATCTCAAGATCAAACTCTTGTAGCAAGAGGATCCATCGAATAAGCCTTGCTTTTGCATCTTTCTTGGTTAACAAGTATTTCAAAGCAGCATGATCAGTGTATACTGTAATTCGTGATCCAATCAAGTAGGAATGAAACTTCTCAAGTGCAAAGACGACTGCTAGAAGCTTTTTCTCTGTGGTAGAGTAATTCAACTGGGCGTCATTAAGTGTCCTACTTGCATAGTAAATCACATGTGGCTGCTTATTAATACGTTGACCAAGGACGGCACCGATAGCGTAATCGGATGCATCACACATAAGTTCGAAGGGTAAGCTCCAGTCTGGCGCATGAATAATAGGAGTGGTGGTCAGCGCCTTCCTGAGCTGCTCAAATGCTCTTAGACAATCAGGTGTGAAATTGAATGGTACTTTCTTGGCTAGTAGATGTGTCAAAGGTCTAGCAATTGTGCTAAAGTCTTTGATAAATCTTCTATAAAAACCAGCATGACCAAAGAAGGATCGTATATTTTTCACTGATCGCGGAGGTGGCAAATTATTGATGAGGTCTACCTTGGCTTTGTCAACCTCGATACCATTCTTCGAGATGACATGCCCTAGCACTATGCCATTTTTGACCATAAAATGGCATTTTTCCCAATTGAGTGTCAAATGCTTCTCATTACAACGCGTGAGAACTAACTCTAGATGATGCAGACACTCTTGGAATGAATCTCCGAAGATAGAAAAATCATTCATGAAAATTTCAAGAAATCGTTCAACCATGTCAGAGAAAATACTTACCATGCACCTTTGGAACGTGGCAGGTGCATTGCATAACCCAAAGGGCATGCGTCTGTATGCAAAGGTGCCGAATGGACATGTGAACGTGGTCTTTTCTTGATCCTCCGGAGCGATGGGAATTTGGTTGTAGTCAGAGTATCCATCTAGAAAACAATAGAACTCATGTCCGGCCAACCGTTCCAACATCTGATCAATGAATGGTAAGGGGAAATGGTCCTTCCTAGTTGCAGCATTAAGCTTTCTATAATCAATGCAGACTCGCCATCCCTTCTGCAAACGCATCGGGATAAGTTCATTTGCATCGTTCTTTACTACAGTGATTCCGGATTTCTTAGGTACTACTTGAACTGGGCTTACCCATGCGCTATCAGAGATAGGATAGATAATCCCATTATCAAGACACTTAAGAATATCCTTCCTCACAGCTTCTTTCATTACCGGATTCAACCTACGCTGAGGATCTCTTGTAGGTCGTGCATTGTCTAGTAAATGAATTCTATGCTGCACTATATAAGGATTTATCCCCTTAATATCGGCCATACTCCAGCCTATGGCTTCCCTATGTGCTTTCAACACTGATATGAGTTTTTCCTTCTGAGTGTCAGTCAATTCTGCAGAGATAATGACTGGTAGTGTGCCGTGTTCACCCAAGAAAGCGTACTTGAGATGACTCGGAAGGGTCTTCATCTCAAGCTCAGATAGACACTCAATAGATGGTCGCAACTGAACTCGTGGTTCAGTCATCAATGGCTCAGGTGGAAGTTTCCATTGAGTGGAAGACACATAATTAGATAATTCATCGAGCGTCTCCAAGAATACACTCTCATCAACTGCACCATTCAGCTCATCAAAGAATTTCTCCTCTTGTTGTTCACTGGACAACCCTTGAATCATATTCACTTCTAGGGGCTCGTCATGTGGATCACTTGGTTGGCACCCTAGATTGAATATATTCAAGTCAAGTGTCATATTTCTAAAGGAAAGTCTCATCGATCCACTCCGGCAATTAATAACAGCATTAGAAGTGGCCAAGAATAGACGTCCCAAAAAAACTGGGATACAATGGTGTGGATTCACCACAAGTTGAGTCTCGAGGACAATGAAATCAACTGGAAAGATAAACTCCCCAATCTTAATCAAGACATCCTCAATCTCTCCCATAGGTGTCTTCACAGATCTATCAGCTAGCTGTAACATAATCTTTGTAGGTCTCAACTCTCCCAGTCCTAACTGCTGGTACACTGAATAAGGAAACAAGTTGGCACTTGCTCCTAGATCTAGTAAAGCCCTTTCAATCACTGTAGTCCCTATAGTGCAGGAGACAGTAGGACTTCCAGGGTCTTTATACTTTACGGGTGCTGACTAAGAGAGGATTCTAGATATGTTAGCAGCTAGGAAGACTTTCTTTGGAACATTGGTTGTTCTCTTCTTTGTGCATAAATCCTTTAAGAATTTTGCATAAGCAGGTACTTGTTGGATTGCATCAAGAAGAGGAACATTGACCTTAACTTGCTTGAATAACTCAAGAATGTGCTCCACCTGAGGAGAATTTTTCTTCAATCGATTTGGATAGGGAGCCTTTGGCTTATAAGTATGGTCAATAGGAGGATCAGAATTAGAAGGATCAGATTCTTCTGTCGTGCCAGTGGGTAGATCGTGGGATGATGATGATGATGAAGAATCATGAGATAATGATGGAATCGTGGTATCAGAGAGTGTAGCTTGCCGTGCAAGAGGAGTGGAATCAGGTGGCATGGCTACGTGATTGTCAACCAGTTTGCCAGATCGAAGTGTGTGAATGGCATTAATTTGGTTGACATGCGACTGATTCAAATTTGAGGAACTGGCGTTAGGATTTGTTATGGGTTGACTTGGAAAAGTGCGCTTGCCACGTTCACTCATTGCTAGTTATCCAACCTGCTGCTCTACATTCTTAATAGATTGAGAGTTTACGAGCAGGTGCTGATATGTTCTTTGAATAAAATCAGTTGACACTTTCATAAGATTCTGCATGTATGTGTCAAGGTTGGACTGAGACTTGAGAAGACTTTCAACATTCTTCTCAAGTGATTGAAGTCCCTTTTCTTGATCATTATTAGACCCCTGTTGTGGATATGATAGGTTTTGTGCAGGTGGTCTATTCTGGTTGTTCCCATGGTTTGAAGCATTTGGGTGTTGATAAGCACCCATATTTGGTCTTGGGAACTGACCAGTAGCTGGAGGCTGCATGTTGGAGTTCGAGGCTCCCTGATATTACCCTTGACTTCATGAGAGATTTGGATGGCTCCTCCAGCCAAGATTATATGTCGGAGAGTATGGATTATTAACGGGTCTTTGATACATGGCGTTAGCTTGCTCAAGTGTGGGACCCATAGGATTAACTAACAATGGACACTCCTCCATAACGTGATTGGGAGTTCCGCAATTAAAGCATGTGAGACTTCGGATTTGATTCACTTGACCCACTGATGGAGTACTAGGAGTCTCCAGTGCCTCAATTCTCCTTATAAGTGTTGCGATCTTAGCTTCGGCAGCTATAGAGCTATCGACGCTATGGATCCCACTCTTATGAGCAGAAGTTGATATACTGGGCTTCTCAGTAGGACTCTCCCACTGCATAGTCTTCCATGGTAAGTCCTCAAGAAAGTCCCATGCTTCATCCTCGTTTTTCCTCATAAACTCCCCTTGACACATGGATTCCAGAAGAGTTTTGGATGTGTAATCAAGTCCTTCATACATGATTTGACACAACCGCCACTTTCTATCGCATGGTGGGGGCACTGAGCTAATAAATCCTTGAACCATTCTAAGTATTTCCAGAAGGGTTCTCCCGACACTTGACGGAATTGATGAATTTGATTTCTGATTCTTGCCGTCTTGTGCGTGGGATAATATTTCTTGAGAAACACTGTAACGAATTCATCCCAAGTAGTGATTGAATCAGAAGGCATACTGTACAACCACTTCTTGGCATTATCCTTAAGTGCAAAAGGGATGAAGCGGAGCTTAACTGTGTCCTCCGATAAGTTTTGCAGTTTAATCATTACGCATACTTCTTGAAATTCACTGATAAAGAGATATGCATCTTCTGAATCAGAACCAGTGAATTTAGGAAGCATACTAATGTATTGCGGTTTCAATTCATAGTGATTACACGCTACGTGTGGAAGTTTGATGCATGATGGTAATGATGTACGCAACGGGTAACATCGATCCTGAAAGATCGGGATCGGCTGGCACATCTTGTCTCCCATGAACAAATCTGATCTCACAAGTCAACCAAATTGATCACGGGTCCAATGTGGCATGAACCAGTGACCGTGAGTGTATGCGTGAATTTCCTAAACTAATGCAAGAAGTGGGGTGTGGTGGAGAGATAAAACGGTGGAATAGATATGATCAAATAAAAATGTGATTTCTACTATTCCTAATTTTTGTATTTTGTTTTAATTTTTCTACAGAACCAGGAAGCAAAACTACAGAAACAGAGAAAATTTGGGTTCAGAACGTACCTGTTTGGCCTCAAAATAGCGGTTTTAGCCACTGAATAGCGGTTAAAGTAGCTAATTTGACTTGTGTTTTTCTTCCACTTGTTCCAGAGGCTCTTCCAATCCTTTAAATCTTCCTGTCCCTACAATGTCTATTTCCTGCACACTCACACACACTGTTAACCCATAAAATGCTAGAAAAAGTAAGAAAAACACCGTCGAGCCCCGGCAACGGCGCCAAAAACTTGATGTGTTATATTTACTGCAAGCACACAGTGTCGGTGTAGCACTGTACAGGTCGTCCCACAGGGATCTAAGGTGTTTCTGAGTTCCTTACTTTCTCTATAGTTCTATCGGACTAACCAAAGGTTCTAGGTTGAAGTTGAGTTAATCTAAATAGCCTAGGATCTAGAATCCACTAATTTCCAATCATGTTCTTACTTCTATTATTTTTTTTATCATAAAAATTCGATCTTTTTAGTTTAATTCTTACTTAAAATGCCCTAAGCATGAACTATCAAGTGTTGTGCAAGTATAACTCATCAAAAATGCTACTTCTTATAAAAATAAACTAAATCTTTTAGATAATTCAAAGAAAAAGATAAAACCAGCAACCCCAAACCCTAACTAAGCATAGATTATCAAGAAACCTAATTTAAGTATAATCTATCAAAGTCCTAATCTTCGAGTCCTTGGATTTTAATCTTTTTATTGAAAGATCATGTATTTATTAATTTTTATTTAGAAAAAAAATATTAAAAAATAATTACATGGTGGATCTTAGCTTCATCTATATCCTAGGGCTAATCTAATTAGCTACTCATGATTTTTACTAAGGAAGATCAAATTTTTTTATTCATGAAATGATAAACCCTAATCTAGAAAGCAGAAAACTCTAAAATAGAATGCAATTAAATCAATGCAGAAAGAAAATAAAAATCTCAAGAACAATGGGTTACCTCTGGACACGGTATTGTGGCCGTCAACCTTCAGCAAAAA
The DNA here is from genome assembly GCA_036321105.1 of Dracaena cambodiana. Lineage (NCBI taxonomy): Eukaryota > Viridiplantae > Streptophyta > Magnoliopsida > Asparagales > Asparagaceae > Dracaena > Dracaena cambodiana. The sequence goes on from JAYEPQ010000017.1 coordinate 25,287,174, forward strand.
CCCCAACTTTATTAATCAGAAAACGAATACAAAAATTCCAGCATCCCGTCAAAATACAAGGATCGGCCAATTTATAGGCCTCGGAAACCAAACCCTATTTCTAGAAGAACCACAAAAATTAAAAATTTACAATTAAGCCCTCAAAAAACACTCTCTGGAACGGCTACTGTTTAGCCGCTATTTGGCGGTAAAACCACCAATTAGCTGCTAAACCAAGTCTATTTGGCCTGAAATTTATTCTACAGGAGTATCTTGTCTTGTACATATCATTTTCTTGACTGTATTTAACTTTTTCTTCCTGCAGTAATTTGATGTTGTAGTCTTGCCCACTTTAGAAACTTTTCGGCGTTTGATTTCCTAGTCCAACTCTGATTTCATGTCATTTCATTGTATAATTCAAATTACCTGCAAAAGACACTAAAAATACCTGAGTAGCATTTATATATATACAAAAATAGATAAAATATGGAAGGAAAAATACAATATATGATACTCATCAGCTATAACATTTCAAACAATGCCAATTCAAGAGGACACTCCTACACCTCCTTTTGATGCCATAGGTGTTGCAATTGATCATACCCTCAATTCTCCAGACCACACCAAAGAGTTGCCTCTAGCCAGTGGAATAGGCGCTCTGTTTGATACTGCAGTCGTTCCTCCCACTAGCCCAACTACCGGGCTGGTTTCTAGTGGTAAAATTTAGCCTATTTCTTTTCTTTTTTTTATGCCTATGGGACTTAACATCTCTTCTTCCTTCTTGGTACTAGGTAATCGGTCTCACTCACCCATGCACTCTTCAACAAGAATAGAGTCGGTAGAGCGAGTTGACTATTCCGGTGCTAGTGCATCAATGGGTGGATTGGGTAGTTCTACGAATGAATATGACACGGATTATTTCACGTCCCAACCCAATTCTAGCAAACTCACTTGTCTTAGGCCAGGCGAGTTAGGAAGTGATGACTGATCACAACCCCCAAGAAGCACAGTGCCGTAAGCTTCCATTCCATCTAAGTCCAGTGTCTCTCTGCCCTCTCCTACTCCACTTGCCTCATGCTCTGTGGACGACTTCCCCGTCATTATTGGAACACCCATGACTTCTCGACTTGCTGTGGTGACTCCTTTTGTAGTTGTGGCTGAGATTCATGCAGCTGTTCTTCCTTCAACACTGGCCACTCTACCAGTTGAAGGGGAAGACTCACTAAAGTTTTCATTTGAGGCAGCATCCAGTGTCTGGGAAGGTTCAAGCGATGGTCTCTCTTCAGAGTCTACCCCTGTCAGTCATGTTCTCCAGATAGCTAATGAAGGTGGTGTATCTATTCGGATTCCTAATTAAGCCAGTTCTTTGCTACAGCTACTAGCTCCACATATCATGAATATTGTACAAGGGCAGCCCCCGTACTATCCGTTCTAGTAGAAGTTATACCCCCCACCTGTGGTTCCACACTTGGTGTTGCCTGATCTCAATCTCGCTACTGAATACCCACTCGAAGAATTTTTCAACTTCAATGTTAGTGACTTCATACAACTACTAAGGAGATACATCAACATGATTCTAAGTGGGCGTGATTTCCTTGAATCTGGGCGTCCAATGTTGACTAGCTATCTAGACAATATTGAAAGGATTGGAGGTTCTAAGTAAGCAGCACCTTATCGGGCTCGTTTAGAAGCCCTAAAGGAACAAGTTCATAAGCTAAACGCTCTTCGCCAAGAAGATGTGGTTGCAATAGCAGAAAACGAAGTAGTGTGACTATGAGTGGACCTAATGGCTCGCCAAAAAGAATTGAGATGCCAAGAAAAGGTCTGGTCTTGTGAGTTAGCCGACCTCAAAGCTAACTAAGAGGTAATTCTAGTAGATCTGGAGAAGACGAACTTTGAGATAGAGGCTAGCCAGACGGCAATATCTCGGGCCCGCGAAACCATTGCCAAGGCTCAAGCCATTTTGGAGGCAAGCCAGGACAAATTAGAAGAGTCCTTCAAGAGAAAAGAGGAGTTGAACTCTCTTTCTGTTTGTTATCTTCATTCCTGCAAACATGAATAAAGAACCCTTCTAGTTTCATATCACTTACTCTCATAATATGTGGGCGATGCATGATGATGGTGATGGTATGTGCAATTTGTCATAAAATTTAGTCATAATTTCTCTTATTTTTCTTTGACTCTCTTTTCTTTTAAATTTCATTACAAACCAATAAAACAGAAAACACTTTCTTTCATATTTTTTTCTTTCATTTCCTTCATTTTCCTCCAAACTAAACGGAGCCTTTGTCCCTTAACATCTCATTGAATCATTGTATATATTTTTCTAGCGTGCATTATCAATTATTCGGAATCTCTCCATAAACTATGGGTGGGAATGCTCAATCCCTTTCCTATTTACAAGATAAGAGAGTGATGATGTCTTTTGGGCTAAGACTGATTGGCTGGAGAAAAAGCAATTAGACTTAACTAGGTGTTAACACATCACAACAAAAGCAAATGGTAGGGAGTAATATTCCCTCTAGTCATATTTTCTTTGACTATGGAGTTCCTTCCGAGAAAATTCAACTCAAAATTTAATTGGTTTCTCTATAGAAGAAGTTATAGGTTATATAAATAAAAGGGGTTTATACATATCTGTCCCTTATATCTTTAAAAATTAGAATTTAGTCCCAAAATCTTCATATTTATAGTTCAGTCCCCTAAATCTTTTAAGTTACCACAATTTAGTCCCCTAGACATATTTTTGGTCCGAATTTTCCGTTATACCTCTGAGTTACTTCACTTTACTTCTTTATTCTCTCTTGCTCATCTCTTCCTCTTCTTATTGGGTTCCCCTCTCCATTCTTCTCATCTTTCTCTCTTCCCTCTTCTTATTTGATTCTCCTGAGTTACTTCACTTTAGAGATTAACTGGGAGGGAAGAGAGAGAGGAGAAAAATAGAGAGAGGAACCCAATAATAAAAGGAAGAGAGGAGGAAGAGAAACGGGAGGACTAAAGTGAAATAACTCAAGGGTATAACGAAAATTTCGGACCAAAAATATGGCTGGGGGACTAAATTGTTGTAACTTAAAAGATTTGGGGGACTAAATTATAAATTTGAAGATTTGAGTGACTAAATTCTAATTA